>CAVMJV010000086.1:600000-1055467 GCA_963681835.1 Meloidogyne enterolobii | reverse complement strand
AATCTTATCCGTCATAAAATATATAAAGTGATATAATATAAACGGCAAGTTATAGTTTCTTATTTTCTTATTATTTATTTCATATCGATTGATTTTCAATACAAATCTTATCCGTCATAAAATATATAAAGTAACATAAAAGAAACGGCAAGTTATAGTTTCTTATTTTCTTATTATTTATTTCATATCGATTGATTTTCAATACAAATCTTATCCGTCATAAAATATATAAAGTAACATAATAGAAACGGCAAGTTATAGTTTCTTATTTTCTTATTATTTATTTCATATCGATTGATTTTCAATACAAATCTTATCCGTCATAAAATATATAAAGTAACATAATAGAAACGGCAAGTTATAGTTTCTTATTTTCTTATTATTTATTTCATATCGATTGATTTTCAATACAAATCTTATCCGTCATAAAATATATAAAGTGATATAATAGAAACGGCAAGTTATAGTTTCTTATTTTCTTATTATTTATTTCATATCGATTGATTTTTAATACAAATCTTATCCGTCATAAAATATATAAAGTAACATAATAGAAACGGCAAGTTATAGTTTCTTATTTTCTTATTATTTATTTCATATCGATTGATTTTCAATACAAATCTTATCCGTCATAAAATATATAAAGTGATATAATATAAACGGCAAGTTATAGTTTCTTATTTTCTTATTATTTATTTCATATCGATTGATTTTCAAAACAAATCTTATCCGTCATAAAATATATAAAGTAACATAATAGAAACGGCAAGTTATAGTTTCTTATTTTCTTATTATTTATTTCATATCGATTGATTTTCAATACAAATCTTATCCGTCATAAAATATATAAAGTGATATAATATAAACGGCAAGTTATAGTTTCTTATTTTCTTATTATTTATTTCATATCGATTGATTTTCAATACAAATCTTATCCGTCATAAAATATATAAAGTAACATAATAGAAACGGCAAGTTATAGTTTCTTATTTTCTTATTATTTATTTCATATCGATTGATTTTCAATACAAATCTTATCCGTCATAAAATATATAAAGTGATATAATATAAACGGCAAGTTATAGTTTCTTATTTTCTTATTATTTATTTCATATCGATTGATTTTCAATACAAATCTTATCCGTCATAAAATATATAAAGTGATATAATATAAACGGCAAGTTATAGTTTCTTATTTTCTTATTATTTATTTCATATCGATTGATTTTCAATACAAATCTTATCCGTCATAAAATATATAAAGTAACATAATAGAAACGGCAAGTTATAGTTTCTTATTTTCTTATTATTTATTTCATATCGATTGATTTTCAATACAAATCTTATCCGTCATAAAATATATAAAGTGATATAATATAAACGGCAAGTTATAGTTTCTTATTTTCTTATTATTTATTTCATATCGATTGATTTTCAATACAAATCTTATCCGTCATAAAATATATAAAGTAACATAAAAGAAACGGCAAGTTATAGTTTCTTATTTTCTTATTATTTATTTCATATCGATTGATTTTCAATACAAATCTTATCCGTCATAAAATATATAAAGTAACATAATAGAAACGGCAAGTTATAGTTTCTTATTTTCTTATTATTTATTTCATATCGATTGATTTTCAATACAAATCTTATCCGTCATAAAATATATAAAGTAACATAATAGAAACGGCAAGTTATAGTTTCTTATTTTCTTATTATTTATTTCATATCGATTGATTTTCAATACAAATCTTATCCGTCATAAAATATATAAAGTGATATAATAGAAACGGCAAGTTATAGTTTCTTATTTTCTTATTATTTATTTCATATCGATTGATTTTCAATACAAATCTTATCCGTCATAAAATATATAAAGTAACATAATAGAAACGGCAAGTTATAGTTTCTTATTTTCTTATTATTTATTTCATATCGATTGATTTTCAATACAAATCTTATCCGTCATAAAATATATAAAGTGATATAATATAAACGGCAAGTTATAGTTTCTTATTTTCTTATTATTTATTTCATATCGATTGATTTTCAAAACAAATCTTATCCGTCATAAAATATATAAAGTAACATAATAGAAACGGCAAGTTATAGTTTCTTATTTTCTTATTATTTATTTCATATCGATTGATTTTCAATACAAATCTTATCCGTCATAAAATATATAAAGTGATATAATATAAACGGCAAGTTATAGTTTCTTATTTTCTTATTATTTATTTCATATCGATTGATTTTCAATACAAATCTTATCCGTCATAAAATATATAAAGTAACATAATAGAAACGGCAAGTTATAGTTTCTTATTTTCTTATTATTTATTTCATATCGATTGATTTTCAATACAAATCTTATCCGTCATAAAATATATAAAGTGATATAATATAAACGGCAAGTTATAGTTTCTTATTTTCTTATTATTTATTTCATATCGATTGATTTTCAATACAAATCTTATCCGTCATAAAATATATAAAGTGATATAATAGAAACGGCAAGTTATAGTTTCTTATTTTCTTATTATTTATTTCATATCGATTGATTTTCAATACAAATCTTATCCGTCATAAAATATATAAAGTAACATAATAGAAACGGCAAGTTATAGTTTCTTATTTTCTTATTATTTATTTCATATCGATTGATTTTCAATACAAATCTTATCCGTCATAAAATATATAAAGTGATATAATATAAACGGCAAGTTATAGTTTCTTATTTTCTTATTATTTATTTCATATCGATTGATTTTCAATACAAATCTTATCCGTCATAAAATATATAAAGTAACATAATAGAAACGGCAAGTTATAGTTTCTTATTTTCTTATTATTTATTTCATATCGATTGATTTTCAATACAAATCTTATCCGTCATAAAATATATAAAGTGATATAATAGAAACGGCAAGTTATAGTTTCTTATTTTCTTATTATTTATTTCATATCGATTGATTTTCAATACAAATCTTATCCGTCATAAAATATATAAAGTAACATAATAGAAACGGCAAGTTATAGTTTCTTATTTTCTTATTATTTATTTCATATCGATTGATTTTCAATACAAATCTTATCCGTCATAAAATATATAAAGTAACATAAAAGAAACGGCAAGTTATAGTTTCTTATTTTCTTATTATTTATTTCATATCGATTGATTTTCAATACAAATCTTATCCGTCATAAAATATATAAAGTAACATAATAGAAACGGCAAGTTATAGTTTCTTATTTTCTTATTATTTATTTCATATCGATTGATTTTCAATACAAATCTTATCCGTCATAAAATATATAAAGTAACATAATAGAAACGGCAAGTTATAGTTTCTTATTTTCTTATTATTTATTTCATATCGATTGATTTTCAATACAAATCTTATCCGTCATAAAATATATAAAGTGATATAATAGAAACGGCAAGTTATAGTTTCTTATTTTCTTATTATTTATTTCATATCGATTGATTTTCAATACAAATCTTATCCGTCATAAAATATATAAAGTAACATAATAGAAACGGCAAGTTATAGTTTCTTATTTTCTTATTATTTATTTCATATCGATTGATTTTCAATACAAATCTTATCCGTCATAAAATATATAAAGTGATATAATATAAACGGCAAGTTATAGTTTCTTATTTTCTTATTATTTATTTCATATCGATTGATTTTCAATACAAATCTTATCCGTCATAAAATATATAAAGGAACATAATAGAAACGGCAAGTTATAGTTTCTTATTTTCTTATTATTTATTTCATATCGATTGATTTTCAATACAAATCTTATCCGTCATAAAATATATAAAGTGATATAATAGAAACGGCAAGTTATAGTTTCTTATTTTCTTATTATTTATTTCATATCGATTGATTTTCAATACAAATCTTATCCGTCATAAAATATATAAAGTAACATAATAGAAACGGCAAGTTATAGTTTCTTATTTTCTTATTATTTATTTCATATCGATTGATTTTCAATACAAATCTTATCCGTCATAAAATATATAAAGTGATATAATATAAACGGCAAGTTATAGTTTCTTATTTTCTTATTATTTATTTCATATCGATTGATTTTCAATACAAATCTTATCCGTCATAAAATATATAAAGTAACATAATAGAAACGGCAAGTTATAGTTTCTTATTTTCTTATTATTTATTTCATATCGATTGATTTTCAATACAAATCTTATCCGTCATAAAATATATAAAGTGATATAATATAAACGGCAAGTTATAGTTTCTTATTTTCTTATTATTTATTTCATATCGATTGATTTTCAATACAAATCTTATCCGTCATAAAATATATAAAGTGATATAATATAAACGGCAAGTTATAGTTTCTTATTTTCTTATTATTTATTTCATATCGATTGATTTTCAATACAAATCTTATCCGTCATAAAATATATAAAGTAACATAATAGAAACGGCAAGTTATAGTTTCTTATTTTCTTATTATTTATTTCATATCGATTGATTTTCAATACAAATCTTATCCGTCATAAAATATATAAAGTGATATAATATAAACGGCAAGTTATAGTTTCTTATTTTCTTATTATTTATTTCATATCGATTGATTTTCAATACAAATCTTATCCGTCATAAAATATATAAAGTAACATAAAAGAAACGGCAAGTTATAGTTTCTTATTTTCTTATTATTTATTTCATATCGATTGATTTTCAATACAAATCTTATCCGTCATAAAATATATAAAGTAACATAATAGAAACGGCAAGTTATAGTTTCTTATTTTCTTATTATTTATTTCATATCGATTGATTTTCAATACAAATCTTATCCGTCATAAAATATATAAAGTAACATAATAGAAACGGCAAGTTATAGTTTCTTATTTTCTTATTATTTATTTCATATCGATTGATTTTCAATACAAATCTTATCCGTCATAAAATATATAAAGTGATATAATAGAAACGGCAAGTTATAGTTTCTTATTTTCTTATTATTTATTTCATATCGATTGATTTTCAATACAAATCTTATCCGTCATAAAATATATAAAGTAACATAATAGAAACGGCAAGTTATAGTTTCTTATTTTCTTATTATTTATTTCATATCGATTGATTTTCAATACAAATCTTATCCGTCATAAAATATATAAAGTGATATAATATAAACGGCAAGTTATAGTTTCTTATTTTCTTATTATTTATTTCATATCGATTGATTTTCAAAACAAATCTTATCCGTCATAAAATATATAAAGTAACATAATAGAAACGGCAAGTTATAGTTTCTTATTTTCTTATTATTTATTTCATATCGATTGATTTTCAATACAAATCTTATCCGTCATAAAATATATAAAGTGATATAATATAAACGGCAAGTTATAGTTTCTTATTTTCTTATTATTTATTTCATATCGATTGATTTTCAATACAAATCTTATCCGTCATAAAATATATAAAGTAACATAATAGAAACGGCAAGTTATAGTTTCTTATTTTCTTATTATTTATTTCATATCGATTGATTTTCAATACAAATCTTATCCGTCATAAAATATATAAAGTGATATAATATAAACGGCAAGTTATAGTTTCTTATTTTCTTATTATTTATTTCATATCGATTGATTTTCAATACAAATCTTATCCGTCATAAAATATATAAAGTGATATAATAGAAACGGCAAGTTATAGTTTCTTATTTTCTTATTATTTATTTCATATCGATTGATTTTCAATACAAATCTTATCCGTCATAAAATATATAAAGTAACATAATAGAAACGGCAAGTTATAGTTTCTTATTTTCTTATTATTTATTTCATATCGATTGATTTTCAATACAAATCTTATCCGTCATAAAATATATAAAGTGATATAATATAAACGGCAAGTTATAGTTTCTTATTTTCTTATTATTTATTTCATATCGATTGATTTTCAATACAAATCTTATCCGTCATAAAATATATAAAGTAACATAATAGAAACGGCAAGTTATAGTTTCTTATTTTCTTATTATTTATTTCATATCGATTGATTTTCAATACAAATCTTATCCGTCATAAAATATATAAAGTAACATAATAGAAACGGCAAGTTATAGTTTCTTATTTTCTTATTATTTATTTCATATCGATTGATTTTCAATACAAATCTTATCCGTCATAAAATATATAAAGTAACATAATAGAAACGGCAAGTTATAGTTTCTTATTTTCTTATTATTTATTTCATATCGATTGATTTTCAATACAAATCTTATCCGTCATAAAATATATAAAGTAACATAATAGAAACGGCAAGTTATAGTTTCTTATTTTCTTATTATTTATTTCATATCGATTGATTTTCAATACAAATCTTATCCGTCATAAAATATATAAAGTAACATAATAGAAACGGCAAGTTATAGTTTCTTATTTTCTTATTATTTATTTCATATCGATTGATTTTCAATACAAATCTTATCCGTCATAAAATATATAAAGTAACATAATAGAAACGGCAAGTTATAGTTTCTTATTTTCTTATTATTTATTTCATATCGATTGATTTTCAATACAAATCTTATCCGTCATAAAATATATAAAGTGATATAATAGAAACGGCAAGTTATAGTTTCTTATTTTCTTATTATTTATTTCATATCGATTGATTTTCAATACAAATCTTATCCGTCATAAAATATATAAAGTAACATAATAGAAACGGCAAGTTATAGTTTCTTATTTTCTTATTATTTATTTCATATCGATTGATTTTCTATACAAATCTTATCCGTCATAAAATATATAAAGTGATATAATATAAACGGCAAGTTATAGTTTCTTATTTTCTTATTATTTATTTCATATCGATTGATTTTCAATACAAATCTTATCCGTCATAAAATATATAAAGTAACATAAAAGAAACGGCAAGTTATAGTTTCTTATTTTCTTATTATTTATTTCATATCGATTGATTTTCAATACAAATCTTATCCGTCATAAAATATATAAAGTGACATAATAGAAACGGCAAGTTATAGTTTCTTATTTTCTTATTATTTATTTCATATCGATTGATTTTCAATACAAATCTTATCCGTCATAAAATATATAAAGTAACATAATAGAAACGGCAAGTTATAGTTTCTTATTTTCTTATTATTTATTTCATATCGATTGATTTTCAATACAAATCTTATCCGTCATAAAATATATAAAGTAACATAATAGAAACGGCAAGTTATAGTTTCTTATTTTCTTATTATTTATTTCATATCGATTGATTTTCAATACAAATCTTATCCGTCATAAAATATATAAAGTAACATAATAGAAACGGCAAGTTATAGTTTCTTATTTTCTTATTATTTATTTCATATCGATTGATTTTCAATACAAATCTTATCCGTCATAAAATATATAAAGTAACATAATAGAAACGGCAAGTTATAGTTTCTTATTTTCTTATTATTTATTTCATATCGATTGATTTTCAATACAAATCTTATCCGTCATAAAATATATAAAGTAACATAATAGAAACGGCAAGTTATAGTTTCTTATTTTCTTATTATTTATTTCATATCGATTGATTTTCAATACAAATCTTATCCGTCATAAAATATATAAAGTAACATAATAGAAACGGCAAGTTATAGTTTCTTATTTTCTTATTATTTATTTCATATCGATTGATTTTCAATACAAATCTTATCCGTCATAAAATATATAAAGTGATATAATAGAAACGGCAAGTTATAGTTTCTTATTTTCTTATTATTTATTTCATATCGATTGATTTTCAATACAAATCTTATCCGTCATAAAATATATAAAGTAACATAATAGAAACGGCAAGTTATAGGTTCTTATTTTCTTATTATTTATTTCATATCGATTGATTTTCAATACAAATCTTATCCGTCATAAAATATATAAAGTGATATAATATAAACGGCAAGTTATAGTTTCTTATTTTCTTATTATTTATTTCATATCGATTGATTTTCAATACAAATCTTATCCGTCATAAAATATATAAAGTAACATAAAAGAAACGGCAAGTTATAGTTTCTTATTTTCTTATTATTTATTTCATATCGATTGATTTTCAATACAAATCTTATCCGTCATAAAATATATAAAGTGACATAATAGAAACGGCAAGTTATAGTTTCTTATTTTCTTATTATTTATTTCATATCGATTGATTTTCAATACAAATCTTATCCGTCATAAAATATATAAAGTAACATAATAGAAACGGCAAGTTATAGTTTCTTATTTTCTTATTATTTATTTCATATCGATTGATTTTCAATACAAATCTTATCCGTCATAAAATATATAAAGTAACATAATAGAAACGGCAAGTTATAGTTTCTTATTTTCTTATTATTTATTTCATATCGATTGATTTTCAATACAAATCTTATCCGTCATAAAATATATAAAGTAACATAATAGAAACGGCAAGTTATAGTTTCTTATTTTCTTATTATTTATTTCATATCGATTGATTTTCAATACAAATCTTATCCGTCATAAAATATATAAAGTAACATAATAGAAACGGCAAGTTATAGTTTCTTATTTTCTTATTATTTATTTCATATCGATTGATTTTCAATACAAATCTTATCCGTCATAAAATATATAAAGTAACATAATAGAAACGGCAAGTTATAGTTTCTTATTTTCTTATTATTTATTTCATATCGATTGATTTTCAATACAAATCTTATCCGTCATAAAATATATAAAGTAACATAATAGAAACGGCAAGTTATAGTTTCTTATTTTCTTATTATTTATTTCATATCGATTGATTTTCAATACAAATCTTATCCGTCATAAAATATATAAAGTAACATAATAGAAACGGCAAGTTATAGTTTCTTATTTTTTTATTATTTATTTCATATCGATTGATTTTCAATACAAATCTTATCCGTCATAAAATATATAAAGTAACATAATAGAAACGGCAAGTTATAGTTTCTTATTTTCTTATTATTTATTTCATATCGATTGATTTTCAATACAAATCTTATCCGTCATAAAATATATAAAGTAACATAATAGAAACGGCAAGTTATAGTTTCTTATTTTCTTATTATTTATTTCATATCGATTGATTTTCAATACAAATCTTATCCGTCATAAAATATATAAAGTAACATAATAGAAACGGCAAGTTATAGTTTCTTATTTTCTTATTATTTATTTCATATCGATTGATTTTCAATACAAATCTTATCCGTCATAAAATATATAAAGTTACATAATAGAAACGGCAAGTTATAGTTTCTTATTTTCTTATTATTTATTTCATATCGATTGATTTTCAATACAAATCTTATCCGTCATAAAATATATAAAGTAACATAATAGAAACGGCAAGTTATAGTTTCTTATTTTCTTATTATTTATTTCATATCGATTGATTTTCAATACAAATCTTATCCGTCATAAAATATATAAAGTGATATAATATAAACGGCAAGTTATAGTTTCTTATTTTCTTATTATTTATTTCATATCGATTGATTTTCAATACAAATCTTATCCGTCATAAAATATATAAAGTAACATAATAGAAACGGCAAGTTATAGTTTCTTATTTTCTTATTATTTATTTCATATCGATTGATTTTCAATACAAATCTTATCCGTCATAAAATATATAAAGTAACATAATAGAAACGGCAAGTTATAGTTTCTTATTTTCTTATTATTTATTTCATATCGATTGATTTTCAATACAAATCTTATCCGTCATAAAATATATAAAGTGATATAATATAAACGGCAAGTTATAGTTTCTTATTTTCTTATTATTTATTTCATATCGATTGATTTTCAATACAAATCTTATCCGTCATAAAATATATAAAGTAACATAATAGAAACGGCAAGTTATAGGGTCTGATTTTCTTATTATTTATTTCATATCAATTGATTTTCAATACAAATCTTATCCGTCATAAAATATATAAAGTGACATAATAGAAACGGCAAGTTATAGGGTCTGATTTTCTTATTATTTATTTCATATCGATTGATTTTCAATACAAATCTTATCCGTCATAAAATATATAAAGTGACATAATATAAACGGCAAGTTATAGTTTCTTATTTTCTTATTATTTATTTCATATCGATTGATTTTCAATACAAATCTTATCCGTCATAAAATATATAAAGTAACATAATAGAAACGGCAAGTTATAGTTTCTTATTTTCTTATTATTTATTTCATATCGATTGATTTTCAATACAAATCTTATCCGTCATAAAATATATAAAGTAACATAATAGAAACGGCAAGTTATAGTTTCTTATTTTCTTATTATTTATTTCATATCGATTGATTTTCAATACAAATCTTATCCGTCATAAAATATATAAAGTGATATAATATAAACGGCAAGTTATAGTTTCTTATTTTCTTATTATTTATTTCATATCGATTGATTTTCAATACAAATCTTATCCGTCATAAAATATATAAAGTGATATAATATAAACGGCAAGTTATAGTTTCTTATTTTCTTATTATTTATTTCATATCGATTGATTTTCAATACAAATCTTATCCGTCATAAAATATATAAAGTAACATAATAGAAACGGCAAGTTATAGTTTCTTATTTTCTTATTATTTATTTCATATCGATTGATTTTCAATACAAATCTTATCCGTCATAAAATATATTAAGTAACATAATAGAAACGGCAAGTTATAGTTTCTTATTTTCTTATTATTTATTTCATATCGATTGATTTTCAATACAAATCTTATCCGTCATAAATATATAAAGTAACGTAATAGAAACGGCAAGTTATAGTTTCTTATTTTCTTATTATTTATTTCATATCGATTGATTTTCAATACAAATCTTATCCGTCATAAAATATATAAAGTGACATAATAGAAACGGCAAGTTATAGTTTCTTATTTTCTTATTATTTATTTCATATCGATTGATTTTCAATACAAATCTTATCCGTCATAAAATATAAAGTGAAATAATAGAAACGGCAAGTTATAGTTTCTTATTTTCTTATTATTTATTTGATATCGATTGATTTTCAATACAAATCTTATCAGTCATAAAATATATAAAGTAACATAATAGAAACGGCAAGTTATAGTTTCTTATTTTCTTATTATTTATTTCATATCGATTGATTTTCAATACAAATCTTATCAGTCATAAAATATATAAAGTCACATAATATAAACGGCAAGTTATAGTTTCTTATTTTCTTATTATTTATTTCATATCGATTGATTTTCAATACAAATCTTATCCGTCATAAAATATATAAAGTAACATAATAGAAACGGCAAGTTATAGTTTCTTATTTTCTTATTATTTATTTCATATCGATTGATTTTCAATACAAATCTTATCAGTCATAAAATATATAAAGTGACATAATATAAACGGCAAGTTATAGTTTCTTATTTTCTTATTATTTATTTCATATCGATTGATTTTCAATACAAATCTTATCCGTCATAAAATATATAAAGTAACATAATAGAAACGGCAAGTTATAGTTTCTTATTTTCTTATTATTTATTTCATATCGATTGATTTTCAATACAAATCTTATCCGTCATAAAATATATAAAGTAACATAATAGAAACGGCAAGTTATAGTTTCTTATTTTCTTATTATTTATTTCATATCGATTGATTTTCAATACAAATCTTATCCGTCATAAAATATATAAAGTAACATAATAGAAACGGCAAGTTATAGTTTCTTATTTTCTTATTATTTATTTCATATCGATTGATTTTCAATACAAATCTTATCCGTCATAAAATATATAAAGTAACATAATAGAAACGGCAAGTTATAGTTTCTTATTTTCTTATTATTTATTTCATATCGATTGATTTTCAATACAAATCTTATCCGTCATAAAATATATAAAGTGATATAATATAAACGGCAAGTTATAGTTTCTTATTTTCTTATTATTTATTTCATATCGATTGATTTTCAATACAAATCTTATCCGTCATAAAATATATAAAGTAACATAATAGAAACGGCAAGTTATAGTTTCTTATTTTCTTATTATTTATTTCATATCGATTGATTTTCAATACAAATCTTATCCGTCATAAAATATATTAAGTATCATAATAGAAACGGCAAGTTATAGTTTCTTATTTTCTTATTATTTATTTCATATCGATTGATTTTCAATACAAATCTTATCCGTCATAAATATATAAAGTAACGTAATAGAAACGGCAAGTTATAGTTTCTTATTTTCTTATTATTTATTTCATATCGATTGATTTTCAATACAAATCTTATCCGTCATAAAATATATAAAGTGACATAATAGAAACGGCAAGTTATAGTTTCTTATTTTCTTATTATTTATTTCATATCGATTGATTTTCAATACAAATCTTATCCGTCATAAAATATAAAGTGAAATAATAGAAACGGCAAGTTATAGTTTCTTATTTTCTTATTATTTATTTGATATTGATTGATTTTCAATACAAATCTTATCAGTCATAAAATATATAAAGTAACATAATAGAAACGGCAAGTTATAGTTTCTTATTTTCTTATTATTTATTTCATATCGATTGATTTTCAATACAAATCTTATCAGTCATAAAATATATAAAGTGACATAATATAAACGGCAAGTTATAGTTTCTTATTTTCTTATTATTTATTTCATATCGATTGATTTTCAATACAAATCTTATCCGTCATAAAATATATAAAGTAACATAATAGAAACGGCAAGTTATAGTTTCTTATTTTCTTATTATTTATTTCATATCGATTGATTTTCAATACAAATCTTATCAGTCATAAAATATATAAAGTGACATAATATAAACGGCAAGTTATAGTTTCTTATTTTCTTATTATTTATTTCATATCGATTGATTTTCAATACAAATCTTATCCGTCATAAAATATATAAAGTAACATAATAGAAACGGCAAGTTATAGTTTCTTATTTTCTTATTATTTATTTCATATCGATTGATTTTCAATACAAATCTTATCCGTCATAAAATATATAAAGTAACATAATAGAAACGGCAAGTTATAGTTTCTTATTTTCTTATTATTTATTTCATATCGATTGATTTTCAATACAAATCTTATCCGTCATAAAATATATAAAGTAACATAATAGAAACGGCAAGTTATAGTTTCTTATTTTCTTATTATTTATTTCATATCGATTGATTTTCAATACAAATCTTATCCGTCATAAAATATATAAAGTAACATAATAGAAAAGCAAGTTATAGTTTCTTATTTTCTTATTATTTATTTCATATCGATTGATTTTCAATACAAATCTTATCCGTCATAAAATATATAAAGTAACATAATAGAAACGGCAAGTTATAGTTTCTTATTTTCTTATTATTTATTTCATATCGATTGATTTTCAATACAAATCTTATCCGTCATAAAATATATAAAGTAACATAATAGAAACGGCAAGTTATAGTTTCTTATTATTTATTTCATATCTTATTTTCTTATTATTTATTTCATATCGATTGATTTTCAATGCAAATCTTATCAGTCATAAAATATATAAAGTGACATAATAGAAACGGCAAGTTATAGTTTCTTATTTTCTTATTATTTATTTCATATCGATTGATTTTCAATACAAATCTTATCAGTCATAAAATATATAAAGTGACATAATATAAACGGCAAGTTATAGTTTCTTATTTTCTTATTATTTATTTCATATCGATTGATTTTCAATACAAATCTTATCCGTCATAAAATATATAAAGTAACATAATAGAAACGGCAAGTTATAGTTTCTTATTTTCTTATTATTTATTTCATATCGATTGATTTTCAATACAAATCTTATCCGTCATAAAATATATAAAGTAACATAATAGAAACGGCAAGTTATAGTTTCTTATTTTCTTATTATTTATTTCATATCGATTGATTTTCAATACAAATCTTATCCGTCATAAAATATATAAAGTAACATAATAGAAACGGCAAGTTATAGTTTCTTATTTTCTTATTATTTATTTCATATCGATTGATTTTCAATACAAATCTTATCCGTCATAAAATATATAAAGTGATATAATATAAACGGCAAGTTATAGTTTCTTATTTTCTTATTATTTATTTCATATCGATTGATTTTCAATACAAATCTTATCCGTCATAAAATATATAAAGTAACATAATAGAAACGGCAAGTTATAGGGTCTGATTTTCTTATTATTTATTTCATATCGATTGATTTTCAATACAAATCTTATCAGTCATAAAATATATAAAGTGACATAATATAAACGGCAAGTTATAGTTTCTTATTATTTATTTCATATCGATTGATTTTCAATGCAAATCTTATCAGTCATAAAATATATAAAGTGACATAATATAAACGGCAAGTTATAGTTTCTTATTTTCTTATTATTTATTTCATATCGATTGATTTTCAATACAAATCTTATCAGTCATAAAATATATAAAGTGACATAATATAAACGGCAAGTTATAGTTTCTTATTTTTTATTATTTATTTCATATCGATTGATTTTCAATACAAATCTTATCAGTCATAAAATATATAAAGTAACATAATAGAAACGGCAAGTTATAGTTTCTTATTTTCTTATTATTTATTTCATATCGATTGATTTTCAATACAAATCTTATCAGTCATAAAATATATAAAGTGACATAATAGAAACGGCAAGTTATAGTTTCTTATTTTCTTATTATTTATTTCATATCGATTGATTTTCAATACAAATCTTATCAGTCATAAAATATATAAAGTAACATAATAGAAACGGCAAGTTATAGTTTCTTATTTTCTTATTATTTATTTCATATCGATTGATTTTCAATACAAATCTTATCAGTCATAAAATATATAAAGTGACATAATATAAACGGCAAGTTATTGTTTCTTATTTTCTTATTATTTATTTCATATCGATTGATTTTCAATACAAATCTTATCAGTCATAAAATATATAAAGTAACATAATAGAAACGGCAAGTTATAGTTTCTTATTTTCTTATTATTTATTTCATATCGATTGATTTTCAATACAAATCTTATCAGTCATAAAATATATAAAGTAACATAATAGAAACGGCAAGTTATAGTTTCTTATTTTCTTATTATTTATTTCATATCGATTGATTTTCAATACAAATCTTATCAGTCATAAAATATATAAAGTGACATAATAGAAACGGCAAGTTATAGTTTCTTATTTTCTTATTATTTATTTCATATCGATTGATTTTCAATACAAATCTTATCAGTCATAAAATATATAAAGTAACATAATAGAAACGGCAAGTTATAGTTTCTTATTTTCTTATTATTTATTTCATATCGATTGATTTTCAATACAAATCTTATCAGTCATAAAATATATAAAGTGACATAATATAAACGGCAAGTTATTGTTTCTTATTTTCTTATTATTTATTTCATATCGATTGATTTTCAATACAAATCTTATCAGTCATAAAATATATAAAGTAACATAATAGAAACGGCAAGTTATAGTTTCTTATTTTCTTATTATTTATTTCATATCGATTGATTTTCAATACAAATCTTATCAGTCATAAAATATATAAAGTGACATAATATAAACGGCAAGTTATAGTTTCTTATTTTCTTATTATTTATTTCATATCGATTGATTTTCAATACAAATCTTATCAGTCATAAAATATATAAAGTAACATAATAGAAACGGCAAGTTATAGTTTCTTATTTTCTTATTATTTATTTCATATCGATTGATTTTCAATACAAATCTTATCAGTCATAAAATATATAAAGTAACATAATAGAAACGGCAAGTTATAGTTTCTTATTTTCTTATTATTTATTTCATATCGATTGATTTTCAATACAAATCTTATCAGTCATAAAATATATAAAGTGACATAATATAAACGGCAAGTTATAGTTTCTTATTATTTATTTCATATCGATTGATTTTCAATGCAAATCTTATCAGTCATAAAATATATAAAGTGACATAATATAAACGGCAAGTTATAGTTTCTTATTTTCTTATTATTTATTTCATATCGATTGATTTTCAATACAAATCTTATCAGTCATAAAATATATAAAGTAACATAATAGAAACGGCAAGTTATAGTTTCTTATTTTCTTATTATTTATTTCATATTGATTGATTTTCAATACAAATCTTATCAGTCATAAAATATATAAAGTAACATAATAGAAACGGCAAGTTATAGTTTCTTATTTTCTTATTATTTATTTCATATCGATTGATTTTCAATACAAATCTTATCAGTCATAAAATATATAAAGTGACATAATAGAAACGGCAAGTTATAGTTTCTTATTTTCTTATTATTTATTTCATATCGATTGATTTTCAATACAAATCTTATCAGTCATAAAATATATAAAGTGACATAATATAAACGGCAAGTTATAGTTTCTTATTTTCTTATTATTTATTTCATATCGATTGATTTTCAATACAAATCTTATCAGTCATAAAATATATAAAGTAACATAATAGAAACGGCAAGTTATAGTTTCTTATTTTCTTATTATTTATTTCATATCGATTGATTTTCAATACAAATCTTATCAGTCATAAATTATATAAAGTGACATAATAGAAACGGCAAGTTATAGTTTCTTATTTTCATATTATTTATTCCATATCGATTGATTTTCAATACAAATCTTATCAGTCATAAAATATATAAACTGACATAATATAAACGGCAAGTTATAGTTTCTTATTTTCTTATTATTTATTTCATATCGATTGATTTTCAATACAAATCTTATCAGTCATAAAATATATAAAGTAACATAATAGAAACGGCAAGTTATAGTTTCTTATTTTCTTATTATTTATTTCATATCGATTGATTTTCAATACAAATCTTATCAGTCATAAAATATATAAAGTAACATAATAAAAACGGCAAGTTATAGTTTCTTATTTTCTTATTATTTATTTCATATCGATTTATTTTCAATACAAATCTTATCAGTCATAAAATATATAAAGTGACATAATAGAAACGGCAAGTTATAGTTTCTTATTTTCTTATTATTTATTTCATATCGATTGATTTTCAATACAAATCTTATCAGTCATAAAATATATAAAGTGACATAATATAAACGGCAAGTTATAGTTTCTTATTATTTATTTCATATCGATTGATTTTCAATGCAAATCTTATCAGTCATAAAATATATAAACTGACATAATATAAACGGCAAGTTATAGTTTCTTATTTTCATATTATTTATTCCATATCGATTGATTTTCAATACAAATATTATCAGTCATAAAATATATAAAGTGACATAATAGAAACGGCAAGTTATAGTTTCTTATTTTCTTATTATTTATTTCATATCGATTGATTTTCAATATAAATCTTATCAGTCATAAAATATATAAAGTGACATAATATAAACGGCAAGTTATAGTTTCTTATTTTCTTATTATTTATTTCATATCGATTGATTTTCAATACAAATCTTATCAGTCATAAAATATATAAAGTGACATAATAGAAACGGCAAGTTATAGTTTCTTATTTTCTTATTATTTATTTCATATCGATTTTCAATACAAATCTTATCAGTCATAAAATATATAAAGTAACATAATAGAAACGGCAAGTTATAGTTTCTTATTTTCTTATTATTTATTTCATATCGATTGATTTTCAATACAAATCTTATCAGTCATAAAATATATAAAGTGACATAATATAAACGGCAAGTTATTGTTTCTTATTTTCTTATTATTTATTTCATATCGATTGATTTTCAATACAAATCTTATCAGTCATAAAATATATAAAGTAACATAATAGAAACGGCAAGTTATAGTTTCTTATTTTCTTATTATTTATTTCATATCGATTGATTTTCAATACAAATCTTATCAGTCATAAAATATATAAAGTGACATAATATAAACGGCAAGTTATAGTTTCTTATTTTCTTATTATTTATTTCATATCGATTGATTTTCAATACAAATCTTATCAGTCATAAAATATATAAAGTAACATAATAGAAACGGCAAGTTATAGTTTCTTATTTTCTTATTATTTATTTCATATCGATTGATTTTCAATACAAATCTTATCAGTCATAAAATATATAAAGTGACATAATATAAACGGCAAGTTATTGTTTTTTATTTTCTTATTATTTATTTCATATCGATTGATTTTCAATACAAATCTTATCAGTCATAAAATATATAAAGTAACATAATAGAAACGGCAAGTTATAGTTTCTTATTTTCTTATTATTTATTTCATATCGATTGATTTTCAATACAAATCTTATCAGTCATAAAATATATAAAGTGACATAATATAAACGGCAAGTTATAGTTTCTTATTTTCTTATTATTTATTTCATATCGATTGATTTTCAATACAAATCTTATCAGTCATAAAATATATAAAGTGACATAATATAAACGGCAAGTTATAGTTTCTTATTATTTATTTCATATCGATTGATTTTCAATGCAAATCTTATCAGTCATAAAATATATAAAGTGACATAATATAAACGGCAAGTTATAGTTTCTTATTTTCTTATTATTTATTTCATATCGATTGATTTTCAATACAAATCTTATCAGTCATAAAATATATAAAGTAACATAATAGAAACGGCAAGTTATAGTTTCTTATTTTCTTATTATTTATTTCATATCGATTGATTTTCAATACAAATCTTATCAGTCATAAAATATATAAAGTAACATAATAGAAACGGCAAGTTATAGTTTCTTATTTTCTTATTATTTATTTCATATCGATTGATTTTCAATACAAATCTTATCAGTCATAAAATATATAAAGTGACATAATAGAAACGGCAAGTTATAGTTTCTTATTTTCTTATTATTTATTTCATATCGATTGATTTTCAATACAAATCTTATCAGTCATAAAATATATAAAGTAACATAATAGAAACGGCAAGTTATAGTTTCTTATTTTCTTATTATTTATTTCATATCGATTGATTTTCAATACAAATCTTATCAGTCATAAAATATATAAAGTGACATAATATAAACGGCAAGTTATAGTTTCTTATTTTCTTATTATTTATTTCATATCGATTGATTTTCAATACAAATCTTATCAGTCATAAAATATATAAAGTAACATAATAGAAACGGCAAGTTATAGTTTCTTATTTTCTTATTATTTATTTCATATCGATTGATTTTCAATACAAATCTTATCAGTCATAAAATATATAAAGTAACATAATAGAAACGGCAAGTTATAGTTTCTTATTTTCTTATTATTTATTTCATATCGATTGATTTTCAATACAAATCTTATCAGTCATAAAATATATAAAGTAACATAATAGAAACGGCAAGTTATAGTTTCTTATTTTCTTATTATTTATTTCATATCGATTGATTTTCAATACAAATCTTATCAGACATAAAATATATAAAGTGACATAATATAAACGGCAAGTTATTGTTTCTTATTTTCTTATTATTTATTTCATATCGATTGATTTTCAATACAAATCTTATCAGTCATAAAATATATAAAGTAACATAGTAGAAACGGCAAGTTATAGTTTCTTATTTTCTTATTATTTATTTCATATCGATTGATTTTCAATACAAATCTTATCAGTCATAAAATATATAAAGTGACATAATATAAACGGCAAGTTATAGTTTCTTATTTTCTTATTATTTATTTCATATCGATTGATTTTCAATACAAATCTTATCAGTCATAAAATATATAAAGTAACATAATAGAAACGGCAAGTTATAGTTTCTTATTTTCTTATTATTTATTTCATATCGATTGATTTTCAATACAAATCTTATCAGTCATAAAATATATAAAGTGACATAATATAAACGGCAAGTTATTGTTTCTTATTTTCTTATTATTTATTTCATATCGATTGATTTTCAATACAAATCTTATCAGTCATAAAATATATAAAGTAACATAATAGAAACGGCAAGTTATAGTTTCTTATTTTCTTATTATTTATTTCATATCGATTGATTTTCAATACAAATCTTATCAGTCATAAAATATATAAAGTAACATAATAGAAACGGCAAGTTATAGTTTCTTATTTTCTTATTATTTATTTCATATCGATTGATTTTCAATACAAATCTTATCAGTCATAAAATATATAAAGTAACATAATAGAAACGGCAAGTTATAGTTTCTTATTTTCTTATTATTTATTTCATATCGATTGATTTTCAATACAAATCTTATCAGTCATAAAATATATAAAGTGACATAATAGAAACGGCAAGTTATAGTTTCTTATTTTCTTATTATTTATTTCATATCGATTGATTTTCAATACAAATCTTATCAGTCATAAAATATATAAAGTGACATAATATAAACGGCAAGTTATAGTTTCTTATTATTTATTTCATATCGATTGATTTTCAATGCAAATCTTATCAGTCATAAAATATATAAACTGACATAATATAAACGGCAAGTTATAGTTTCTTATTTTCATATTATTTATTCCATATCGATTGATTTTCAATACAAATATTATCAGTCATAAAATATATAAAGTGACATAATAGAAACGGCAAGTTATAGTTTCTTATTTTCTTATTATTTATTTCATATCGATTGATTTTCAATACAAATCTTATCAGTCATAAAATATATAAAGTGACATAATATAAACGGCAAGTTATAGTTTCTTATTTTCTTATTATTTATTTCATATCGATTGATTTTCAATACAAATCTTATCAGTCATAAAATATATAAAGTGACATAATAGAAACGGCAAGTTATAGTTTCTTATTTTCTTATTATTTATTTCATATCGATTGATTTTCAATACAAATTTTATCAGTCATAAAATATATAAAGTAACATAATAGAAACGGCAAGTTATAGTTTCTTATTTTCTTATTATTTATTTCATATCGATTGATTTTCAATACAAATCTTATCAGTCATAAAATATATAAAGTGACATAATATAAACGGCAAGTTATTGTTTCTTATTTTCTTATTATTTATTTCATATCGATTGATTCTCAATACAAATCTTATCAGTCATAAAATATATAAAGTAACATAATAGAAACGGCAAGTTATAGTTTCTTATTTTCTTATTATTTATTTCATATCGATTGATTTTCAATACAAATCTTATCAGTCATAAAATATATAAAGTAACATAATAGAAACGGCAAGTTATAGTTTCTTATTTTCTTATTATTTATTTCATATCGATTGATTTTCAATACAAATCTTATCAGTCATAAAATATATAAAGTGACATAATATAAACGGCAAGTTATTGTTTCTTATTTTCTTATTATTTATTTCATATCGATTGATTTTCAATACAAATCTTATCAGTCATAAAATATATAAAGTAACATAATAGAAACGGCAAGTTATAGTTTCTTATTTTCTTATTATTTATTTCATATCGATTGATTTTCAATACAAATCTTATCAGTCATAAAATATATAAAGTGACATAATATAAACGGCAAGTTATAGTTTCTTATTTTCTTATTATTTATTTCATATCGATTGATTTTCAATACAAATCTTATCAGTCATAAAATATATAAAGTGACATAATATAAACGGCAAGTTATAGTTTCTTATTTTCTTATTATTTATTTCATATCGATTGATTTTCAATACAAATCTTATCAGTCATAAAATATATAAAGTAACATAATAGAAACGGCAAGTTATAGTTTCTTATTTTCTTATTATTTATTTCATATCGATTGATTTTCAATACAAATCTTATCAGTCATAAAATATATAAAGTGACATAATATAAACGGCAAGTTATAGTTTCTTATTTTCTTATTATTTATTTCATATCGATTGATTTTCAATACAAATCTTATCAGTCATAAAATATATAAAGTGACATAATATAAACGGCAAGTTATAGTTTCTTATTTTCTTATTATTTATTTCATATCGATTGATTTTCAATACAAATCTTATCAGTCATAAAATATATAAAGTAACATAATAGAAACGGCAAGTTATAGTTTCTTATTTTCTTATTATTTATTTCATATCGATTGATTTTCAATACAAATCTTATCAGTCATAAATTATATAAAGTGACATAATAGAAACGGCAAGTTATAGTTTCTTATTTTCATATTATTTATTCCATATCGATTGATTTTCAATACAAATCTTATCAGTCATAAAATATATAAACTGACATAATATAAACGGCAAGTTATTGTTTCTTATTTTCTTATTATTTATTTCATATCGATTGATTCTCAATACAAATCTTATCAGTCATAAAATATATAAAGTAACATAATAGAAACGGCAAGTTATAGTTTCTTATTTTCTTATTATTTATTTCATATCGATTGATTTTCAATACAAATCTTATCAGTCATAAAATATATAAAGTGACATAATATAAACGGCAAGTTATAGTTTCTTATTTTCTTATTATTTATTTCATATCGATTGATTTTCAATACAAATCTTATCAGTCATAAAATATATAAAGTAACATAATAGAAACGGCAAGTTATAGTTTCTTATTTTCTTATTATTTATTTCATATCGATTGATTTTCAATACAAATCTTATCAGTCATAAAATATATAAAGTGACATAATATAAACGGCAAGTTATTGTTTCTTATTTTCTTATTATTTATTTCATATCGATTGATTTTCAATACAAATCTTATCAGTCATAAAATATATAAAGTAACATAATAGAAACGGCAAGTTATAGTTTCTTATTTTCTTATTATTTATTTCATATCGATTGATTTTCAATACAAATCTTATCAGTCATAAAATATATAAAGTGACATAATATAAACGGCAAGTTATAGTTTCTTATTTTCTTATTATTTATTTCATATCGATTGATTTTCAATACAAATCTTATCAGTCATAAAATATATAAAGTGACATAATATAAACGGCAAGTTATAGTTTCTTATTTTCTTATTATTTATTTCATATCGATTGATTTTCAATACAAATCTTATCAGTCATAAAATATATAAAGTAACATAATAGAAACGGCAAGTTATAGTTTCTTATTTTCTTATTATTTATTTCATATCGATTGATTTTCAATACAAATCTTATCAGTCATAAAATATATAAAGTGACATAATATAAACGGCAAGTTATAGTTTCTTATTTTCTTATTATTTATTTCATATCGATTGATTTTCAATACAAATCTTATCAGTCATAAAATATATAAAGTGACATAATATAAACGGCAAGTTATAGTTTCTTATTTTCTTATTATTTATTTCATATCGATTGATTTTCAATACAAATCTTATCAGTCATAAAATATATAAAGTGACATAATAGAAACGGCAAGTTATAGTTTCTTATTTTCTTATTATTTATTTCATATCGATTGATTTTCAATACAAATCTTATCAGTCATAAAATATATAAAGTAACATAATAGAAACGGCAAGTTATAGTTTCTTATTTTCTTATTATTTATTTCATATCGATTGATTTTCAATACAAATCTTATCAGTCATAAATTATATAAAGTGACATAATAGAAACGGCAAGTTATAGTTTCTTATTTTCATATTATTTATTCCATATCGATTGATTTTCAATACAAATCTTATCAGTCATAAAATATATAAACTGACATAATATAAACGGCAAGTTATTGTTTCTTATTTTCTTATTATTTATTTCATATCGATTGATTCTCAATACAAATCTTATCAGTCATAAAATATATAAAGTAACATAATAGAAACGGCAAGTTATAGTTTCTTATTTTCTTATTATTTATTTCATATCGATTGATTTTCAATACAAATCTTATCAGTCATAAAATATATAAAGTGACATAATATAAACGGCAAGTTATAGTTTCTTATTTTCTTATTATTTATTTCATATCGATTGATTTTCAATACAAATCTTATCAGTCATAAAATATATAAAGTAACATAATAGAAACGGCAAGTTATAGTTTCTTATTTTCTTATTATTTATTTCATATCGATTGATTTTCAATACAAATCTTATCAGTCATAAAATATATAAAGTGACATAATATAAACGGCAAGTTATTGTTTCTTATTTTCTTATTATTTATTTCATATCGATTGATTTTCAATACAAATCTTATCAGTCATAAAATATATAAAGTAACATAATAGAAACGGCAAGTTATAGTTTCTTATTTTCTTATTATTTATTTCATATCGATTGATTTTCAATACAAATCTTATCAGTCATAAAATATATAAAGTGACATAATATAAACGGCAAGTTATAGTTTCTTATTTTCTTATTATTTATTTCATATCGATTGATTTTCAATACAAATCTTATCAGTCATAAAATATATAAAGTGACATAATATAAACGGCAAGTTATAGTTTCTTATTTTCTTATTATTTATTTCATATCGATTGATTTTCAATACAAATCTTATCAGTCATAAAATATATAAAGTAACATAATAGAAACGGCAAGTTATAGTTTCTTATTTTCTTATTATTTATTTCATATCGATTGATTTTCAATACAAATCTTATCAGTCATAAAATATATAAAGTGACATAATATAAACGGCAAGTTATAGTTTCTTATTTTCTTATTATTTATTTCATATCGATTGATTTTCAATACAAATCTTATCAGTCATAAAATATATAAAGTGACATAATATAAACGGCAAGTTATAGTTTCTTATTTTCTTATTATTTATTTCATATCGATTGATTTTCAATACAAATCTTATCAGTCATAAAATATATAAAGTGACATAATAGAAACGGCAAGTTATAGTTTCTTATTTTCTTATTATTTATTTCATATCGATTGATTTTCAATACAAATCTTATCAGTCATAAAATATATAAAGTAACATAATAGAAACGGCAAGTTATAGTTTCTTATTTTCTTATTATTTATTTCATATCGATTGATTTTCAATACAAATCTTATCAGTCATAAATTATATAAAGTGACATAATAGAAACGGCAAGTTATAGTTTCTTATTTTCATATTATTTATTCCATATCGATTGATTTTCAATACAAATCTTATCAGTCATAAAATATATAAACTGACATAATATAAACGGCAAGTTATAGTTTCTTATTTTCTTATTATTTATTTCATATCGATTGATTTTCAATACAAATCTTATCAGTCATAAAATATATAAAGTAACATAATAGAAACGGCAAGTTATAGTTTCTTATTTTCTTATTATTTATTTCATATCGATTGATTTTCAATACAAATCTTATCAGTCATAAAATATATAAAGTAACATAATAGAAACGGCAAGTTATAGTTTCTTATTTTCTTATTATTTATTTCATATCGATTGATTTTCAATACAAATCTTATCAGTCATAAAATATATAAAGTGACATAATAGAAACGGCAAGTTATAGTTTCTTATTTTCTTATTATTTATTTCATATCGATTGATTTTCAATACAAATCTTATCAGTCATAAAATATATAAAGTGACATAATAGAAACGGCAAGTTATAGTTTCTTATTTTCTTATTATTTATTTCATATCGATTGATTTTCAATACAAATCTTATCAGTCATAAAATATATAAAGTGACATAATAGAAACGGCAAGTTATAGTTTCTTATTATTTATTTCATATCGATTGATTTTCAATGCAAATCTTATCAGTCATAAAATATATAAACTGACATAATATAAACGGCAAGTTATAGTTTCTTATTTTCTTATTATTTATTTCATATCGATTGATTTTCAATACAAATCTTATCAGTCATAAAATATATAAAGTAACATAATAGAAACGGCAAGTTATAGTTTCTTATTTTCTTATTATTTATTTCATATCGATTGATTTTCAATACAAATCTTATCAGTCATAAAATATATAAAGTGACATAATATAAACGGCAAGTTATTGTTTCTTATTTTCTTATTATTTATTTCATATCGATTGATTTTCAATACAAATCTTATCAGTCATAAAATATATAAAGTAACATAATAGAAACGGCAAGTTATAGTTTCTTATTTTCTTATTATTTATTTCATATCGATTGATTTTCAATACAAATCTTATCAGTCATAAAATATATAAAGTGACATAATATAAACGGCAAGTTATAGTTTCTTATTTTCTTATTATTTATTTCATATCGATTGATTTTCAATACAAATCTTATCAGTCATAAAATATATAAAGTGACATAATATAAACGGCAAGTTATAGTTTCTTATTTTCTTATTATTTATTTCATATCGATTGATTTTCAATACAAATCTTATCAGTCATAAAATATATAAAGTGACATAATAGAAACGGCAAGTTATAGTTTCTTATTTTCTTATTATTTATTTCATATCGATTGATTTTCAATACAAATCTTAGCAGTCATAAAATATATAAAGTGACATAATAGAAACGGCAAGTTATAGTTTCTTATTTTCTTATTATTTATTTCATATCGATTGATTTTCAATACAAATCTTATCAGTCATAAAATATATAAAGTGACATAATATAAACGGCAAGTTATAGTTTCTTATTTTCTTATTATTTATTTCATATCGATTGATTTTCAATACAAATCTTATCAGTCATAAAATATATAAAGTAACATAATAGAAACGGCAAGTTATAGTTTCTTATTTTCTTATTATTTATTTCATATCGATTGATTTTCAATACAAATCTTATCAGTCATAAAATATATAAAGTGACATAATAGAAACGGCAAGTTATAGTTTCTTATTTTCTTATTATTTATTTCATATCGATTGATTTTCAATACAAATCTTATCAGTCATAAAATATATAAAGTGACATAATATAAACGGCAAGTTATAGTTTCTTATTATTTATTTCATATCGATTGATTTTCAATGCAAATCTTATCAGTCATAAAATATATAAACTGACATAATATAAACGGCAAGTTATAGTTTCTTATTTTCATATTATTTATTCCATATCGATTGATTTTCAATACAAATATTATCAGTCATAAAATATATAAAGTGACATAATAGAAACGGCAAGTTATAGTTTCTTATTTTCTTATTATTTATTTCATATCGATTGATTTTCAATACAAATCTTATCAGTCATAAAATATATAAAGTGACATAATATAAACGGCAAGTTATAGTTTCTTATTTTCTTATTATTTATTTCATATCGATTGATTTTCAATACAAATCTTATCAGTCATAAAATATATAAAGTGACATAATAGAAACGGCAAGTTATAGTTTCTTATTTTCTTATTATTTATTTCATATCGATTGATTTTCAATACAAATCTTATCAGTCATAAAATATATAAAGTAACATAATAGAAACGGCAAGTTATAGTTTCTTATTTTCTTATTATTTATTTCATATCGATTGATTTTCAATACAAATCTTATCAGTCATAAAATATATAAAGTGACATAATATAAACGGCAAGTTATTGTTTCTTATTTTCTTATTATTTATTTCATATCGATTGATTCTCAATACAAATCTTATCAGTCATAAAATATATAAAGTAACATAATAGAAACGGCAAGTTATAGTTTCTTATTTTCTTATTATTTATTTCATATCGATTGATTTTCAATACAAATCTTATCAGTCATAAAATATATAAAGTGACATAATATAAACGGCAAGTTATAGTTTCTTATTTTCTTATTATTTATTTCATATCGATTGATTTTCAATACAAATCTTATCAGTCATAAAATATATAAAGTAACATAATAGAAACGGCAAGTTATAGTTTCTTATTTTCTTATTATTTATTTCATATCGATTGATTTTCAATACAAATCTTATCAGTCATAAAATATATAAAGTGACATAATATAAACGGCAAGTTATTGTTTCTTATTTTCTTATTATTTATTTCATATCGATTGATTTTCAATACAAATCTTATCAGTCATAAAATATATAAAGTAACATAATAGAAACGGCAAGTTATAGTTTCTTATTTTCTTATTATTTATTTCATATCGATTGATTTTCAATACAAATCTTATCAGTCATAAAATATATAAAGTGACATAATATAAACGGCAAGTTATAGTTTCTTATTTTCTTATTATTTATTTCATATCGATTGATTTTCAATACAAATCTTATCAGTCATAAAATATATAAAGTGACATAATATAAACGGCAAGTTATAGTTTCTTATTTTCTTATTATTTATTTCATATCGATTGATTTTCAATACAAATCTTATCAGTCATAAAATATATAAAGTAACATAATAGAAACGGCAAGTTATAGTTTCTTATTTTCTTATTATTTATTTCATATCGATTGATTTTCAATACAAATCTTATCAGTCATAAAATATATAAAGTGACATAATATAAACGGCAAGTTATAGTTTCTTATTTTCTTATTATTTATTTCATATCGATTGATTTTCAATACAAATCTTATCAGTCATAAAATATATAAAGTGACATAATATAAACGGCAAGTTATAGTTTCTTATTTTCTTATTATTTATTTCATATCGATTGATTTTCAATACAAATCTTATCAGTCATAAAATATATAAAGTGACATAATAGAAACGGCAAGTTATAGTTTCTTATTTTCTTATTATTTATTTCATATCGATTGATTTTCAATACAAATCTTATCAGTCATAAAATATATAAAGTAACATAATAGAAACGGCAAGTTATAGTTTCTTATTTTCTTATTATTTATTTCATATCGATTGATTTTCAATACAAATCTTATCAGTCATAAATTATATAAAGTGACATAATAGAAACGGCAAGTTATAGTTTCTTATTTTCATATTATTTATTCCATATCGATTGATTTTCAATACAAATCTTATCAGTCATAAAATATATAAACTGACATAATATAAACGGCAAGTTATAGTTTCTTATTTTCTTATTATTTATTTCATATCGATTGATTTTCAATACAAATCTTATCAGTCATAAAATATATAAAGTAACATAATAGAAACGGCAAGTTATAGTTTCTTATTTTCTTATTATTTATTTCATATCGATTGATTTTCAATACAAATCTTATCAGTCATAAAATATATAAAGTAACATAATAGAAACGGCAAGTTATAGTTTCTTATTTTCTTATTATTTATTTCATATCGATTGATTTTCAATACAAATCTTATCAGTCATAAAATATATAAAGTGACATAATAGAAACGGCAAGTTATAGTTTCTTATTTTCTTATTATTTATTTCATATCGATTGATTTTCAATACAAATCTTATCAGTCATAAAATATATAAAGTGACATAATAGAAACGGCAAGTTATAGTTTCTTATTTTCTTATTATTTATTTCATATCGATTGATTTTCAATACAAATCTTATCAGTCATAAAATATATAAAGTGACATAATAGAAACGGCAAGTTATAGTTTCTTATTATTTATTTCATATCGATTGATTTTCAATGCAAATCTTATCAGTCATAAAATATATAAACTGACATAATATAAACGGCAAGTTATAGTTTCTTATTTTCTTATTATTTATTTCATATCGATTGATTTTCAATACAAATCTTATCAGTCATAAAATATATAAAGTAACATAATAGAAACGGCAAGTTATAGTTTCTTATTTTCTTATTATTTATTTCATATCGATTGATTTTCAATACAAATCTTATCAGTCATAAAATATATAAAGTGACATAATATAAACGGCAAGTTATTGTTTCTTATTTTCTTATTATTTATTTCATATCGATTGATTTTCAATACAAATCTTATCAGTCATAAAATATATAAAGTAACATAATAGAAACGGCAAGTTATAGTTTCTTATTTTCTTATTATTTATTTCATATCGATTGATTTTCAATACAAATCTTATCAGTCATAAAATATATAAAGTGACATAATATAAACGGCAAGTTATAGTTTCTTATTTTCTTATTATTTATTTCATATCGATTGATTTTCAATACAAATCTTATCAGTCATAAAATATATAAAGTGACATAATATAAACGGCAAGTTATAGTTTCTTATTTTCTTATTATTTATTTCATATCGATTGATTTTCAATACAAATCTTATCAGTCATAAAATATATAAAGTGACATAATAGAAACGGCAAGTTATAGTTTCTTATTTTCTTATTATTTATTTCATATCGATTGATTTTCAATACAAATCTTAGCAGTCATAAAATATATAAAGTGACATAATAGAAACGGCAAGTTATAGTTTCTTATTTTCTTATTATTTATTTCATATCGATTGATTTTCAATACAAATCTTATCAGTCATAAAATATATAAAGTGACATAATATAAACGGCAAGTTATAGTTTCTTATTTTCTTATTATTTATTTCATATCGATTGATTTTCAATACAAATCTTATCAGTCATAAAATATATAAAGTAACATAATAGAAACGGCAAGTTATAGTTTCTTATTTTCTTATTATTTATTTCATATCGATTGATTTTCAATACAAATCTTATCAGTCATAAATTATATAAAGTGACATAATAGAAACGGCAAGTTATAGTTTCTTATTTTCATATTATTTATTCCATATCGATTGATTTTCAATACAAATATTATCAGTCATAAAATATATAAACTGACATAATATAAACGGCAAGTTATAGTTTCTTATTTTCTTATTATTTATTTCATATCGATTGATTTTCAATACAAATCTTAACAGTCATAAAATATATAAAGTAACATAATAGAAACGGCAAGTTATAGTTTCTTATTTTCTTATTATTTATTTCATATCGATTGATTTTCAATACAAATCTTATCAGTCATAAAAATATATAAAGTAACATAATAGAAACGGCAAGTTATAGTTTCTTATTTTCTTATTATTTATTTCATATCGATTGATTTTCAATACAAATCTTATCAGTCATAAAATATATAAAGTGACATAATAGAAACGGCAAGTTATAGTTTCTTATTTTCTTATTATTTATTTCATATCGATTGATTTTCAATACAAATCTTATCAGTCATAAAATATATAAAGTAACATAATAGAAACGGCAAGTTATAGTTTCTTATTTTCTTATTATTTATTTCATATCGATTGATTTTCAATACAAATCTTATCAGTCATAAAATATATAAAGTGACATAATATAAACGGCAAGTTATAGTTTCTTATTTTCTTATTATTTATTTCATATCGATTGATTTTCAATACAAATCTTATCAGTCATAAAATATATAAAGTGACATAATATAAACGGCAAGTTATAGTTTCTTATTTTCTTATTATTTATTTCATATCGATTGATTTTCAATACAAATCTTATCAGTCATAAAATATATAAAGTGACATAATAGAAACGGCAAGTTATAGTTTCTTATTTTCTTATTATTTATTTCATATCGATTGATTTTCAATACAAATCTTATCAGTCATAAAATATATAAAGTAACATAATAGAAACGGCAAGTTATAGTTTCTTATTTTCTTATTATTTATTTCATATCGATTGATTTTCAATACAAATCTTATCACTCATAAATTATATAAAGTGACATAATAGAAACGGCAAGTTATAGTTTCTTATTTTCATATTATTTATTCCATATCGATTGATTTTCAATACAAATCTTATCAGTCATAAAATATATAAACTGACATAATATAAACGGCAAGTTATAGTTTCTTATTTTCTTATTATTTATTTCATATCGATTGATTTTCAATACAAATCTTATCAGTCATAAAATATATAAAGTAACATAATAGAAACGGCAAGTTATAGTTTCTTATTTTCTTATTATTTATTTCATATCGATTGATTTTCAATACAAATCTTATCAGTCATAAAATATATAAAGTAACATAATAGAAACGGCAAGTTATAGTTTCTTATTTTCTTATTATTTATTTCATATCGATTGATTTTCAATACAAATCTTATCAGTCATAAAATATATAAAGTGACATAATAGAAACGGCAAGTTATAGTTTCTTATTTTCTTATTATTTATTTCATATCGATTGATTTTCAATACAAATCTTATCAGTCATAAAATATATAAAGTGACATAATAGAAACGGCAAGTTATAGTTTCTTATTTTCTTATTATTTATTTCATATCGATTGATTTTCAATACAAATCTTATCAGTCATAAAATATATAAAGTGACATAATAGAAACGGCAAGTTATAGTTTCTTATTATTTATTTCATATCGATTGATTTTCAATGCAAATCTTATCAGTCATAAAATATATAAACTGACATAATATAAACGGCAAGTTATAGTTTCTTATTTTCTTATTATTTATTTCATATCGATTGATTTTCAATACAAATCTTATCAGTCATAAAATATATAAAGTAACATAATAGAAACGGCAAGTTATAGTTTCTTATTTTCTTATTATTTATTTCATATCGATTGATTTTCAATACAAATCTTATCAGTCATAAAATATATAAAGTGACATAATATAAACGGCAAGTTATTGTTTCTTATTTTCTTATTATTTATTTCATATCGATTGATTTTCAATACAAATCTTATCAGTCATAAAATATATAAAGTAACATAATAGAAACGGCAAGTTATAGTTTCTTATTTTCTTATTATTTATTTCATATCGATTGATTTTCAATACAAATCTTATCAGTCATAAAATATATAAAGTGACATAATATAAACGGCAAGTTATAGTTTCTTATTTTCTTATTATTTATTTCATATCGATTGATTTTCAATACAAATCTTATCAGTCATAAAATATATAAAGTGACATAATATAAACGGCAAGTTATAGTTTCTTATTTTCTTATTATTTATTTCATATCGATTGATTTTCAATACAAATCTTATCAGTCATAAAATATATAAAGTGACATAATAGAAACGGCAAGTTATAGTTTCTTATTTTCTTATTATTTATTTCATATCGATTGATTTTCAATACAAATCTTATCAGTCATAAAATATATAAAGTAACATAATAGAAACGGCAAGTTATAGTTTCTTATTTTCTTATTATTTATTTCATATCGATTGATTTTCAATACAAATCTTATCAGTCATAAAATATATAAAGTGACATAATAGAAACGGCAAGTTATAGTTTCTTATTTTCTTATTATTTATTTCATATCGATTGATTTTCAATACAAATCTTATCAGTCATAAAATATATAAAGTGACATAATATAAACGGCAAGTTATAGTTTCTTATTTTCTTATTATTTATTTCATATCGATTGATTTTCAATACAAATCTTATCAGTCATAAAATATATAAAGTAACATAATAGAAACGGCAAGTTATAGTTTCTTATTTTCTTATTATTTATTTCATATCGATTGATTTTCAATACAAATCTTATCAGTCATAAATTATATAAAGTGACATAATAGAAACGGCAAGTTATAGTTTCTTATTTTCATATTATTTATTCCATATCGATTGATTTTCAATACAAATATTATCAGTCATAAAATATATAAACTGACATAATATAAACGGCAAGTTATAGTTTCTTATTTTCTTATTATTTATTTCATATCGATTGATTTTCAATACAAATCTTAACAGTCATAAAATATATAAAGTAACATAATAGAAACGGCAAGTTATAGTTTCTTATTTTCTTATTATTTATTTCATATCGATTGATTTTCAATACAAATCTTATCAGTCATAAAATATATAAAGTAACATAATAGAAACGGCAAGTTATAGTTTCTTATTTTCTTATTATTTATTTCATATCGATTGATTTTCAATACAAATCTTATCAGTCATAAAATATATAAAGTGACATAATAGAAACGGCAAGTTATAGTTTCTTATTTTCTTATTATTTATTTCATATCGATTGATTTTCAATACAAATCTTATCAGTCATAAAATATATAAAGTGACATAATAGAAACGGCAAGTTATAGTTTCTTATTATTTATTTCATATCGATTGATTTTCAATGCAAATCTTATCAGTCATAAAATATATAAACTGACATAATATAAACGGCAAGTTATAGTTTCTTATTTTCTTATTATTTATTTCATATCGATTGATTTTCAATACAAATCTTATCAGTCATAAAATATATAAAGTAACATAATAGAAACGGCAAGTTATAGTTTCTTATTTTCTTATTATTTATTTCATATCGATTGATTTTCAATACAAATCTTATCAGTCATAAAATATATAAAGTGACATAATATAAACGGCAAGTTATTGTTTCTTATTTTCTTATTATTTATTTCATATCGATTGATTTTCAATACAAATCTTATCAGTCATAAAATATATAAAGTAACATAATAGAAACGGCAAGTTATAGTTTCTTATTTTCTTATTATTTATTTCATATCGATTGATTTTCAATACAAATCTTATCAGTCATAAAATATATAAAGTGACATAATATAAACGGCAAGTTATAGTTTCTTATTTTCTTATTATTTATTTCATATCGATTGATTTTCAATACAAATCTTATCAGTCATAAAATATATAAAGTGACATAATATAAACGGCAAGTTATAGTTTCTTATTTTCTTATTATTTATTTCATATCGATTGATTTTCAATACAAATCTTATCAGTCATAAAATATATAAAGTGACATAATAGAAACGGCAAGTTATAGTTTCTTATTTTCTTATTATTTATTTCATATCGATTGATTTTCAATACAAATCTTATCAGTCATAAAATATATAAAGTAACATAATAGAAACGGCAAGTTATAGTTTCTTATTTTCTTATTATTTATTTCATATCGATTGATTTTCAATACAAATCTTATCAGTCATAAAATATATAAAGTGACATAATAGAAACGGCAAGTTATAGTTTCTTATTTTCTTATTATTTATTTCATATCGATTGATTTTCAATACAAATCTTATCAGTCATAAAATATATAAAGTGACATAATATAAACGGCAAGTTATAGTTTCTTATTTTCTTATTATTTATTTCATATCGATTGATTTTCAATACAAATCTTATCAGTCATAAAATATATAAAGTAACATAATAGAAACGGCAAGTTATAGTTTCTTATTTTCTTATTATTTATTTCATATCGATTGATTTTCAATACAAATCTTATCAGTCATAAATTATATAAAGTGACATAATAGAAACGGCAAGTTATAGTTTCTTATTTTCATATTATTTATTCCATATCGATTGATTTTCAATACAAATATTATCAGTCATAAAATATATAAACTGACATAATATAAACGGCAAGTTATAGTTTCTTATTTTCTTATTATTTATTTCATATCGATTGATTTTCAATACAAATCTTAACAGTCATAAAATATATAAAGTAACATAATAGAAACGGCAAGTTATAGTTTCTTATTTTCTTATTATTTATTTCATATCGATTGATTTTCAATACAAATCTTATCAGTCATAAAATATATAAAGTAACATAATAGAAACGGCAAGTTATAGTTTCTTATTTTCTTATTATTTATTTCATATCGATTGATTTTCAATACAAATCTTATCAGTCATAAAATATATAAAGTGACATAATAGAAACGGCAAGTTATAGTTTCTTATTTTCTTATTATTTATTTCATATCGATTGATTTTCAATACAAATCTTATCAGTCATAAAATATATAAAGTGACATAATAGAAACGGCAAGTTATAGTTTCTTATTTTCTTATTATTTATTTCATATCGATTGATTTTCAATACAAATCTTATCAGTCATAAAATATATAAAGTGACATAATAGAAACGGCAAGTTATAGTTTCTTATTATTTATTTCATATCGATTGATTTTCAATGCAAATCTTATCAGTCATAAAATATATAAACTGACATAATATAAACGGCAAGTTATAGTTTCTTATTTTCATATTATTTATTCCATATCGATTGATTTTCAATACAAATATTATCAGTCATAAAATATATAAAGTGACATAATAGAAACGGCAAGTTATAGTTTCTTATTTTCTTATTATTTATTTCATATCGATTGATTTTCAATACAAATCTTATCAGTCATAAAATATATAAAGTAACATAATAGAAACGGCAAGTTATAGTTTCTTATTTTCTTATTATTTATTTCATATCGATTGATTTTCAATACAAATCTTATCAGTCAAAAAATATATAAACTGACATAATATAAACGGCAAGTTATAGTTTCTTATTTTCTTATTATTTATTTCATATCGATTGATTTTCAATACAAATCTTATCAGTCATAAAATATATAAAGTAACATAATAGAAACGGCAAGTTATAGTTTCTTATTTTCTTATTATTTATTTCATATCGATTGATTTTCAATACAAATCTTATCAGTCATAAAATATATAAAGTAACATAATAGAAACGGCAAGTTATAGTTTCTTATTTTCTTATTATTTATTTCATATCGATTGATTTTCAATACAAATCTTATCAGTCATAAAATATATAAAGTGACATAATAGAAACGGCAAGTTATAGTTTCTTATTTTCTTATTATTTATTTCATATCGATTGATTTTCAATACAAATCTTATCAGTCATAAAATATATAAAGTGACATAATAGAAACGGCAAGTTATAGTTTCTTATTTTCTTATTATTTATTTCATATCAATTGATTTTCAATACAAATCTTATCAGTCATAAAATATATAAAGTGACATAATAGAAACGGCAAGTTATAGTTTCTTATTATTTATTTCATATCGATTGATTTTCAATGCAAATCTTATCAGTCATAAAATATATAAACTGACATAATATAAACGGCAAGTTATAGTTTCTTATTTTCATATTATTTATTCCATATCGATTGATTTTCAATACAAATATTATCAGTCATAAAATATATAAAGTGACATAATAGAAACGGCAAGTTATAGTTTCTTATTTTCTTATTATTTATTTCATATCGATTGATTTTCAATACAAATCTTATCAGTCATAAAATATATAAAGTGACATAATATAAACGGCAAGTTATAGTTTCTTATTTTCTTATTATTTATTTCATATCGATTGATTTTCAATACAAATCTTATCAGTCATAAAATATATAAAGTGACATAATAGAAACGGCAAGTTATAGTTTCTTATTTTCTTATTATTTATTTCATATCGATTGATTTTCAATACAAATCTTATCAGTCATAAAATATATAAAGTAACATAATAGAAACGGCAAGTTATAGTTTCTTATTTTCTTATTATTTATTTCATATCGATTGATTTTCAATACAAATCTTATCAGTCATAAAATATATAAAGTGACATAATATAAACGGCAAGTTATTGTTTCTTATTTTCTTATTATTTATTTCATATCGATTGATTTTCAATACAAATCTTATCAGTCATAAAATATATAAAGTAACATAATAGAAACGGCAAGTTATAGTTTCTTATTTTCTTATTATTTATTTCATATCGATTGATTTTCAATACAAATCTTATCAGTCATAAAATATATAAAGTGACATAATATAAACGGCAAGTTATAGTTTCTTATTTTCTTATTATTTATTTCATATCGATTGATTTTCAATACAAATCTTATCAGTCATAAAATATATAAAGTAACATAATAGAAACGGCAAGTTATAGTTTCTTATTTTCTTAGTATTTATTTCATATCGATTGATTTTCAATACAAATCTTATCAGTCATAAAATATATAAAGTAACATAATAGAAACGGCAAGTTATAGTTTCTTATTTTCTTATTATTTATTTCATATCGATTGATTTTCAATACAAATCTTATCAGTCATAAAATATATAAAGTGACATAATATAAACGGCAAGTTATAGTTTCTTATTATTTATTTCATATCGATTGATTTTCAATGCAAATCTTATCAGTCATAAAATATATAAAGTGACATAATATAAACGGCAAGTTATAGTTTCTTATTTTCTTATTATTTATTTCATATCGATTGATTTTCAATACAAATCTTATCAGTCATAAAATATATAAAGTAACATAATAGAAACGGCAAGTTATAGTTTCTTATTTTCTTATTATTTATTTCATATCGATTGATTTTCAATACAAATCTTATCAGTCATAAAATATATAAAGTAACATAATAGAAACGGCAAGTTATAGTTTCTTATTTTCTTATTATTTATTTCATATCGATTGATTTTCAATACAAATCTTATCAGTCATAAAATATATAAAGTGACATAATAGAAACGGCAAGTTATAGTTTCTTATTTTCTTATTATTTATTTCATATCGATTGATTTTCAATACAAATCTTATCAGTCATAAAATATATAAAGTGACATAATATAAACGGCAAGTTATAGTTTCTTATTTTCTTATTATTTATTTCATATCGATTGATTTTCAATACAAATCTTATCAGTCATAAAATATATAAAGTAACATAATAGAAACGGCAAGTTATAGTTTCTTATTTTCTTATTATTTATTTCATATCGATTGATTTTCAATACAAATCTTATCAGTCATAAATTATATAAAGTGACATAATAGAAACGGCAAGTTATAGTTTCTTATTTTCATATTATTTATTCCATATCGATTGATTTTCAATACAAATCTTATCAGTCATAAAATATATAAACTGACATAATATAAACGGCAAGTTATAGTTTCTTATTTTCTTATTATTTATTTCATATCGATTGATTTTCAATACAAATCTTATCAGTCATAAAATATATAAAGTAACATAATAGAAACGGCAAGTTATAGTTTCTTATTTTCTTATTATTTATTTCATATCGATTGATTTTCAATACAAATCTTATCAGTCATAAAATATATAAAGTAACATAATAAAAACGGTAAGTTATAGTTTCTTATTTTCTTATTATTTATTTCATATCGATTGATTTTCATTACAAATCTTATCAGTCATAAAATATATAAAGTGACATAATAGAAACGGCAAGTTATAGTTTCTTATTTTCTTATTATTTATTTCATATCGATTGATTTTCAATACAAATCTTATCAGTCATAAAATATATAAAGTGACATAATATAAACGGCAAGTTATAGTTTCTTATTATTTATTTCATATCGATTGATTTTCAATGCAAATCTTATCAGTCATAAAATATATAAACTGACATAATATAAACGGCAAGTTATAGTTTCTTATTTTCATATTATTTATTCCATATCGATTGATTTTCAATACAAACATTATCAGTCATAAAATATATAAAGTGACATAATATAAACGGCAAGTTATAGTTTCTATATAAACGGCAAGTTATAGTTATAGTTTCTTATATTTTGAAAATAATTTATATATAATAACCGCCTTGCTGGAACTGGAGATCACTCCTAAATAACGAAAATAAGATATACGATTTATTTATAATATACTTTTAGATTCGAGTTGATTATTTTTTACTCCGTCCTATACTGTTTAATTCTATTATATTTTTTGGTATTTTGAAAATAATTTATATATAATAACCGCCTTGCTGGAACTGGAGATCACTCCTAAATAACGAAAATAAGATATGCGATTTATTTATAATATACTTTTAGATTCGAGTTGATTATTTTATACTCCGTCCTATACTGTTTAATTCTATTATATTTCTTGGTATTTTGAAAATAATTTATATATATAATAACCGCCTTGCTGGAACTGGAGATCACTCCTAAATAACGAAAATAAGATATACGATTTATTTATAATATACTTTTAGATTCGAGTTGATTATTTTTTACTCCGTCCTATACTATTTACTTCTATTATATTTTTTGATATTTTGAAAATAATTTATATATAATAACCGCCTTGCTGGAACTGGAGATCACTCCTAAATAACGAAAATAAGATATACAATTTATTTATAATATACTTTTAGATTCGAGTTGATTATTTTTTACTCCGTCCTATACTGTTTAATTCTATTATATTTTTTGGTATTTTGAAAATAATTTATATATAATAACGCCTTGCTGGAACTGGAGAGCACTCCTAAATAACGAAAATAAGATATACGATTTATTTATAATATACTTTTAGATTCGAGTTGATTATTTTTTACTCCGTCCTATATTATTTACTTCTATTATATTTTTTGATATTTTGAAAATAATTTATATATAATAACCGCCTTGCTGGAACTGGAGATCAATCCTAAATAACGAAAATAAGATATACAACTTATTTATAATATACTTTTAGATTCGAGTTGATTATTTTTAGCTCCGTCCTATACTGTTTAATCTTATTATATTTTTTGGTATTTTGAAAATAATTTATATATAATAACCGCCTTGCTGGAACTGGAGATCAATCCTAAATAACGAAAATAAGATATACAATTTATTTATGATATACTTTTAGATTCGAGTTGATTATTTTTTACTCCGTCCTATACTGTTTAATTCTATTATATTTTTTGGTATTTTGAAAATAATTTATATATAATAACCACCTTGCTGGAACTGGAGATCAATCCTAAATAACGAAAATAAGATATACAATTTATTTATAATATACTTTTAGATTCGAGTTGATTATTTTTTACTCCGTCCTATACTGTTTAATTCTATTATATTTTTTGGTATTTTGAAAATAATTTATATATAATAACCGCCTTGCTGGAACTGGAGATCAATCCTAAATAACGAAAATAAGATATACAATTTATTTATAATATACTTTTAGATTCGAGTTGATTATTTTTTACTCCGTCCTATACTGTTTAATTCTATTATATTTTTTGGTATTTTGAAAATAATTTATATATAATAACCGCCTTGCTGGAACTGGAGATCAATCCTAAATAACGAAAATAAGATATACAATTTATTTATAATATACTTTTAGATTCGAGTTGATTATTTTATACTCCGTCCTATACTGTTTAATTCTATTATATTTTTTGGTATTTTGAAACTAATTTATATATAATAACCGCCTTGCTGGAACTGGAGATCAATCCTAAATAACGAAAATAAGATATACAATTTATTTATAATATACTTTTAGATTCGAGTTGATTATTTTTTACTCCGTCCTATACTGTTTAATTCTATTATATTTTTTGGTATTTTGAAAATAATTTATATATAATAACCGCCTTGCTGGAACTGGAGATCAATCCTAAATAACGAAAATAAGATATACAATTTATTTATAATATACTTTTAGATTCGAGTTGATTATTTTTTACTCCGTCCTATACTGTTTAATTCTATTATATTTTTTGGTATTTTGAAAATAATTTATATATAATAACCGCCTTGCTGGAACTGGAGATCAATCCTAAATAACGAAAATAAGATATACAATTTATTTATAATATACTTTTAGATTCGAGTTGATTATTTTTTACTCCGTCCTATACTGTTTAATTCTATTATATTTTTTGGTATTTTGAAAATAATTTATATATAATAACCGCCTTGCTGGAACTGGAGATCAATCCTAAATAACGAAAATAAGATATACAATTTATTTATAATATACTTTTAGATTCGAGTTGATTATTTTTTACTCCGTCCTATACTGTTTAATTCTATTATATTTTTTGGTATTTTGAAAATAATTTATATATAATAACCGCCTTGCTGGAACTGGAGATCAATCCTAAATAACGAAAATAAGATATACGATTTATTTATAATATACTTTTAGATTCGAGTTGATTATTTTTTACTCCGTCCTATACTATTTACTTCTATTATATTTTTTGATATTTTGAAAATAATTTATATATAATAACCGCCTTGCTGGAACTGGAGATCACTCCTAAATAACGAAAATAAGATATACAATTTATTTATACTATACTTTTAGATTCGAGTTGATTATTTTTTACTCCGTCCTATACTGTTTAATTCTATTATATTTTTTGGTATTTTGAAAATAATTTATATATAATAACGCCTTGCTGGAACTGGAGAGCACTCCTAAATAACGAAAATAAGATATACGATTTATTTATAATATACTTTTAGATTCGAGTTGATTATTTTTTACTCCGTCCTATATTATTTACTTCTATTATATTTTTTGTTATTTTGAAAATAATTTATATATAATAACCGCCTTGCTGGAACTGGAGATCAATCCTAAATAACGAAAATAAGATATACAACTTATTTATAATATACTTTTAGATTCGAGTTGATTATTTTTAGCTCCGTCCTATACTGTTTAATCTATTTATATTTTTTGGTATTTTGAAAATAATTTATATATAATAACCGCCTTGCTGGAACTGGAGATCAATCCTAAATAACGAAAATAAGATATACAATTTATTTATAATATACTTTTAGATTCGAGTTGATTATTTTTTACTCCGTCCTATACTGTTTAATTCTATTATATTTTTTGGTATTTTGAAAATAATTTATATATAATAACCGCCTTGCTGGAACTGGAGATCAATCCTAAATAACGAAAATAAGATATACAATTTATTTATAATATACTTTTAGATTCGAGTTGATTATTTTTTACTCCGTCCTATACTGTTTAATTCTATTATATTTTTTGGTATTTTGAAAATAATTTATATATAATAACCGCCTTGCTGGAACTGGAGAGCACTCCTAAATAACGAAAATAAGATATACGATTTATTTATAATATACTTTTAGATTCGAGTTGATTATTTTTTACTCCGTCCTATACTGTTTAATTCTATTATATTTTTTGGTATTTTGAAAATAATTTATATATAATAACCGCCTTGCTGGAACTGGAGATCACTCCTAAATAACGAAAATAAGATATGCGATTTATTTATAATATACTTTTAGATTCGAGTTGATTATTTTATACTCCGTCCTATACTGTTTAATTCTATTATATTTCTTGGTATTTTGAAAATAATTTATATATAATAACCGCCTTGCTGGAACTGGAGATCAATCCTAAATAACGAAAATAAGATATACAATTTATTTATAATATACTTTTAGATTCGAGTTGATTATTTTTTACTCCGTCCTATATTATTTACTTCTATTATATTTTTTGATATTTTGAAAATAATTTATATATAATAACCGCCTTGCTGGAACTGGAGATCAATCCTAAATAACGAAAATAAGATATACAATTTATTTATAATATACTTTTAGATTCGAGTTGATTATTTTTTACTCCGTCCTATACTGTTTAATTCTATTATATTTTTTGGTATCTTGAAAATAATTTATATATAATAACCGCCTTGCTGGAACTGGAGATCACTCCTAAATAACGAAAATAAGATATACGATTTATTTATAATATACTTTTAGATTCGAGTTGATTATTTTTTACTCCGTCCTATACTATTTACTTCTATTATATTTTTTGATATTTTGAAAATAATTTATATATAATAACCGCTTTGCTGGAACTGGAGATCACTCCTAAATAACGAAAATAAGATATACGATTTATATATAATATACTTTTAGATTCGAGTTGATTATTTTATACTCCGTCCTATACTGTTTAATTCTATTATATTTCTTGGTATTTTGAAAATAATTTATATATAATAACCGCCTTGCTGGAACTGGAGATCAATCCTAAATAACGAAAATAAGATATACAATTTATTTATAATATACTTTTAGATTCGAGTTGATTATTTTTTACTCCGTCCTATATTATTTACTTCTATTATATTTTTTGATATTTTGAAAATAATTTATATATAATAACCGCCTTGCTGGAACTGGAGATCAATCCTAAATAACGAAAATAAGATATACAACTTATTTATAATATACTTTTAGATTCGAGTTGATTATTTTTAGCTCCGTCCTATACTGTTTAATCTATTTATATTTTTTGGTATTTTGAAAATAATTTATATATAATAACCGCCTTGCTGGAACTGGAGATCAATCCTAAATAACGAAAATAAGATATACAATTTATTTATAATATACTTTTAGATTCGAGTTGATTATTTTTTACTCCGTCCTATACTGTTTAATTCTATTATATTTTTTGGTATTTTGAAAATAATTTATATATAATAACCGCCTTGCTGGAACTGGAGATCAATCCTAAATAACGAAAATAAGATATACAATTTATTTATAATATACTTTTAGATTCGAGTTGATTATTTTTTACTCCGTCCTATACTGTTTAATTCTATTATATTTTTTGGTATTTTGAAAATAATTTATATATAATAACCGCCTTGCTGGAACTGGAGAGCACTCCTAAATAACGAAAATAAGATATACGATTTATTTATAATATACTTTTAGATTCGAGTTGATTATTTTTTACTCCGTCCTATACTGTTTAATTCTATTATATTTTTTGGTATTTTGAAAATAATTTATATATAATAACCGCCTTGCTGGAACTGGAGATCACTCCTAAATAACGAAAATAAGATATGCGATTTATTTATAATATACTTTTAGATTCGAGTTGATTATTTTATACTCCGTCCTATACTGTTTAATTCTATTATATTTCTTGGTATTTTGAAAATAATTTATATATAATAACCGCCTTGCTGGAACTGGAGATCAATCCTAAATAACGAAAATAAGATATACAATTTATTTATAATATACTTTTAGATTCGAGTTGATTATTTTTTACTCCGTCCTATATTATTTACTTCTATTATATTTTTTGATATTTTGAAAATAATTTATATATAATAACCGCCTTGCTGGAACTGGAGATCAATCCTAAATAACGAAAATAAGATATACAACTTATTTATAATATACTTTTAGATTCGAGTTGATTATTTTTAGCTCCGTCCTATACTGTTTAATCTATTTATATTTTTTGGTATTTTGAAAATAATTTATATATAATAACCGCCTTGCTGGAACTGGAGATCAATCCTAAATAACGAAAATAAGATATACAATTTATTTATAATATACTTTTAGATTCGAGTTGATTATTTTTTACTCCGTCCTATACTGTTTAATTCTATTATATTTTTTGGTATTTTGAAAATAATTTATATATAATAACCGCCTTGCTGGAACTGGAGATCAATCCTAAATAACGAAAATAAGATATACAATTTATTTATAATATACTTTTAGATTCGAGTTGATTATTTTTTACTCCGTCCTATACTGTTTAATTCTATTATATTTTTTGGTATTTTGAAAATAATTTATATATAATAACCGCCTTGCTGGAACTGGAGATCACTCCTAAATAACGAAAATAAGATATACGATTTATTTATAATATACTTTTAGATTCGAGTTGATTATTTTTTACTGCGTCCTATACTATTTACTTCTATTATATTTTTTGATATTTTGAAAATAATTTATATATAATAACCGCCTTGCTGGAACTGGAGATCACTCCTAAATAACGAAAATAAGATATACGATTTATTTATAATATACTTTTAGATTCGAGTTGATTATTTTTTACTCCGTCCTATACTGTTTAATTCTATTATATTTTTTGGTATTTTGAAAATAATTTATATATAATAACCGCCTTGCTCGAACTGGAGATCACTCCTAAATAACGAAAATAAGATATACAATTTATTTATAATATACTTTTAGATTCGAGTTGATTATTTTTTACTCCGTCCTATACTGTTTAATTCTATTATATTTTTTGGTATTTTGAAAATAATTTATATATAATAACCGCCTTGCTGGAACTGGAGATCACTCCTAAATAACGAAAATAAGATATGCGATTTATTTATAATATACTTTTAGATTCGAGTTGATTATTTTATACTCCGTCCTATACTGTTTAATTCTATTATATTTCTTGGTATTTTGAAAATAATTTATATATAATAACCGCCTTGCTGGAACTGGAGATCACTCCTAAATAACGAAAATAAGATATACGATTTATTTATAATATACTTTTAGATTCGAGTTGATTATTTTTTACTCCGTCCTATACTGTTTAATTCTATTATATTTTTTGGTATTTTGAAAATAATTTATATATAATAACCGCCTTGCTCGAACTGGAGATCACTCCATAATAACGAAAATAAGATATACAATTTATTTATAATATACTTTTAGATTCGAGTTGATTATTTTTTACTCCGTCCTATACTGTTTAATTCTATTATATTTTTTGGTATTTTGAAAATAATTTATATATAATAACCGCCTTGCTGGAACTGGAGATCACTCCTAAATAACGAAAATAAGATATGCGATTTATTTATAATATACTTTTAGATTCGAGTTGATTATTTTATACTCCGTCCTATACTGTTTAATTCTATTATATTTCTTGGTATTTTGAAAATAATTTATATATAATAACCGCCTTGCTGGAACTGGAGATCACTCCTAAATAACGAAAATAAGATATACAATTTATTTATAATATACTTTTAGATTCGAGTTGATTATTTTTTACTCCGTCCTATACTGTTTAATTCTATTATATTTTTTGGTATTTTGAAAATAATTTATATATAATAACCGCCTTGCTGGAACTGGAGATCACTCCTAAATAACGAAAATAAGATATGCGATTTATTTATAATATACTTTTAGATTCGAGTTGATTATTTTATACTCCGTCCTATACTGTTTAATTCTATTATATTTCTTGGTATTTTGAAAATAATTTATATATAATAACCGCCTTGCTCGAACTGGAGATCACTCCTAAATAACGAAAATAAGATATACAATTTATTTATAATATACTTTTAGATTCGAGTTGATTATTTTTTACTCCGTCCTATACTGTTTAATTCTATTATATTTTTTGGTATTTTGAAAATAATTTATATATAATAACCGCCTTGCTGGAACTGGAGATCACTCCTAAATAACGAAAATAAGATATGCGATTTATTTATAATATACTTTTAGATTCGAGTTGATTATTATATACTCCGTCCTATACTGTTTAATTCTATTATATTTCTTGGTATTTTGAAAATAATTTATATATAATAACCGCCTTGCTGGAACTGGAGATCACTCCTAAATAACGAAAATAAGATATACAATTTATTTATAATATACTTTTAGATTCGAGTTGATTATTTTTTACTCCGTCCTATACTGTTTAATTCTATTATATTTTTTGGTATTTTGAAAATAATTTATATATAATAACCGCCTTGCTGGAACTGGAGATCACTCCTAAATAACGAAAATAAGATATGCGATTTATTTATAATATACTTTTAGATTCGAGTTGATTATTTTATACTCCGTCCTATACTGTTTAATTCTATTATATTTCTTGGTATTTTGAAAATAATTTATATATAATAACCGCCTTGCTCGAACTGGAGATCACTCCTAAATAACGAAAATAAGATATACAATTTATTTATAATATACTTTTAGATTCGAGTTGATTATTTTTTACTCCGTCCTATACTGTTTAATTCTATTATATTTTTTGGTATTTTGAAAATAATTTATATATAATAACCGCCTTGCTGGAACTGGAGATCACTCCTAAATAACGAAAATAAGATATACGATTTATTTATAATATACTTTTAGATTCGAGTTGATTATTTTTTACTCCGTCCTATACCAAGAAATATATATACTTCTATTATATTTTTTGATATTTTGAAAAAATTTATATATAATAACCGCCTTGCTGGAACTGGAGATCACTCCTAAATAACGAAAATAAGATATACGATTTATATATAATATACTTTTAGATTCGAGTTGATTATTTTATACTCCGTCCTATACTGTTTAATTCTATTATATTTTTTGGTATTTTGAAAATAATTTATATATAATAACCGCCTTGCTGGAACTGGAGATCAATCCTAAATAACGAAAATAAGATATACAATTTATTTATATTATAGTTTTAGATTCGAGTTGATTATTTTTTACTCCGTCCTATACTATTTACTTTTATTATATTTTTTGATATTTTGAAAATAATTTATATATAATAACCGCCTTGCTGGAACTGGAGATCAATCCTAAATAACGAAAATAAGATATACAATTTATTTATAATATACTTTTAGATTCGAGTTGATTATTTTTTACTCCGTCCTATACTGTTTAATTCTATTATATTTTTTGGTATTTTGAAAATAATTTATATATAATAACCGCCTTGCTGGAACTGGAGATCAATCCTAAATAACGAAAATAAGATATACGATTTATTTATAATATACTTTTAGATTCGAGTTGATTATTTTATACTCCGTCCTATACTGTTTAATTCTATTATATTTCTTGGTATTTTGAAAATAATTTATATATAATAACCGCCTTGCTGGAACTGGAGATCACTCCTAAATAACGAAAATAAGATATACAATTTATTTATAATATACTTTTAGATTCGAGTTGATTATTTTTTACTCCGTCCTATACTGTTTAATTCTATTATATTTTTTGGTATTTTGAAAATAATTTATATATAATAACCGCCTTGCTGGAACTGGAGATCACTCCTAAATAACGAAAATAAGATATGCGATTTATTTATAATATACTTTTAGATTCGAGTTGATTATTTTATACTCCGTCCTATACTGTTTAATTCTATTATATTTCTTGGTATTTTGAAAATAATTTATATATAATAACCGCCTTGCTCGAACTGGAGATCACTCCTAAATAACGAAAATAAGATATACAATTTATTTATAATATACTTTTAGATTCGAGTTGATTATTTTTTACTCCGTCCTATACCAAGAAATATATATACTTCTATTATATTTTTTGATATTTTGAAAAAATTTATATATAATAACCGCCTTGCTGGAACTGGAGATCACTCCTAAATAACGAAAATAAGATATACGATTTATATATAATATACTTTTAGATTCGAGTTGATTATTTTATACTCCGTCCTATACTGTTTAATTCTATTATATTTTTTGGTATTTTGAAAATAATTTATATATAATAACCGCCTTGCTGGAACTGGAGATCAATCCTAAATAACGAAAATAAGATATACAATTTATTTATATTATAGTTTTAGATTCGAGTTGATTATTTTTTACTCCGTCCTATACTATTTACTTTTATTATATTTTTTGATATTTTGAAAATAATTTATATATAATAACCGCCTTGCTGGAACTGGAGATCAATCCTAAATAACGAAAATAAGATATACAATTTATTTATAATATACTTTTAGATTCGAGTTGATTATTTTTTACTCCGTCCTATACTGTTTAATTCTATTATATTTTTTGGTATTTTGAAAATAATTTATATATAATAACCGCCTTGCTGGAACTGGAGATCAATCCTAAATAACGAAAATAAGATATACGATTTATTTATAATATACTTTTAGATTCGAGTTGATTATTTTATACTCCGTCCTATACTGTTTAATTCTATTATATTTCTTGGTATTTTGAAAATAATTTATATATAATAACCGCCTTGCTGGAACTGGAGATCACTCCTAAATAACGAAAATAAGATATACGATTTATTTATAATATACTTTTAGATTCGAGTTGATTATTTTTTACTCCGTCCTATACTGTTTAATTCTATTATATTTTTTGGTATTTTGAAAATAATTTATATATAATAACCGCCTTGCTCGAACTGGAGATCACTCCTAAATAACGAAAATAAGATATACGATTTATTTATAATATACTTTTAGATTCGAGTTGATTATTTTATACTCCGTCCTATACTGTTTAATTCTATTATATTTTTTGGTATTTTGAAAATAATTTATATATAATAACCGCCTTGCTGGAACTGGAGATCACTCCTAAATAACGAAAATAAGATATGCGATTTATTTATAATATACTTTTAGATTCGAGTTGATTATTTTATACTCCGTCCTATACTGTTTAATTCTATTATATTTCTTGGTATTTTGAAAATAATTTATATATAATAACCGCCTTGCTCGAACTGGAGATCACTCCTAAATAACGAAAATAAGATATACAATTTATTTATAATATACTTTTAGATTCGAGTTGATTATTTTTTACTCCGTCCTATACCAAGAAATATATATACTTCTATTATATTTTTTGATATTTTGAAAAAATTTATATATAATAACCGCCTTGCTGGAACTGGAGATCACTCCTAAATAACGAAAATAAGATATACGATTTATATATAATATACTTTTAGATTCGAGTTGATTATTTTATACTCCGTCCTATACTGTTTAATTCTATTATATTTTTTGGTATTTTGAAAATAATTTATATATAATAACCGCCTTGCTGGAACTGGAGATCAATCCTAAATAACGAAAATAAGATATACAATTTATTTATATTATAGTTTTAGATTCGAGTTGATTATTTTTTACTCCGTCCTATACTATTTACTTTTATTATATTTTTTGATATTTTGAAAATAATTTATATATAATAACCGCCTTGCTGGAACTGGAGATCAATCCTAAATAACGAAAATAAGATATACAATTTATTTATAATATACTTTTAGATTCGAGTTTATTATTTTTTACTCCGTCCTATACTGTTTAATTCTATTATATTTTTTGGTATTTTGAAAATAATTTATATATAATAACCGCCTTGCTGGAACTGGAGATCACTCCTAAATAACGAAAATAAGATATACGATTTATTTATAATATACTTTTAGATTCGAGTTGATTATTTTATACTCCGTCCTATACTGTTTAATTCTATTATATTTCTTGGTATTTTGAAAATAATTTATATATAATAACCGCCTTGCTGGAACTGGAGATCACTCCTAAATAACGAAAATAAGATATACGATTTATTTATAATATACTTTTAGATTCGAGTTGATTATTTTTTACTCCGTCCTATACTGTTTAATTCTATTATATTTTTTGGTATTTTGAAAATAATTTATATATAATAACCGCCTTGCTCGAACTGGAGATCACTCCTAAATAACGAAAATAAGATATACAATTTATTTATAATATACTTTTAGATTCGAGTTGATTATTTTTTACTCCGTCCTATACTGTTTAATTCTATTATATTTTTTGGTATTTTGAAAATAATTTATATATAATAACCGCCTTGCTGGAACTGGAGATCACTCCTAAATAACGAAAATAAGATATGCGATTTATTTATAATATACTTTTAGATTCGAGTTGATTATTTTATACTCCGTCCTATACTGTTTAATTCTATTATATTTCTTGGTATTTTGAAAATAATTTATATATAATAACCGCCTTGCTGGAACTGGAGATCACTCCTAAATAACGAAAATAAGATATACGATTTATTTATAATATACTTTTAGATTCGAGTTGATTATTTTTTACTCCGTCCTATACTGTTTAATTCTATTATATTTTTTGGTATTTTGAAAATAATTTATATATAATAACCGCCTTGCTCGAACTGGAGATCACTCCTAAATAACGAAAATAAGATATACAATTTATTTATAATATACTTTTAGATTCGAGTTGATTATTTTTTACTCCGTCCTATACTGTTTAATTCTATTATATTTTTTGGTATTTTGAAAATAATTTATATATAATAACCGCCTTGCTGGAACTGGAGATCACTCCTAAATAACGAAAATAAGATATGCGATTTATTTATAATATACTTTTAGATTCGAGTTGATTATTTTATACTCCGTCCTATACTGTTTAATTCTATTATATTTCTTGGTATTTTGAAAATAATTTATATATAATAACCGCCTTGCTGGAACTGGAGATCACTCCTAAATAACGAAAATAAGATATACAATTTATTTATAATATACTTTTAGATTCGAGTTTATTATTTTTTACTCCGTCCTATACTGTTTAATTCTATTATATTTCTTGGTATTTTGAAAATAATTTATATATAATAACCGCCTTGCTGGAACTGGAGATCACTCCTAAATAACGAAAATAAGATATACGATTTATTTATAATATACTTTTAGATTCGAGTTGATTATTTTTTACTCCGTCCTATACTGTTTAATTCTATTATATTTTTTGGTATTTTGAAAATAATTTATATATAATAACCGCCTTGCTCGAACTGGAGATCACTCCTAAATAACGAAAATAAGATATACAATTTATTTATAATATACTTTTAGATTCGAGTTGATTATTTTTTACTCCGTCCTATACTGTTTAATTCTATTATATTTTTTGGTATTTTGAAAATAATTTATATATAATAACCGCCTTGCTGGAACTGGAGATCACTCCTAAATAACGAAAATAAGATATGCGATTTATTTATAATATACTTTTAGATTCGAGTTGATTATTTTTTACTCCGTCCTATACTATTTACTTTTATTATATTTTTTGATATTTTGAAAATAATTTATATATAATAACCGCCTTGCTGGAACTGGAGATCAATCCTAAATAACGAAAATAAGATATACAATTTATTTATAATATACTTTTAGATTCGAGTTTATTATTTTTTACTCCGTCCTATACTGTTTAATTCTATTATATTTTTTGGTATTTTGAAAATAATTTATATATAATAACCGCCTTGCTGGAACTGGAAATCAATCCTAAATAACGAAAATAAGATATACGATTTATTTATAATATACTTTTAGATTCGAGTTGATTATTTTATACTCCGTCCTATACTGTTTAATTCTATTATATTTCTTGGTATTTTGAAAATAATTTATATATAATAACCGCCTTGCTGGAACTGGAGATCACTCCTAAATAACGAAAATAAGATATACGATTTATTTATAATATACTTTTAGATTCGAGTTGATTATTTTTTACTCCGTCCTATACTGTTTAATTCTATTATATTTTTTGGTATTTTGAAAATAATTTATATATAATAACCGCCTTGCTCGAACTGGAGATCACTCCTAAATAACGAAAATAAGATATACAATTTATTTATAATATACTTTTAGATTCGAGTTGATTATTTTTTACTCCGTCCTATACTGTTTAATTCTATTATATTTTTTGGTATTTTGAAAATAATTTATATATAATAACCGCCTTGCTGGAACTGGAGATCACTCCTAAATAACGAAAATAAGATATGCGATTTATTTATAATATACTTTTAGATTCGAGTTGATTATTTTATACTCCGTCCTATACTGTTTAATTCTATTATATTTCTTGGTATTTTGAAAATAATTTATATATAATAACCGCCTTGCTGGAACTGGAGATCACTCCTAAATAACGAAAATAAGATATACAATTTATTTATATTATAGTTTTAGATTCGAGTTGATTATTTTTTACTCCGTCCTATACTATTTACTTTTATTATATTTTTTGATATTTTGAAAATAATTTATATATAATAACCGCCTTGCTGGAACTGGAGATCAATCCTAAATAACGAAAATAAGATATACAATTTATTTATAATATACTTTTAGATTCGAGTTTATTATTTTTTACTCCGTCCTATACTGTTTAATTCTATTATATTTTTTGGTATTTTGAAAATAATTTATATATAATAACCGCCTTGCTGGAACTGGAGATCACTCCTAAATAACGAAAATAAGATATACGATTTATTTATAATATACTTTTAGATTCGAGTTGATTATTTTATACTCCGTCCTATACTGTTTAATTCTATTATATTTCTTGGTATTTTGAAAATAATTTATATATAATAACCGCCTTGCTGGAACTGGAGATCACTCCTAAATAACGAAAATAAGATATACGATTTATTTATAATATACTTTTAGATTCGAGTTGATTATTTTTTACTCCGTCCTATACTGTTTAATTCTATTATATTTTTTGGTATTTTGAAAATAATTTATATATAATAACCGCCTTGCTCGAACTGGAGATCACTCCTAAATAACGAAAATAAGATATACAATTTATTTATAATATACTTTTAGATTCGAGTTGATTATTTTTTACTCCGTCCTATACTGTTTAATTCTATTATATTTTTTGGTATTTTGAAAATAATTTATATATAATAACCGCCTTGCTGGAACTGGAGATCACTCCTAAATAACGAAAATAAGATATGCGATTTATTTATAATATACTTTTAGATTCGAGTTGATTATTTTATACTCCGTCCTATACTGTTTAATTCTATTATATTTCTTGGTATTTTGAAAATAATTTATATATAATAACCGCCTTGCTGGAACTGGAGATCACTCCTAAATAACGAAAATAAGATATACGATTTATTTATAATATACTTTTAGATTCGAGTTGATTATTTTTTACTCCGTCCTATACTGTTTAATTCTATTATATTTTTTGGTATTTTGAAAATAATTTATATATAATAACCGCCTTGCTCGAACTGGAGATCACTCCTAAATAACGAAAATAAGATATACAATTTATTTATAATATACTTTTAGATTCGAGTTGATTATTTTTTACTCCGTCCTATACTGTTTAATTCTATTATATTTTTTGGTATTTTGAAAATAATTTATATATAATAACCGCCTTGCTGGAACTGGAGATCACTCCTAAATAACGAAAATAAGATATGCGATTTATTTATAATATACTTTTAGATTCGAGTTGATTATTTTATACTCCGTCCTATACTGTTTAATTCTATTATATTTCTTGGTATTTTGAAAATAATTTATATATAATAACCGCCTTGCTGGAACTGGAGATCACTCCTAAATAACGAAAATAAGATATACAATTTATTTATAATATACTTTTAGATTCGAGTTTATTATTTTTTACTCCGTCCTATACTGTTTAATTCTATTATATTTCTTGGTATTTTGAAAATAATTTATATATAATAACCGCCTTGCTGGAACTGGAGATCACTCCTAAATAACGAAAATAAGATATACGATTTATTTATAATATACTTTTAGATTCGAGTTGATTATTTTTTACTCCGTCCTATACTGTTTAATTCTATTATATTTTTTGGTATTTTGAAAATAATTTATATATAATAACCGCCTTGCTCGAACTGGAGATCACTCCTAAATAACGAAAATAAGATATACAATTTATTTATAATATACTTTTAGATTCGAGTTGATTATTTTTTACTCCGTCCTATACTGTTTAATTCTATTATATTTTTTGGTATTTTGAAAATAATTTATATATAATAACCGCCTTGCTGGAACTGGAGATCACTCCTAAATAACGAAAATAAGATATGCGATTTATTTATAATATACTTTTAGATTCGAGTTGATTATTTTTTACTCCGTCCTATACTATTTACTTTTATTATATTTTTTGATATTTTGAAAATAATTTATATATAATAACCGCCTTGCTGGAACTGGAGATCAATCCTAAATAACGAAAATAAGATATACGATTTATTTATAATATACTTTTAGATTCGAGTTGATTATTTTTTACTCCGTCCTATACTGTTTAATTCTATTATATTTTTTGGTATTTTGAAAATAATTTATATATAATAACCGCCTTGCTCGAACTGGAGATCACTCCTAAATAACGAAAATAAGATATACAATTTATTTATAATATACTTTTAGATTCGAGTTGATTATTTTTTACTCCGTCCTATACTGTTTAATTCTATTATATTTTTTGGTATTTTGAAAATAATTTATATATAATAACCGCCTTGCTGGAACTGGAGATCACTCCTAAATAACGAAAATAAGATATGCGATTTATTTATAATATACTTTTAGATTCGAGTTGATTATTTTATACTCCGTCCTATACTGTTTAATTCTATTATATTTCTTGGTATTTTGAAAATAATTTATATATAATAACCGCCTTGCTGGAACTGGAGATCACTCCTAAATAACGAAAATAAGATATACGATTTATTTATAATATACTTTTAGATTCGAGTTGATTATTTTTTACTCCGTCCTATACTGTTTAATTCTATTATATTTTTTGGTATTTTGAAAATAATTTATATATAATAACCGCCTTGCTGGAACTGGAGATCACTCCTAAATAACGAAAATAAGATATACGATTTATTTATAATATACTTTTAGATTCGAGTTGATTATTTTTTACTCCGTCCTATACTGTTTAATTCTATTATATTTTTTGGTATTTTGAAAATAATTTATATATAATAACCGCCTTGCTCGAACTGGAGATCACTCCTAAATAACGAAAATAAGATATACAATTTATTTATAATATACTTTTAGATTCGAGTTGATTATTTTTTACTCCGTCCTATACTGTTTAATTCTATTATATTTTTTGGTATTTTGAAAATAATTTATATATAATAACCGCCTTGCTGGAACTGGAGATCACTCCTAAATAACGAAAATAAGATATGCGATTTATTTATAATATACTTTTAGATTCGAGTTGATTATTTTATACTCCGTCCTATACTGTTTAATTCTATTATATTTCTTGGTATTTTGAAAATAATTTATATATAATAACCGCCTTGCTGGAACTGGAGATCACTCCTAAATAACGAAAATAAGATATACGATTTATTTATAATATACTTTTAGATTCGAGTTGATTATTTTTTACTCCGTCCTATACTGTTTAATTCTATTATATTTTTTGGTATTTTGAAAATAATTTATATATAATAACCGCCTTGCTCGAACTGGAGATCACTCCTAAATAACGAAAATAAGATATACAATTTATTTATAATATACTTTTAGATTCGAGTTGATTATTTTTTACTCCGTCCTATACTGTTTAATTCTATTATATTTTTTGGTATTTTGAAAATAATTTATATATAATAACCGCCTTGCTGGAACTGGAGATCACTCCTAAATAACGAAAATAAGATATGCGATTTATTTATAATATACTTTTAGATTCGAGTTGATTATTTTATACTCCGTCCTATACTGTTTAATTCTATTATATTTCTTGGTATTTTGAAAATAATTTATATATAATAACCGCCTTGCTGGAACTGGAGATCACTCCTAAATAACGAAAATAAGATATACAATTTATTTATAATATACTTTTAGATTCGAGTTTATTATTTTTTACTCCGTCCTATACTGTTTAATTCTATTATATTTCTTGGTATTTTGAAAATAATTTATATATAATAACCGCCTTGCTGGAACTGGAGATCACTCCTAAATAACGAAAATAAGATATACGATTTATTTATAATATACTTTTAGATTCGAGTTGATTATTTTTTACTCCGTCCTATACTGTTTAATTCTATTATATTTTTTGGTATTTTGAAAATAATTTATATATAATAACCGCCTTGCTCGAACTGGAGATCACTCCTAAATAACGAAAATAAGATATACAATTTATTTATAATATACTTTTAGATTCGAGTTGATTATTTTTTACTCCGTCCTATACTGTTTAATTCTATTATATTTTTTGGTATTTTGAAAATAATTTATATATAATAACCGCCTTGCTGGAACTGGAGATCACTCCTAAATAACGAAAATAAGATATGCGATTTATTTATAATATACTTTTAGATTCGAGTTGATTATTTTTTACTCCGTCCTATACTATTTACTTTTATTATATTTTTTGATATTTTGAAAATAATTTATATATAATAACCGCCTTGCTGGAACTGGAGATCAATCCTAAATAACGAAAATAAGATATACAATTTATTTATAATATACTTTTAGATTCGAGTTTATTATTTTTTACTCCGTCCTATACTGTTTAATTCTATTATATTTTTTGGTATTTTGAAAATAATTTATATATAATAACCGCCTTGCTGGAACTGGAAATCAATCCTAAATAACGAAAATAAGATATACGATTTATTTATAATATACTTTTAGATTCGAGTTGATTATTTTATACTCCGTCCTATACTGTTTAATTCTATTATATTTCTTGGTATTTTGAAAATAATTTATATATAATAACCGCCTTGCTGGAACTGGAGATCACTCCTAAATAACGAAAATAAGATATACGATTTATTTATAATATACTTTTAGATTCGAGTTGATTATTTTTTACTCCGTCCTATACTGTTTAATTCTATTATATTTTTTGGTATTTTGAAAATAATTTATATATAATAACCGCCTTGCTCGAACTGGAGATCACTCCTAAATAACGAAAATAAGATATACAATTTATTTATAATATACTTTTAGATTCGAGTTGATTATTTTTTACTCCGTCCTATACTGTTTAATTCTATTATATTTTTTGGTATTTTGAAAATAATTTATATATAATAACCGCCTTGCTGGAACTGGAGATCACTCCTAAATAACGAAAATAAGATATGCGATTTATTTATAATATACTTTTAGATTCGAGTTGATTATTTTATACTCCGTCCTATACTGTTTAATTCTATTATATTTCTTGGTATTTTGAAAATAATTTATATATAATAACCGCCTTGCTGGAACTGGAGATCACTCCTAAATAACGAAAATAAGATATACAATTTATTTATATTATAGTTTTAGATTCGAGTTGATTATTTTTTACTCCGTCCTATACTATTTACTTTTATTATATTTTTTGATATTTTGAAAATAATTTATATATAATAACCGCCTTGCTGGAACTGGAGATCAATCCTAAATAACGAAAATAAGATATACAATTTATTTATAATATACTTTTAGATTCGAGTTTATTATTTTTTACTCCGTCCTATACTGTTTAATTCTATTATATTTTTTGGTATTTTGAAAATAATTTATATATAATAACCGCCTTGCTGGAACTGGAGATCACTCCTAAATAACGAAAATAAGATATACGATTTATTTATAATATACTTTTAGATTCGAGTTGATTATTTTATACTCCGTCCTATACTGTTTAATTCTATTATATTTCTTGGTATTTTGAAAATAATTTATATATAATAACCGCCTTGCTGGAACTGGAGATCACTCCTAAATAACGAAAATAAGATATACGATTTATTTATAATATACTTTTAGATTCGAGTTGATTATTTTTTACTCCGTCCTATACTGTTTAATTCTATTATATTTTTTGGTATTTTGAAAATAATTTATATATAATAACCGCCTTGCTCGAACTGGAGATCACTCCTAAATAACGAAAATAAGATATACAATTTATTTATAATATACTTTTAGATTCGAGTTGATTATTTTTTACTCCGTCCTATACTGTTTAATTCTATTATATTTTTTGGTATTTTGAAAATAATTTATATATAATAACCGCCTTGCTGGAACTGGAGATCACTCCTAAATAACGAAAATAAGATATGCGATTTATTTATAATATACTTTTAGATTCGAGTTGATTATTTTATACTCCGTCCTATACTGTTTAATTCTATTATATTTCTTGGTATTTTGAAAATAATTTATATATAATAACCGCCTTGCTGGAACTGGAGATCACTCCTAAATAACGAAAATAAGATATACGATTTATTTATAATATACTTTTAGATTCGAGTTGATTATTTTTTACTCCGTCCTATACTGTTTAATTCTATTATATTTTTTGGTATTTTGAAAATAATTTATATATAATAACCGCCTTGCTCGAACTGGAGATCACTCCTAAATAACGAAAATAAGATATACAATTTATTTATAATATACTTTTAGATTCGAGTTGATTATTTTTTACTCCGTCCTATACTGTTTAATTCTATTATATTTTTTGGTATTTTGAAAATAATTTATATATAATAACCGCCTTGCTGGAACTGGAGATCACTCCTAAATAACGAAAATAAGATATGCGATTTATTTATAATATACTTTTAGATTCGAGTTGATTATTTTATACTCCGTCCTATACTGTTTAATTCTATTATATTTCTTGGTATTTTGAAAATAATTTATATATAATAACCGCCTTGCTGGAACTGGAGATCACTCCTAAATAACGAAAATAAGATATACAATTTATTTATAATATACTTTTAGATTCGAGTTTATTATTTTTTACTCCGTCCTATACTGTTTAATTCTATTATATTTCTTGGTATTTTGAAAATAATTTATATATAATAACCGCCTTGCTGGAACTGGAGATCACTCCTAAATAACGAAAATAAGATATACGATTTATTTATAATATACTTTTAGATTCGAGTTGATTATTTTTTACTCCGTCCTATACTGTTTAATTCTATTATATTTTTTGGTATTTTGAAAATAATTTATATATAATAACCGCCTTGCTCGAACTGGAGATCACTCCTAAATAACGAAAATAAGATATACAATTTATTTATAATATACTTTTAGATTCGAGTTGATTATTTTTTACTCCGTCCTATACTGTTTAATTCTATTATATTTTTTGGTATTTTGAAAATAATTTATATATAATAACCGCCTTGCTGGAACTGGAGATCACTCCTAAATAACGAAAATAAGATATGCGATTTATTTATAATATACTTTTAGATTCGAGTTGATTATTTTTTACTCCGTCCTATACTATTTACTTTTATTATATTTTTTGATATTTTGAAAATAATTTATATATAATAACCGCCTTGCTGGAACTGGAGATCAATCCTAAATAACGAAAATAAGATATACAATTTATTTATAATATACTTTTAGATTCGAGTTTATTATTTTTTACTCCGTCCTATACTGTTTAATTCTATTATATTTTTTGGTATTTTGAAAATAATTTATATATAATAACCGCCTTGCTGGAACTGGAGATCAATCCTAAATAACGAAAATAAGATATACGATTTATTTATAATATACTTTTAGATTCGAGTTGATTATTTTATACTCCGTCCTATACTGTTTAATTCTATTATATTTCTTGGTATTTTGAAAATAATTTATATATAATAACCGCCTTGCTGGAACTGGAGATCACTCCTAAATAACGAAAATAAGATATACGATTTATTTATAATATACTTTTAGATTCGAGTTGATTATTTTTTACTCCGTCCTATACTGTTTAATTCTATTATATTTTTTGGTATTTTGAAAATAATTTATATATAATAACCGCCTTGCTCGAACTGGAGATCACTCCTAAATAACGAAAATAAGATATACAATTTATTTATAATATACTTTTAGATTCGAGTTGATTATTTTTTACTCCGTCCTATACTGTTTAATTCTATTATATTTTTTGGTATTTTGAAAATAATTTATATATAATAACCGCCTTGCTGGAACTGGAGATCACTCCTAAATAACGAAAATAAGATATGCGATTTATTTATAATATACTTTTAGATTCGAGTTGATTATTTTATACTCCGTCCTATACTGTTTAATTCTATTATATTTCTTGGTATTTTGAAAATAATTTATATATAATAACCGCCTTGCTGGAACTGGAGATCACTCCTAAATAACGAAAATAAGATATACAATTTATTTATAATATACTTTTAGATTCGAGTTGATTATTTTTTACTCCGTCCTATACTGTTTAATTCTATTATATTTTTTGGTATTTTGAAAATAATTTATATATAATAACCGCCTTGCTGGAACTGGAGATCACTCCTAAATAACGAAAATAAGATATGCGATTTATTTATAATATACTTTTAGATTCGAGTTGATTATTTTATACTCCGTCCTATACTGTTTAATTCTATTATATTTCTTGGTATTTTGAAAATAATTTATATATAATAACCGCCTTGCTGGAACTGGAGATCACTCCTAAATAACGAAAATAAGATATACAATTTATTTATAATATACTTTTAGATTCGAGTTGATTATTTTTTACTCCGTCCTATACTGTTTAATTCTATTATATTTTTTGGTATTTTGAAAATAATTTATATATAATAACCGCCTTGCTGGAACTGGAGATCACTCCTAAATAACGAAAATAAGATATGCAATTTATTTATAATATACTTTTAGATTCGAGTTGATTATTTTATACTCCGTCCTATACTGTTTAATTCTATTATATTTCTTGGTATTTTGAAAATAATTTATATATAATAACCGCCTTGCTCGAACTGGAGATCACTCCTAAATAACGAAAATAAGATATACAATTTATTTATAATATACTTTTAGATTCGAGTTGATTATTTTTTACTCCGTCCTATACTGTTTAATTCTATTATATTTTTTGGTATTTTGAAAATAATTTATATATAATAACCGCCTTGCTGGAACTGGAGATCACTCCTAAATAACGAAAATAAGATATGCGATTTATTTATAATATACTTTTAGATTCGAGTTGATTATTTTATACTCCGTCCTATACTGTTTAATTCTATTATATTTCTTGGTATTTTGAAAATAATTTATATATAATAACCGCCTTGCTGGAACTGGAGATCACTCCTAAATAACGAAAATAAGATATACGATTTATTTATAATATACTTTTAGATTCGAGTTGATTATTTTTTACTCCGTCCTATACCAAGAAATATATATACTTCTATTATATTTTTTGATATTTTGAAAATAATTTATATATAATAACCGCCTTGCTGGAACTGGAGATCACTCCTAAATAACGAAAATAAGATATACGATTTATATATAATATACTTTTAGATTCGAGTTGATTATTTTATACTCCGTCCTATACTGTTTAATTCTATTATATTTTTTGTATTTTGAAAATAATTTATATATAATAACCGCCTTGCTGGAACTGGAGATCAATCCTAAATAACGAAAATAAGATATACAATTTATTTATATTATAGTTTTAGATTCGAGTTGATTATTTTTTACTCCGTCCTATACTATTTACTTTTATTATATTTTTTGATATTTTGAAAATAATTTATATATAATAACCGCCTTGCTGGAACTGGAGATCAATCCTAAATAACGAAAATAAGATATACGATTTATATATAATATACTTTTAGATTCGAGTTGATTATTTTTTACTCCGTCCTATACTATTTACTTTTATTATATTTTTTGATATTTTGAAAATAATTTAAATATAATAACCGCCTTGCTGGAACTGGAGATCAATCCTAAATAACGAAAATAAGATATACAATTTATTTATAATATAGTTTTAGATTCGAGTTGATTATTTTTTACTCCGTCCTATACTATTTACTTCTATTAATTTTTTGATATTTTGAAAATAATTTATATGTAATAACCGCCTTGCTGGAACTGGAGATCACTCCTAAATAACGAAAATAAGATATACGATTTATTTATAATATACTTTTAGATTCGAGTTGATTATTTTTTACTCCGTCCTATACTATTTACTTCTATTATATTTTTTGATATTTTGAAAATAATTTATATATAATAACCGCCTTGCTGGAACTGGAGATCAATCCTAAATAACGAAAATAAGATATACAATTTATTTATAATATACTTTTAGATTCGAGTTGATTATTTTTTACTCCGTCCTATACTGTTTAATTCTATTATATTTTTTGGTATTTTGAAAATAATTTATATATAATAACCGCCTTGCTGGAACTGGAGATCAATCCTAAATAACGAAAATAAGATATACAATTTATTTATAATATACTTTTAGATTCGAGTTGATTATTTTATACTCCGTCCTATACTGTTTAATTCTATTATATTTTTTGTTATTTTGAAAATAATTTATATATAATAACCGCCTTGCTGGAACTGGAGATCACTCCTAAATAACGAAAATAAGATATACGATTTATTTATAATATACTTTTAGATTCGAGTTAATTATTTTTTACTCCGTCCTATACTATTTACTTCTATTATATTTTTTGATATTTTGAAAATAATTTATATATAATAACCGCTTTGCTGGAACTGGAGATCACTCCTAAATAACGAAAATAAGATATACGATTTATTTATAATATACTTTTAGATTCGAGTTAATTATTTTTTACTCCGTCCTATACTGTTTAATTCTATTATATTTTTTGGTATTTTGAAAATAATTTATATATAATAACCGCCTTGCTGGAACTGGAGATCAATCCTAAATAACGAAAATAAGATATACAATTTATTTATAATATACTTTTAGATTCGAGTTGATTATTTTATACTCCGTCCTATACTGTTTAATTCTATTATATTTTTTGTTATTTTGAAAATAATTTATATATAATAACCGCCTTGTTGGAACTGGAGATCACTCCTAAATAACGAAAATAAGATATACGATTTATTTATAATATACTTTTAGATTCGAGTTAATTATTTTTTACTCCGTCCTATACTATTTACTTCTATTATATTTTTTGATATTTTGAAAATAATTTATATATAATAACCGCTTTGCTGGAACTGGAGATCACTCCTAAATAACGAAAATAAGATATACGATTTATTTATAATATACTTTTAGATTCGAGTTAATTATTTTTTACTCCGTCCTATACTGTTTAATTCTATTATATTTTTTGGTATTTTGAAAATAATTTATATATAATAACCGCCTTGCTGGAACTGGAGATCAATCCTAAATAACGAAAATAAGATATACAATTTATTTATAATATACTTTTAGATTCGAGTTGATTATTTTATACTCCGTCCTATACTGTTTAATTCTATTATATTTTTTGTTATTTTGAAAATAATTTATATATAATAACCGCCTTGCTGGAACTGGAGATCACTCCTAAATAACGAAAATAAGATATACGATTTATTTATAATATACTTTTAGATTCGAGTTAATTATTTTTTACTCCGTCCTATACTATTTACTTCTATTATATTTTTTGATATTTTGAAAATAATTTATATATAATAACCGCCTTGCTGGAACTGGAGATCACTCCTAAATAACGAAAATAAGATATACGATTTATATATAATATACTTTTAGATTCGAGTTGATTATTTTATACTCCGTCCTATACTGTTTAATTCTATTATATTTTTTGGTATTTTGAAAATAATTTATATATAATAACCGCCTTGCTGGAACTGGAGATCAATCCTAAATAACGAAAATAAGATATACAATTTATTTATAATATAGTTTTAGATTCGAGTTGATTATTTTTTACTCCGTCCTATACTATTTACTTCTATTATATTTTTTGATATTTTAAAAATAATTTATATATAATAACCGCCTTGCTGGAACTGGAGATCACTCCTAAATAACGAAAATAAGATATACGATTTATATATAATATACTTTTAGATTCGAGTTGATTATTTTATACTCCGTCCTATACTGTTTAATTCTATTATATTTTTTGGTATTTTGAAAATAATTTATATATAATAACCGCCTTACTGGAACTGGAGATCACTCCTAAATAACGAAAATAAGATATACGATTTATTTATAATATACTTTTAGATTCGAGTTGATTATTTTTTTCTCCGTCCTATACTATTTACTTCTATTATATTTTTTGATATTTTGAAAATAATTTATATATAATAACCGCCTTGCTGGAACTGGAGATCACTCCTAAATAACGAAAATAAGATATACGATTTTTTTATAATATACTTTTAGATTCGAGTTGATTATTTTATACTCCGTCCTATACTGTTTAATTCTATCTTATTTTCTTATTATTTATTATTTTCTTATTATTTTCTTATTATTTATTTCATATCGATTGATTTTCAATACAAATCTTATCAGTCATAAAATATATAAAGTGACATAATAGAAACGGCAAGTTATAGTTTCTTATTTTCTTATTATTTATTTCATATCGATTGATTTTCAATGCAAATCTTATCAGTCATAAAATATATAAAGTGACATAATAGAAACGGCAGGTTATAGTTTCTTATTTTCATATTATTTATTCCATATCGATTGATTTTCAATACAAATCTTATCAGTCATAAAATATATAAAGTAACATAATAGAAACGGCAAGTTATAGTTTCTTATTTTCTTATTATTTATTTCATATCGATTGATTTTCAATACAAATCTTATCAGTCATAAAATATATAAAGTGACATAATATAAACGGCAAGTTATAGTTTCTTATTTTCTTATTATTTATTTCATATCGATTGATTTTCAATGCAAATCTTATCAGTCATAAAATATATAAAGTGACATAATATAAACGGCAAGTTATAGTTTCTTATTTTCTTATTATTTATTTCATATCGATTGATTTTCAATACAAATCTTATCAGTCATAAAATATATAAAGTGACATAATATAAACGGCAAGTTATAGTTTCTTATTATTTATTTCATATCGATTGATTTTCAATGCAAATCTTATCAGTCATAAAATATATAAAGTGACATAATATAAACGGCAAGTTATAGTTTCTTATTTTCTTATTATTTATTTCATATCGATTGATTTTCAATACAAATCTTATCAGTCATAAAATATATAAAGTAACATAATAGAAACGGCAAGTTATAGTTTCTTATTTTCTTATTATTTATTTCATATCGATTGATTTTCAATACAAATCTTATCAGTCATAAAATATATAAAGTAACATAATAGAAACGGCAAGTTATAGTTTCTTATTTTCTTATTATTTATTTCATATCGATTGATTTTCAATACAAATCTTATCAGTCATAAAATATATAAAGTGACATAATAGAAACGGCAAGTTATAGTTTCTTATTTTCTTATTATTTATTTCATATCGATTGATTTTCAATACAAATCTTATCAGTCATAAAATATATAAAGTGACATAATATAAACGGCAAGTTATAGTTTCTTATTTTCATATTATTTATTCCATATCGATTGATTTTCAATACAAATATTATCAGTCATAAAATATATAAAGTGACATAATATAAACGGCAAGTTATAGTTTCTATATAAACGGCAAGTTATAGTTATAGTTTCTTATATTTTGAAAATAATTTATATATAATAACCGCCTTGCTGGAACTGGAGATCACTCCTAAATAACGAAAATAAGATATACGATTTATTTATAATATACTTTTAGATTCGAGTTGATTATTTTTTACTCCGTCCTATACTGTTTAATTCTATTATATTTTTTGGTATTTTGAAAATAATTTATATATAATAACCGCCTTGCTCGAACTGGAGATCACTCCTAAATAACGAAAATAAGATATACAATTTATTTATAATATACTTTTAGATTCGAGTTGATTATTTTTTACTCCGTCCTATACTGTTTAATTCTATTATATTTTTTGGTATTTTGAAAATAATTTATATATAATAACCGCCTTGCTGGAACTGGAGATCACTCCTAAATAACGAAAATAAGATATGCGATTTATTTATAATATACTTTTAGATTCGAGTTGATTATTTTTTACTCCGTCCTATACTATTTACTTCTATTATATTTTTTGATATTTTGAAAATAATTTATATATAATAACCGCCTTGCTGGAACTGGAGATCACTCCTAAATAACGAAAATAAGATATACGATTTATATATAATATACTTTTAGATTCGAGTTGATTATTTTATACTCCGTCCTATACTGTTTAATTCTATTATATTTTTTGGTATTTTGAAAATAATTTATATATAATAACCGCCTTGCTGGAACTGGAGATCAATCCTAAATAACGAAAATAAGATATACAATTTATTTATAATATAGTTTTAGATTCGAGTTGATTATTTTATACTCCGTCCTATACTGTTTAATTCTATTATATTTTTTGGTATTTTGAAAATAATTTATATATAATAACCGCCTTGCTGGAACTGGAGATCAATCCTAAATAACGAAAATAAGATATACAATTTATTTATAATATAGTTTTAGATTCGAGTTGATTATTTTTTAATCCGTCCTATACTATTTACTTCTATTATATTTTTTGATATTTTGAAAATAATTTATATATAATAACCGCCTTGCTGGAACTGGAGATCAATCCTAAATAACGAAAATAAGATATACAATTTATTTATAATATACTTTTAGATTCGAGTTGATTATTTTTTACTCCGTCCTATACTGTTTAATTATATTATATTTTTTGGTATTTTGAAAATAATTTATATATAATAACCGCCTTGATGGAACTGGAGATCAATCCTAAATAACGAAAATAAGATATACAATTTATTTATAATATACTTTTAGATTCGAGTTGATTATTTTATACTCCGTCCTATACTGTTTAATTCTATTATATTTTTTGGTATTTTGAAAATAATTTATATATAATAACCGCCTTGCTGGAACTGGAGATCACTCCTAAATAACGAAAATAAGATATACGATTTATTTATAATATACTTTTAGATTCGAGTTAATTATTTTTTACTCCGTCCTATACTGTTTAATTCTATTATATTTTTTGGTATTTTGAAAATAATTTATATATAATAACCGCCTTGCTGGAACTGGAGATCACTCCTAAATAACGAAAATAAGATATACGATTTATATATAATATACTTTTAGATTCGAGTTGATTATTTTATACTCCGTCCTATACTGTTTAATTCTATTATATTTTTTGGTATTTTGAAAATAATTTATATATAATAACCGCCTTGCTGGAACTGGAGATCAATCCTAAATAACGAAAATAAGATATACAATTTATTTATAATATAGTTTTAGATTCGAGTTGATTATTTTTTACTCCGTCCTATACTATTTACTTCTATTATATTTTTTGATATTTTAAAAATAATTTATATATAATAACCGCCTTGCTGGAACTGGAGATCACTCCTAAATAACGAAAATAAGATATACGATTTATATATAATATACTTTTAGATTCGAGTTGATTATTTTTTTCTCCGTCCTATACTATTTACTTCTATTATATTTTTTGATATTTTGAAAATAATTTATATATAATAACCGCCTTGCTGGAACTGGAGATCACTCCTAAATAACGAAAATAAGATATACGATTTATTTATAATATACTTTTAGATTCGAGTTGATTATTTTATACTCCGTCCTATACTGTTTAATTCTATATATTTTTTGGTATTTTGAAAATAATTTATATATAATAACCGCCTTGCTGGAACTGGAGATCACTCCTAAATAACGAAAATAAGATATACGATTTATTTATAATATACTTTTAGATTCGAGTTGATTATTTTATACTCCGTCCTATACTGTTTAATTCTATTATATTTTTTGGTATTTTGAAAATAATTTATATATAATAACCGCCTTGCTGGAACTGGAGATCACTCCTAAATAACGAAAATAAGATATACGATTTATTTATAATATACTTTTAGATTCGAGTTGATTATTTTATACTCCGTCCTATACTGTTTAATTCTATTATATTTTTTGGTATTTTGAAAATAATTTATATATAATAACCGCCTTGCTGGAACTGGAGATCACTCCTAAATAACGAAAATAAGATATACGATTTATATATAATATACTTTTAGATTCGAGTTGATTATTTTTTTCTCCGTCCTATACTATTTACTTCTATTATATTTTTTGATATTTTGAAAATAATTTATATATAATAACCGCCTTGCTGGAACTGGAGATCACTCCTAAATAACGAAAATAAGATATACGATTTATTTATAATATACTTTTAGATTCGAGTTGATTATTTTATACTCCGTCCTATACTGTTTAATTCTATTATATTTTTTGGTATTTTGAAAATAATTTATATATAATAACCGCCTTGCTGGAACTGGAGATCACTCCTAAATAACGAAAATAAGATATACGATTTATTTATAATATACTTTTAGATTCGAGTTGATTATTTTATACTCCGTCCTATACTGTTTAATTCTATTATATTTTTTGGTATTTTGAAAATAATTTATATATAATAACCGCCTTGCTGGAACTGGAGATCACTCCTAAATAACGAAAATAAGATATACGATTTATTTATAATATACTTTTAGATTCGAGTTGATTATTTTATACTCCGTCCTATACTGTTTAATTCTATTATATTTTTTGTTATTTTGAAAATAATTTATATATAATAACAGCCTTTCTGGAACTGGAGATCAATCTAACCAAAATAAGATATACGATTTATTTATAATATACTTTTAGATTCGAGTTAATTATTTTTTACTCCGTCCTATACTGTTTAATTCTATTATATTTTTTGGTATTTTGAAAATAATTTATATATAATAACCGCCTTGCTGGAACTGGAGATCACTCCTAAATAACGAAAATAAGATATACGATTTATATATAATATACTTTTAGATTCGAGTTGATTATTTTATACTCCGTCCTATACTGTTTAATTCTATTATATTTTTTGGTATTTTGAAAATAATTTATATATAATAACCGCCTTGCTGGAACTGGAGATCAATCCTAAATAACGAAAATAAGATATACAATTTATTTATAATATAGTTTTATTTTCGAGTTGATTATTTTTTACTCCGTCCTATACTATTTACTTCTATTATATTTTTTGATATTTTAAAAATAATTTATATATAATAACCGCCTTGCTGGAACTGGAGATCACTCCTAAATAACGAAAATAAGATATACGATTTATATATAATATACTTTTAGATTCGAGTTGATTATTTTTTTCTCCGTCCTATACTATTTACTTCTATTATATTTTTTGATATTTTGAAAATAATTTATATATAATAACCGCCTTGCTGGAACTGGAGATCACTCCTAAATAACGAAAATAAGATATACGATTTATTTATAATATACTTTTAGATTCGAGTTGATTATTTTATACTCCGTCCTATACTGTTTAATTCTATTATATTTTTTGGTATTTTGAAAATAATTTATATATAATAACCGCCTTGCTGGAACTGGAGATCACTCCTAAATAACGAAAATAAGATATACGATTTATTTATAATATACTTTTAGATTCGAGTTGATTATTTTATACTCCGTCCTATACTGTTTAATTCTATTATATTTTTTGTTATTTTGAAAATAATTTATATATAATAACCGCCTTTCTGGAACTGGAGATCAATCTAACCAAAATAAGATATACGATTTATTTATAATATACTTTTAGATTCGAGTTGATTATTTTTTACTGCGTCCTTTACTATTTACTTCTATTAATTTTTTGATATTTTGAAAATAATTTATATGTAATAACCGCCTTGCTGGAACTGGAGATCACTCCTAAATAACGAAAATAAGATATACGATTTATTTATAATATACTTTTAGATTCGAGTTGATTATTTTATACTCCGTCCTATACTGTTTAATTCTATTATATTTTTTGGTATTTTGAAAATAATTTATATATAATAACCGCCTTGCTGGAACTGGAGATCACTCCTAAATAACGAAAATAAGATATACGATTTATTTATAATATACTTTTAGATTCGAGTTGATTATTTTATACTCCGTCCTATACTGTTTAATTCTATTATATTTTTTGTTATTTTGTAAATAATTTATATATAATAACCGCCTTTCTGGAACTGGAGATCAATCTAACCAAAATAAGATATACGATTTATTTATAATATACTTTTAGATTCGAGTTGATTATTTTTTACTGCGTCCTTTACTATTTACTTCTATTAATTTTTTGATATTTTGAAAATAATTTATATGTAATAACCGCCTTGCTGGAACTGGAGATCACTCCTAAATAACGAAAATAAGATATACAATTTATTTATAATATACTTTTAGATTCGAGTTGATTATTTTTAGCTCCGTCCTATACTGTTTAATCTTATTATATTTTTTGGTATTTTGAAAATAATTTATATATAATAACCGCCTTGCTGGAACTGGAGATCAATCCTAAATAACGAAAATAAGATATACAATTTATTTATAATATACTTTTAGATTCGAGTTGATTATTTTTTACTCCGTCCTATATTATTTACTTCTATTATATTTTTTGATATTTTGAAAATAATTTATATATAATAACCGCCTTGCTGGAACTGGAGATCAATCCTAAATAACGAAAATAAGATATACAATTTATTTATAATATACTTTTAGATTCGAGTTGATTATTTTTTACTCCGTCCTATACTGTTTAATTCTATTATATTTTTTGGTATTTTGAAAATAATTTATATATAATAACCGCCTTGATGGAACTGGAGATCAATCCTAAATAACGAAAATAAGATATACAATTTATTTATAATATACTTTTAGATTCGAGTTGATTATTTTATACTCCGTCCTATACTGTTTAATTCTATTATATTTTTTGGTATTTTGAAAATAATTTATATATAATAACCGCCTTGCTGGAACTGGAGATCACTCCTAAATAACGAAAATAAGATATACGATTTATTTATAATATACTTTTAGATTCGAGTTAATTATTTTTTACTCCGTCCTATACTGTTTAATTCTATTATATTTTTTGGTATTTTGAAAATAATTTATATATAATAACCGCCTTGCTGGAACTGGAGATCACTCCTAAATAACGAAAATAAGATATACGATTTATATATAATATACTTTTAGATTCGAGTTGATTATTTTTTACTCCGTCCTATACTATTTACTTCTATTATATTTTTTGATATTTTAAAAATAATTTATATATAATAACCGCCTTGCTGGAACTGGAGATCACTCCTAAATAACGAAAATAAGATATACGATTTATATATAATATACTTTTAGATTCGAGTTGATTATTTTATACTCCGTCCTATACTGTTTAATTCTATTATATTTTTTGGTATTTTGAAAATAATTTATATATAATAACCGCCTTTCTGGAACTGGAGATCAATCTAACCAAAATAAGATATACGATTTATTTATAATATACTTTTAGATTCGAGTTGATTATTTTTTACTGCGTCCTTTACTATTTACTTCTATTAATTTTTTGATATTTTGAAAATAATTTATATGTAATAACCGCCTTGCTGGAACTGGAGATCACTCCTAAATAACGAAAATAAGATATACGATTTATTTATAATATACTTTTAGATTCGAGTTGATTATTTTATACTCCGTCCTATACTGTTTAATTCTATTATATTTTTTGGTATTTTGAAAATAATTTATATATAATAACCGCCTTGCTGGAACTGGAGATCACTCCTAAATAACGAAAATAAGATATACGATTTATTTATAATATACTTTTAGATTCGAGTTGATTATTTTATACTCCGTCCTATACTGTTTAATTCTATTATATTTTTTGTTATTTTGAAAATAATTTATATATAATAACCGCCTTTCTGGAACTGGAGATCAATCTAACCAAAATAAGATATACGATTTATTTATAATATACTTTTAGATTCGAGTTGATTATTTTTTACTGCGTCCTTTACTATTTACTTCTATTAATTTTTTGATATTTTGAAAATAATTTATATATAATAACCGCCTTTCTGGAACTGGAGATCAATCTAACCAAAATAAGATATACGATTTATTTATAATATACTTTTAGATTCGAGTTGATTATTTTTTACTGCGTCCTTTACTATTTACTTCTATTAATTTTTTGATATTTTGAAAATAATTTATATGTAATAACCGCCTTGCTGGAACTGGAGATCACTCCTAAATAACGAAAATAAGATATACGATTTATTTATAATATACTTTTAGATTCGAGTTGATTATTTTATACTCCGTCCTATACTGTTTAATTCTATTATATTTTTTGGTATTTTGAAAATAATTTATATATAATAACCGCCTTGCTGGAACTGGAGATCACTCCTAAATAACGAAAATAAGATATACGATTTATTTATAATATACTTTTAGATTCGAGTTGATTATTTTATACTCCGTCCTATACTGTTTAATTCTATTATATTTTTTGTTATTTTGAAAATAATTTATATATAATAACCGCCTTTCTGGAACTGGAGATCAATCTAACCAAAATAAGATATACGATTTATTTATAATATACTTTTAGATTCGAGTTGATTATTTTTTACTGCGTCCTTTACTATTTACTTCTATTAATTTTTTGATATTTTGAAAATAATTTATATGTAATAACCGCCTTGCTGGAACTGGAGATCACTCCTAAATAACGAAAATAAGATATACAATTTATTTATAATATACTTTTAGATTCGAGTTGATTATTTTTAGCTCCGTCCTATACTGTTTAATCTTATTATATTTTTTGGTATTTTGAAAATAATTTATATATAATAACCGCCTTGCTGGAACTGGAGATCAATCCTAAATAACGAAAATAAGATATACAATTTATTTATAATATACTTTTAGATTCGAGTTGATTATTTTTTACTCCGTCCTATATTATTTACTTCTATTATATTTTTTGATATTTTGAAAATAATTTATATATAATAACCGCCTTGCTGGAACTGGAGATCAATCCTAAATAACGAAAATAAGATATACAATTTATTTATAATATACTTTTAGATTCGAGTTGATTATTTTATACTCCGTCCTATACTGTTTAATTCTATTATATTTTTTGGTATTTTGAAAATAATTTATATATAATAACCGCCTTGCTGGAACTGGAGATCAATCCTAAATAACGAAAATAAGATATACAATTTATTTATAATATAGTTTTAGATTCGAGTTGATTATTTTTTACTCCGTCCTATACTATTTACTTCTATTATATTTTTTGATATTTTAAAAATAATTTATATATAATAACCGCCTTGCTGGAACTGGAGATCACTCCTAAATAACGAAAATAAGATATACGATTTATATATAATATACTTTTAGATTCGAGTTGATTATTTTATACTCCGTCCTATACTGTTTAATTCTATTATATTTTTTGGTATTTTGAAAATAATTTATATATAATAACCGCCTTTCTGGAACTGGAGATCAATCTAACCAAAATAAGATATACGATTTATTTATAATATACTTTTAGATTCGAGTTGATTATTTTTTACTGCGTCCTTTACTATTTACTTCTATTAATTTTTTGATATTTTGAAAATAATTTATATGTAATAACCGCCTTGCTGGAACTGGAGATCACTCCTAAATAACGAAAATAAGATATACGATTTATTTATAATATACTTTTAGATTCGAGTTGATTATTTTATACTCCGTCCTATACTGTTTAATTCTATTATATTTTTTGGTATTTTGAAAATAATTTATATATAATAACCGCCTTGCTGGAACTGGAGATCACTCCTAAATAACGAAAATAAGATATACGATTTATTTATAATATACTTTTAGATTCGAGTTGATTATTTTATACTCCGTCCTATACTGTTTAATTCTATTATATTTTTTGTTATTTTGAAAATAATTTATATATAATAACCGCCTTTCTGGAACTGGAGATCAATCTAACCAAAATAAGATATACGATTTATTTATAATATACTTTTAGATTCGAGTTGATTATTTTTTACTGCGTCCTTTACTATTTACTTCTATTAATTTTTTGATATTTTGAAAATAATTTATATGTAATAACCGCCTTGCTGGAACTGGAGATCACTCCTAAATAACGAAAATAAGATATACAATTTATTTATAATATACTTTTAGATTCGAGTTGATTATTTTTAGCTCCGTCCTATACTGTTTAATCTTATTATATTTTTTGGTATTTTGAAAATAATTTATATATAATAACCGCCTTGCTGGAACTGGAGATCAATCCTAAATAACGAAAATAAGATATACAATTTATTTATAATATACTTTTAGATTCGAGTTGATTATTTTTTACTCCGTCCTATATTATTTACTTCTATTATATTTTTTGATATTTTGAAAATAATTTATATATAATAACCGCCTTGCTGGAACTGGAGATCAATCCTAAATAACGAAAATAAGATATACAATTTATTTATAATATACTTTTAGATTCGAGTTGATTATTTTTTACTCCGTCCTATACTGTTTAATTCTATTATATTTTTTGGTATTTTGAAAATAATTTATATATAATAACCGCCTTGATGGAACTGGAGATCAATCCTAAATAACGAAAATAAGATATACGATTTATATATAATATACTTTTAGATTCGAGTTGATTATTTTATACTCCGTCCTATACTGTTTAATTCTATTATATTTTTTGGTATTTTGAAAATAATTTATATATAATAACCGCCTTGCTGGAACTGGAGATCAATCCTAAATAACGAAAATAAGATATACAATTTATTTATAATATAGTTTTAGATTCGAGTTGATTATTTTTTACTCCGTCCTATACTATTTACTTCTATTATATTTTTTGATATTTTAAAAATAATTTATATATAATAACCGCCTTGCTGGAACTGGAGATCACTCCTAAATAACGAAAATAAGATATACGATTTATATATAATATACTTTTAGATTCGAGTTGATTATTTTATACTCCGTCCTATACTGTTTAATTCTATTATATTTTTTGGTATTTTGAAAATAATTTATATATAATAACCGCCTTTCTGGAACTGGAGATCAATCTAACCAAAATAAGATATACGATTTATTTATAATATACTTTTAGATTCGAGTTGATTATTTTTTACTGCGTCCTTTACTATTTACTTCTATTAATTTTTTGATATTTTGAAAATAATTTATATGTAATAACCGCCTTGCTGGAACTGGAGATCACTCCTAAATAACGAAAATAAGATATACGATTTATTTATAATATACTTTTAGATTCGAGTTGATTATTTTATACTCCGTCCTATACTGTTTAATTCTATTATATTTTTTGGTATTTTGAAAATAATTTATATATAATAACCGCCTTGCTGGAACTGGAGATCACTCCTAAATAACGAAAATAAGATATACGATTTATTTATAATATACTTTTAGATTCGAGTTGATTATTTTATACTCCGTCCTATACTGTTTAATTCTATTATATTTTTTGTTATTTTGAAAATAATTTATATATAATAACCGCCTTTCTGGAACTGGAGATCAATCTAACCAAAATAAGATATACGATTTATTTATAATATACTTTTAGATTCGAGTTGATTATTTTTTACTGCGTCCTTTACTATTTACTTCTATTAATTTTTTGATATTTTGAAAATAATTTATATGTAATAACCGCCTTGCTGGAACTGGAGATCACTCCTAAATAACGAAAATAAGATATACAATTTATTTATAATATACTTTTAGATTCGAGTTGATTATTTTTAGCTCCGTCCTATACTGTTTAATCTTATTATATTTTTTGGTATTTTGAAAATAATTTATATATAATAACCGCCTTGCTGGAACTGGAGATCAATCCTAAATAACGAAAATAAGATATACAATTTATTTATAATATACTTTTAGATTCGAGTTGATTATTTTTTACTCCGTCCTATATTATTTACTTCTATTATATTTTTTGATATTTTGAAAATAATTTATATATAATAACCGCCTTGCTGGAACTGGAGATCAATCCTAAATAACGAAAATAAGATATACAATTTATTTATAATATACTTTTAGATTCGAGTTGATTATTTTTTACTCCGTCCTATACTGTTTAATTCTATTATATTTTTTGGTATTTTGAAAATAATTTATATATAATAACCGCCTTGATGGAACTGGAGATCAATCCTAAATAACGAAAATAAGATATACAATTTATTTATAATATACTTTTAGATTCGAGTTGATTATTTTATACTCCGTCCTATACTGTTTAATTCTATTATATTTTTTGGTATTTTGAAAATAATTTATATATAATAACCGCCTTGCTGGAACTGGAGATCACTCCTAAATAACGAAAATAAGATATACGATTTATTTATAATATACTTTTAGATTCGAGTTAATTATTTTTTACTCCGTCCTATACTGTTTAATTCTATTATATTTTTTGGTATTTTGAAAATAATTTATATATAATAACCGCCTTGCTGGAACTGGAGATCACTCCTAAATAACGAAAATAAGATATACGATTTATATATAATATACTTTTAGATTCGAGTTGATTATTTTATACTCCGTCCTATACTGTTTAATTCTATTATATTTTTTGGTATTTTGAAAATAATTTATATATAATAACCGCCTTGCTGGAACTGGAGATCAATCCTAAATAACGAAAATAAGATATACAATTTATTTATAATATAGTTTTAGATTCGAGTTGATTATTTTTTACTCCGTCCTATACTATTTACTTCTATTATATTTTTTGATATTTTAAAAATAATTTATATATAATAACCGCCTTGCTGGAACTGGAGATCACTCCTAAATAACGAAAATAAGATATACGATTTATATATAATATACTTTTAGATTCGAGTTGATTATTTTTTACTGCGTCCTTTACTATTTACTTCTATTAATTTTTTGATATTTTGAAAATAATTTATATGTAATAACCGCCTTGCTGGAACTGGAGATCACTCCTAAATAACTAAAATAAGATATACGATTTATTTATAATATACTTTTAGATTCGAGTTGATTATTTTATACTCCGTCCTATACTGTTTAATTCTATTATATTTTTTGGTATTTTGAAAATAATTTATATATAATAACCGCCTTGCTGGAACTGGAGATCACTCCTAAATAACGAAAATAAGATATACGATTTATTTATAATATACTTTTAGATTCGAGTTGATTATTTTATACTCCGTCCTATACTGTTTAATTCTATTATATTTTTTGTTATTTTGAAAATAATTTATATATAATAACCGCCTTTCTGGAACTGGAGATCAATCTAACCAAAATAAGATATACGATTTATTTATAATATACTTTTAGATTCGAGTTGATTATTTTTTACTGCGTCCTTTACTATTTACTTCTATTAATTTTTTGATATTTTGAAAATAATTTATATGTAATAACCGCCTTGCTGGAACTGGAGATCACTCCTAAATAACGAAAATAAGATATACGATTTATTTATAATATACTTTTAGATTCGAGTTGATTATTTTTTACTGCGTCCTTTACTATTTACTTCTATTAATTTTTTGATATTTTGAAAATAATTTATATGTAATAACCGCCTTGCTGGAACTGGAGATCACTCCTAAATAACGAAAATAAGATATACGATTTATTTATAATATACTTTTAGATTCGAGTTGATTATTTTTTACTCCGTCCTATACTGTTTACTTCTATTATATTTTTTGATATTTTGAAAATAATTTATATATAATAACCGCCTTGCTGGAACTGGAGATCACTCCTAAATAACGAAAATAAGATATACAATTTATTTATAATATACTTTTAGATTCGAGTTGATTATTTTTTACTCCGTCCTATACTGTTTAATTCTATTATATTTTTTGGTATTTTGAAAATAATTCATATATAATAACCGCCTTGCTGGAACTGGAGATCACTCCTAAATAACGAAAATAAGATATACGATTTATTTATAATATACTTTTAGATTCGAGTTGATTATTTTTTACTCCGTCCTATACTGTTTAATTCTATTATATTTTTTGGTATTTTGAAAATAATTCATATATAATAACCGTCTTGCTGGAACTGGATATCAATCCTAAATAACGAAAATAAGATATACGATTTATTTATAATATACTTTTAGATTCGAGTTGATTATTTTTTACTCCGTCCTATACTGTTTAGTTCTATTATATTTTTTGATATTTTGAAAATAATTTATATATAATAACCGCCTTGCTGGAACTGGAGATCACTCCTAAATAACGAAAATAAGATATACAATTTATTTATAATATACTTTTAGATTCGAGTTGATTATTTTTTACTCCGTCCTATACTGTTTAATTCTATTATATTTTTTGGTATTTTGAAAATAATTCATATATAATAACCGCCTTGCTGGAACTGGAGATCACTCCTAAATAACGAAAATAAGATATACGATTTATTTATAATATACTTTTTGATTCGAGTTGATTATTTTTTACTCCGTCCTATACTGTTACATTCTATTATATTTTTTGGTATTTTGAAAATAATTCATATATAATAACCGTCTTGCTGGAACTGGATATCAATCCTAAATAACGAAAATAAGATATACGATTTATTTATAATATACTTTTAGATTCGAGTTGATTATTTTTTACTCCGTCCTATACTGTTTACTTCTATTAATTTTTTGATATTTTGAAAATAATTTATATGTAATAACCGCCTTGCTGGAACTGGAGATCACTCCTAAATAACGAAAATAAGATATACGATTTATTTATAATATACTTTTAGATTCGAGTTGATTATTTTTTACTGCGTCCTTTACTATTTACTTCTATTAATTTTTTGATATTTTGAAAATAATTTATATGTAATAACCGCCTTGCTGGAACTGGAGATCACTCCTAAATAACGAAAATAAGATATACGATTTATTTATAATATACTTTTAGATTCGAGTTGATTATTTTTTACTCCGTCCTATACTGTTTACTTCTATTATATTTTTTGATATTTTGAAAATAATTTATATATAATAACCGCCTTGCTGGAACTGGAGATCACTCCTAAATAACGAAAATAAGATATACAATTTATTTATAATATACTTTTAGATTCGAGTTGATTATTTTTTACTCCGTCCTATACTGTTTAATTCTATTATATTTTTTGGTATTTTGAAAATAATTCATATATAATAACCGCCTTGCTGGAACTGGAGATCACTCCAAAATAACGAAAATAAGATATACGATTTATTTATAATATACTTTTAGATTCGAGTTGATTATTTTTTACTCCGTCCTATACTGTTTAATTCTATTATATTTTTTGGTATTTTGAAAATAATTCATATATAATAACCGTCTTGCTGGAACTGGATATCAATCCTAAATAACGAAAATAAGATATACGATTTATTTATAATATACTTTTAGATTCGAGTTGATTATTTTTTACTCCGTCCTATACTGTTTAGTTCTATTATATTTTTTGATATTTTGAAAATAATTTATATATAATAACCGCCTTGCTGGAACTGGAGATCACTCCTAAATAACGAAAATAAGATATACAATTTATTTATAATATACTTTTAGATTCGAGTTGATTATTTTTTACTCCGTCCTATACTGTTTAATTCTATTATATTTTTTGGTATTTTGAAAATAATTCATATATAATAACCGCCTTGCTGGAACTGGAGATCACTCCTAAATAACGAAAATAAGATATACGATTTATTTATAATATACTTTTTGATTCGAGTTGATTATTTTTTACTCCGTCCTATACTGTTTAATTCTATTATATTTTTTGGTATTTTGAAAATAATTCATATATAATAACCGTCTTGCTGGAACTGGATATCAATCCTAAATAACGAAAATAAGATATACGATTTATTTATAATATACTTTTAGATTCGAGTTGATTATTTTTTACTCCGTCCTATACTGTTTACTTCTATTATATTTTTTGATATTTTGAAAATAATTTATATATAATAACCGCCTTGCTGGAACTGGAGATCACTCCTAAATAACGAAAATAAGATATACGATTTATTTATAATATACTTTTAGATTCGAGTTGATTATTTTTACTCCGTCCTATACTATTTACTTCTATTATATTTTTTGATATTTTGAAAATAATTTATATATAATAACCGCCTTGCTGGAACTGGAGATCACTCCTAAATAACGAAAATAAGATATACAATTTATTTATAATATACTTTTAGATTCGAGTTGATTATTTTTTACTCCGTCCTATACTGTTTAATTCTATTATATTTTTTGGTATTTTGAAAATAATTTATATATAATAACCGCCTTGCTGGAACTGGAGATCACTCCTAAATAACGAAAATAAGATATACGATTTATTTATAATATACTTTTAGATTCGAGTTGATTATTTTTTACTCCGTCCTATACTATTTACTTCTATTATATTTTTTGATATTTTGAAAATAATTTATATATAATAACCGCCTTGCTGGAACTGGAGATCACTCCTAAATAACGAAAATAAGATATACGATTTATTTATAATATACTTTTAGATTCGAGTTGATTATTTTTTACTCCGTCCTATACTATTTACTTCTATTATATTTTTTGATATTTTGAAAATAATTTATATATAATAACCGCCTTGCTGGAACTGGAGATCAATCCTAAATAACGAAAATAAGATATACGATTTATTTATAACATACTTTTAGATTCGAGTTGATTATTTTTTACTCCGTCCTATACTGTTTAATTCTATTATATTTTTTGGTATTTTGAAAATAATTTATATATAATAACCGCCTTGCTGGAACTGGAGATCACTCCTAAATAACGAAAATAAGATATACGATTTATTTATAATATACTTTTAGATTCGAGTTGATTATTTTTTACTCCGTCCTATACTATTTACTTCTATTATATTTTTTGATATTTTGAAAATAATTTATATATAATAACCGCCTTGCTGGAACTGGAGATCACTCCTAAATAACGAAAATAAGATATACAATTTATTTATAATATACTTTTAGATTCGAGTTGATTATTTTTTACTCCGTACTATACTGTTTAATTCTATTATATTTTTTGGTATTTTGAAAATAATTCATATATAATAACCGCCTTGCTGGAACTGGATATCAATCTTAAATAACGAAAATAAGATATACGATTTATTTATAATATACTTTTAGATTCGAGTTGATTATTTTTTACTCCGTCCTATACTGTTTACTTCTAATATATTTTTTGATATTTTGAAAATAATTTATATATAATAACCGCCTTGCTGGAACTGGAGATCACTCTTAAATAACGAAAATAAGATATACGATTTATTTATAATATACTTTTAGATTCGAGTTGATTATTTTTACTCCGTCCTATACTATTTACTTCTATTATATTTTTTGATATTTTGAAAATAATTTATATATAATAACCGCCTTGCTGGAACTGGAGATCACTCCTAAATAACGAAAATAAGATATACGATTTATTTATAATATACTTTTAGATTCGAGTTGATTATTTTTTACTCCGTCCTATACTGTTTAATTTTATTATATTTTTTGGTATTTTGAAAATAATTTATATATAATAACCGCCTTGCTGGAACTGGAGATCACTCCTAAATAACGAAAATAAGATATACGATTTATTTATAATATACTTTTAGATTCGAGTTGATTATTTTATACTCCGTCCTATACTGTTTAATTCTATTATATTTTTTGGTATTTTGAAAATAATTTATATATAATAACCGCCTTGCTGGAACTGGAGATCACTCCTAAATAACGAAAATAAGATATACGATTTATTTATAATATACTTTTAGATTCGAGTTGATTATTTTATACTCCGTCCTATACTGTTTAATTCTATTATATTTTTTGTTATTTTGAAAATAATTTATATATAATAACCGCCTTTCTGGAACTGGAGATCAATCTAACCAAAATAAGATATACGATTTATTTATAATATACTTTTAGATTCGAGTTGATTATTTTTTACTGCGTCCTTTACTATTTACTTCTATTAATTTTTTGATATTTTGAAAATAATTTATATATAATAACCGCCTTTCTGGAACTGGAGATCAATCTAACCAAAATAAGATATACGATTTATTTATAATATACTTTTAGATTCGAGTTGATTATTTTTTACTGCGTCCTTTACTATTTACTTCTATTAATTTTTTGATATTTTGAAAATAATTTATATGTAATAACCGCCTTGCTGGAACTGGAGATCACTCCTAAATAACGAAAATAAGATATACGATTTATTTATAATATACTTTTAGATTCGAGTTGATTATTTTATACTCCGTCCTATACTGTTTAATTCTATTATATTTTTTGGTATTTTGAAAATAATTTATATATAATAACCGCCTTGCTGGAACTGGAGATCACTCCTAAATAACGAAAATAAGATATACGATTTATTTATAATATACTTTTAGATTCGAGTTGATTATTTTATACTCCGTCCTATACTGTTTAATTCTATTATATTTTTTGTTATTTTGAAAATAATTTATATATAATAACCGCCTTTCTGGAACTGGAGATCAATCTAACCAAAATAAGATATACGATTTATTTATAATATACTTTTAGATTCGAGTTGATTATTTTTTACTGCGTCCTTTACTATTTACTTCTATTAATTTTTTGATATTTTGAAAATAATTTATATGTAATAACCGCCTTGCTGGAACTGGAGATCACTCCTAAATAACGAAAATAAGATATACAATTTATTTATAATATACTTTTAGATTCGAGTTGATTATTTTTAGCTCCGTCCTATACTGTTTAATCTTATTATATTTTTTGGTATTTTGAAAATAATTTATATATAATAACCGCCTTGCTGGAACTGGAGATCAATCCTAAATAACGAAAATAAGATATACAATTTATTTATAATATACTTTTAGATTCGAGTTGATTATTTTTTACTCCGTCCTATATTATTTACTTCTATTATATTTTTTGATATTTTGAAAATAATTTATATATAATAACCGCCTTGCTGGAACTGGAGATCAATCCTAAATAACGAAAATAAGATATACAATTTATTTATAATATACTTTTAGATTCGAGTTGATTATTTTATACTCCGTCCTATACTGTTTAATTCTATTATATTTTTTGGTATTTTGAAAATAATTTATATATAATAACCGCCTTGCTGGAACTGGAGATCAATCCTAAATAACGAAAATAAGATATACAATTTATTTATAATATAGTTTTAGATTCGAGTTGATTATTTTTTACTCCGTCCTATACTATTTACTTCTATTATATTTTTTGATATTTTAAAAATAATTTATATATAATAACCGCCTTGCTGGAACTGGAGATCACTCCTAAATAACGAAAATAAGATATACGATTTATATATAATATACTTTTAGATTCGAGTTGATTATTTTATACTCCGTCCTATACTGTTTAATTCTATTATATTTTTTGGTATTTTGAAAATAATTTATATATAATAACCGCCTTTCTGGAACTGGAGATCAATCTAACCAAAATAAGATATACGATTTATTTATAATATACTTTTAGATTCGAGTTGATTATTTTTTACTGCGTCCTTTACTATTTACTTCTATTAATTTTTTGATATTTTGAAAATAATTTATATGTAATAACCGCCTTGCTGGAACTGGAGATCACTCCTAAATAACGAAAATAAGATATACGATTTATTTATAATATACTTTTAGATTCGAGTTGATTATTTTATACTCCGTCCTATACTGTTTAATTCTATTATATTTTTTGGTATTTTGAAAATAATTTATATATAATAACCGCCTTGCTGGAACTGGAGATCACTCCTAAATAACGAAAATAAGATATACGATTTATTTATAATATACTTTTAGATTCGAGTTGATTATTTTATACTCCGTCCTATACTGTTTAATTCTATTATATTTTTTGTTATTTTGAAAATAATTTATATATAATAACCGCCTTTCTGGAACTGGAGATCAATCTAACCAAAATAAGATATACGATTTATTTATAATATACTTTTAGATTCGAGTTGATTATTTTTTACTGCGTCCTTTACTATTTACTTCTATTAATTTTTTGATATTTTGAAAATAATTTATATGTAATAACCGCCTTGCTGGAACTGGAGATCACTCCTAAATAACGAAAATAAGATATACAATTTATTTATAATATACTTTTAGATTCGAGTTGATTATTTTTAGCTCCGTCCTATACTGTTTAATCTTATTATATTTTTTGGTATTTTGAAAATAATTTATATATAATAACCGCCTTGCTGGAACTGGAGATCAATCCTAAATAACGAAAATAAGATATACAATTTATTTATAATATACTTTTAGATTCGAGTTGATTATTTTTTACTCCGTCCTATATTATTTACTTCTATTATATTTTTTGATATTTTGAAAATAATTTATATATAATAACCGCCTTGCTGGAACTGGAGATCAATCCTAAATAACGAAAATAAGATATACAATTTATTTATAATATACTTTTAGATTCGAGTTGATTATTTTTTACTCCGTCCTATACTGTTTAATTCTATTATATTTTTTGGTATTTTGAAAATAATTTATATATAATAACCGCCTTGATGGAACTGGAGATCAATCCTAAATAACGAAAATAAGATATACGATTTATATATAATATACTTTTAGATTCGAGTTGATTATTTTATACTCCGTCCTATACTGTTTAATTCTATTATATTTTTTGGTATTTTGAAAATAATTTATATATAATAACCGCCTTGCTGGAACTGGAGATCAATCCTAAATAACGAAAATAAGATATACAATTTATTTATAATATAGTTTTAGATTCGAGTTGATTATTTTTTACTCCGTCCTATACTATTTACTTCTATTATATTTTTTGATATTTTAAAAATAATTTATATATAATAACCGCCTTGCTGGAACTGGAGATCACTCCTAAATAACGAAAATAAGATATACGATTTATATATAATATACTTTTAGATTCGAGTTGATTATTTTATACTCCGTCCTATACTGTTTAATTCTATTATATTTTTTGGTATTTTGAAAATAATTTATATATAATAACCGCCTTTCTGGAACTGGAGATCAATCTAACCAAAATAAGATATACGATTTATTTATAATATACTTTTAGATTCGAGTTGATTATTTTTTACTGCGTCCTTTACTATTTACTTCTATTAATTTTTTGATATTTTGAAAATAATTTATATGTAATAACCGCCTTGCTGGAACTGGAGATCACTCCTAAATAACGAAAATAAGATATACGATTTATTTATAATATACTTTTAGATTCGAGTTGATTATTTTATACTCCGTCCTATACTGTTTAATTCTATTATATTTTTTGGTATTTTGAAAATAATTTATATATAATAACCGCCTTGCTGGAACTGGAGATCACTCCTAAATAACGAAAATAAGATATACGATTTATTTATAATATACTTTTAGATTCGAGTTGATTATTTTATACTCCGTCCTATACTGTTTAATTCTATTATATTTTTTGTTATTTTGAAAATAATTTATATATAATAACCGCCTTTCTGGAACTGGAGATCAATCTAACCAAAATAAGATATACGATTTATTTATAATATACTTTTAGATTCGAGTTGATTATTTTTTACTGCGTCCTTTACTATTTACTTCTATTAATTTTTTGATATTTTGAAAATAATTTATATGTAATAACCGCCTTGCTGGAACTGGAGATCACTCCTAAATAACGAAAATAAGATATACAATTTATTTATAATATACTTTTAGATTCGAGTTGATTATTTTTAGCTCCGTCCTATACTGTTTAATCTTATTATATTTTTTGGTATTTTGAAAATAATTTATATATAATAACCGCCTTGCTGGAACTGGAGATCAATCCTAAATAACGAAAATAAGATATACAATTTATTTATAATATACTTTTAGATTCGAGTTGATTATTTTTTACTCCGTCCTATATTATTTACTTCTATTATATTTTTTGATATTTTGAAAATAATTTATATATAATAACCGCCTTGCTGGAACTGGAGATCAATCCTAAATAACGAAAATAAGATATACAATTTATTTATAATATACTTTTAGATTCGAGTTGATTATTTTTTACTCCGTCCTATACTGTTTAATTCTATTATATTTTTTGGTATTTTGAAAATAATTTATATATAATAACCGCCTTGATGGAACTGGAGATCAATCCTAAATAACGAAAATAAGATATACAATTTATTTATAATATACTTTTAGATTCGAGTTGATTATTTTATACTCCGTCCTATACTGTTTAATTCTATTATATTTTTTGGTATTTTGAAAATAATTTATATATAATAACCGCCTTGCTGGAACTGGAGATCACTCCTAAATAACGAAAATAAGATATACGATTTATTTATAATATACTTTTAGATTCGAGTTAATTATTTTTTACTCCGTCCTATACTGTTTAATTCTATTATATTTTTTGGTATTTTGAAAATAATTTATATATAATAACCGCCTTGCTGGAACTGGAGATCACTCCTAAATAACGAAAATAAGATATACGATTTATATATAATATACTTTTAGATTCGAGTTGATTATTTTATACTCCGTCCTATACTGTTTAATTCTATTATATTTTTTGGTATTTTGAAAATAATTTATATATAATAACCGCCTTGCTGGAACTGGAGATCAATCCTAAATAACGAAAATAAGATATACAATTTATTTATAATATAGTTTTAGATTCGAGTTGATTATTTTTTACTCCGTCCTATACTATTTACTTCTATTATATTTTTTGATATTTTAAAAATAATTTATATATAATAACCGCCTTGCTGGAACTGGAGATCACTCCTAAATAACGAAAATAAGATATACGATTTATATATAATATACTTTTAGATTCGAGTTGATTATTTTTTACTGCGTCCTTTACTATTTACTTCTATTAATTTTTTGATATTTTGAAAATAATTTATATGTAATAACCGCCTTGCTGGAACTGGAGATCACTCCTAAATAACTAAAATAAGATATACGATTTATTTATAATATACTTTTAGATTCGAGTTGATTATTTTATACTCCGTCCTATACTGTTTAATTCTATTATATTTTTTGGTATTTTGAAAATAATTTATATATAATAACCGCCTTGCTGGAACTGGAGATCACTCCTAAATAACGAAAATAAGATATACGATTTATTTATAATATACTTTTAGATTCGAGTTGATTATTTTATACTCCGTCCTATACTGTTTAATTCTATTATATTTTTTGTTATTTTGAAAATAATTTATATATAATAACCGCCTTTCTGGAACTGGAGATCAATCTAACCAAAATAAGATATACGATTTATTTATAATATACTTTTAGATTCGAGTTGATTATTTTTTACTGCGTCCTTTACTATTTACTTCTATTAATTTTTTGATATTTTGAAAATAATTTATATGTAATAACCGCCTTGCTGGAACTGGAGATCACTCCTAAATAACGAAAATAAGATATACGATTTATTTATAATATACTTTTAGATTCGAGTTGATTATTTTTTACTGCGTCCTTTACTATTTACTTCTATTAATTTTTTGATATTTTGAAAATAATTTATATGTAATAACCGCCTTGCTGGAACTGGAGATCACTCCTAAATAACGAAAATAAGATATACGATTTATTTATAATATACTTTTAGATTCGAGTTGATTATTTTTTACTCCGTCCTATACTGTTTACTTCTATTATATTTTTTGATATTTTGAAAATAATTTATATATAATAACCGCCTTGCTGGAACTGGAGATCACTCCTAAATAACGAAAATAAGATATACAATTTATTTATAATATACTTTTAGATTCGAGTTGATTATTTTTTACTCCGTCCTATACTGTTTAATTCTATTATATTTTTTGGTATTTTGAAAATAATTCATATATAATAACCGCCTTGCTGGAACTGGAGATCACTCCTAAATAACGAAAATAAGATATACGATTTATTTATAATATACTTTTAGATTCGAGTTGATTATTTTTTACTCCGTCCTATACTGTTTAATTCTATTATATTTTTTGGTATTTTGAAAATAATTCATATATAATAACCGTCTTGCTGGAACTGGATATCAATCCTAAATAACGAAAATAAGATATACGATTTATTTATAATATACTTTTAGATTCGAGTTGATTATTTTTTACTCCGTCCTATACTGTTTAGTTCTATTATATTTTTTGATATTTTGAAAATAATTTATATATAATAACCGCCTTGCTGGAACTGGAGATCACTCCTAAATAACGAAAATAAGATATACAATTTATTTATAATATACTTTTAGATTCGAGTTGATTATTTTTTACTCCGTCCTATACTGTTTAATTCTATTATATTTTTTGGTATTTTGAAAATAATTCATATATAATAACCGCCTTGCTGGAACTGGAGATCACTCCTAAATAACGAAAATAAGATATACGATTTATTTATAATATACTTTTTGATTCGAGTTGATTATTTTTTACTCCGTCCTATACTGTTACATTCTATTATATTTTTTGGTATTTTGAAAATAATTCATATATAATAACCGTCTTGCTGGAACTGGATATCAATCCTAAATAACGAAAATAAGATATACGATTTATTTATAATATACTTTTAGATTCGAGTTGATTATTTTTTACTCCGTCCTATACTGTTTACTTCTATTAATTTTTTGATATTTTGAAAATAATTTATATGTAATAACCGCCTTGCTGGAACTGGAGATCACTCCTAAATAACGAAAATAAGATATACGATTTATTTATAATATACTTTTAGATTCGAGTTGATTATTTTTTACTGCGTCCTTTACTATTTACTTCTATTAATTTTTTGATATTTTGAAAATAATTTATATGTAATAACCGCCTTGCTGGAACTGGAGATCACTCCTAAATAACGAAAATAAGATATACGATTTATTTATAATATACTTTTAGATTCGAGTTGATTATTTTTTACTCCGTCCTATACTGTTTACTTCTATTATATTTTTTGATATTTTGAAAATAATTTATATATAATAACCGCCTTGCTGGAACTGGAGATCACTCCTAAATAACGAAAATAAGATATACAATTTATTTATAATATACTTTTAGATTCGAGTTGATTATTTTTTACTCCGTCCTATACTGTTTAATTCTATTATATTTTTTGGTATTTTGAAAATAATTCATATATAATAACCGCCTTGCTGGAACTGGAGATCACTCCAAAATAACGAAAATAAGATATACGATTTATTTATAATATACTTTTAGATTCGAGTTGATTATTTTTTACTCCGTCCTATACTGTTTAATTCTATTATATTTTTTGGTATTTTGAAAATAATTCATATATAATAACCGTCTTGCTGGAACTGGATATCAATCCTAAATAACGAAAATAAGATATACGATTTATTTATAATATACTTTTAGATTCGAGTTGATTATTTTTTACTCCGTCCTATACTGTTTAGTTCTATTATATTTTTTGATATTTTGAAAATAATTTATATATAATAACCGCCTTGCTGGAACTGGAGATCACTCCTAAATAACGAAAATAAGATATACAATTTATTTATAATATACTTTTAGATTCGAGTTGATTATTTTTTACTCCGTCCTATACTGTTTAATTCTATTATATTTTTTGGTATTTTGAAAATAATTCATATATAATAACCGCCTTGCTGGAACTGGAGATCACTCCTAAATAACGAAAATAAGATATACGATTTATTTATAATATACTTTTTGATTCGAGTTGATTATTTTTTACTCCGTCCTATACTGTTTAATTCTATTATATTTTTTGGTATTTTGAAAATAATTCATATATAATAACCGTCTTGCTGGAACTGGATATCAATCCTAAATAACGAAAATAAGATATACGATTTATTTATAATATACTTTTAGATTCGAGTTGATTATTTTTTACTCCGTCCTATACTGTTTACTTCTATTATATTTTTTGATATTTTGAAAATAATTTATATATAATAACCGCCTTGCTGGAACTGGAGATCACTCCTAAATAACGAAAATAAGATATACGATTTATTTATAATATACTTTTAGATTCGAGTTGATTATTTTTACTCCGTCCTATACTATTTACTTCTATTATATTTTTTGATATTTTGAAAATAATTTATATATAATAACCGCCTTGCTGGAACTGGAGATCACTCCTAAATAACGAAAATAAGATATACAATTTATTTATAATATACTTTTAGATTCGAGTTGATTATTTTTTACTCCGTCCTATACTGTTTAATTCTATTATATTTTTTGGTATTTTGAAAATAATTTATATATAATAACCGCCTTGCTGGAACTGGAGATCACTCCTAAATAACGAAAATAAGATATACGATTTATTTATAATATACTTTTAGATTCGAGTTGATTATTTTTTACTCCGTCCTATACTATTTACTTCTATTATATTTTTTGATATTTTGAAAATAATTTATATATAATAACCGCCTTGCTGGAACTGGAGATCACTCCTAAATAACGAAAATAAGATATACGATTTATTTATAATATACTTTTAGATTCGAGTTGATTATTTTTTACTCCGTCCTATACTATTTACTTCTATTATATTTTTTGATATTTTGAAAATAATTTATATATAATAACCGCCTTGCTGGAACTGGAGATCAATCCTAAATAACGAAAATAAGATATACGATTTATTTATAACATACTTTTAGATTCGAGTTGATTATTTTTTACTCCGTCCTATACTGTTTAATTCTATTATATTTTTTGGTATTTTGAAAATAATTTATATATAATAACCGCCTTGCTGGAACTGGAGATCACTCCTAAATAACGAAAATAAGATATACGATTTATTTATAATATACTTTTAGATTCGAGTTGATTATTTTTTACTCCGTCCTATACTATTTACTTCTATTATATTTTTTGATATTTTGAAAATAATTTATATATAATAACCGCCTTGCTGGAACTGGAGATCACTCCTAAATAACGAAAATAAGATATACAATTTATTTATAATATACTTTTAGATTCGAGTTGATTATTTTTTACTCCGTACTATACTGTTTAATTCTATTATATTTTTTGGTATTTTGAAAATAATTCATATATAATAACCGCCTTGCTGGAACTGGATATCAATCTTAAATAACGAAAATAAGATATACGATTTATTTATAATATACTTTTAGATTCGAGTTGATTATTTTTTACTCCGTCCTATACTGTTTACTTCTAATATATTTTTTGATATTTTGAAAATAATTTATATATAATAACCGCCTTGCTGGAACTGGAGATCACTCTTAAATAACGAAAATAAGATATACGATTTATTTATAATATACTTTTAGATTCGAGTTGATTATTTTTACTCCGTCCTATACTATTTACTTCTATTATATTTTTTGATATTTTGAAAATAATTTATATATAATAACCGCCTTGCTGGAACTGGAGATCACTCCTAAATAACGAAAATAAGATATACAATTTATTTATAATATACTTTTAGATTCGAGTTGATTATTTTTTACTCCGTCCTATACTGTTTAATTTTATTATATTTTTTGGTATTTTGAAAATAATTTATATATAATAACCGCCTTGCTGGAACTGGAGATCACTCCTAAATAACGAAAATAAGATATACGATTTATTTATAATATACTTTTAGATTCGAGTTGATTATTTTTTACTCCGTCCTATATTATTTACTTCTATTATATTTTTTGATATTTTGAAAATAATTTATATATAATAACCGCCTTGCTGGAACTGGAGATCAATCCTAAATAACGAAAATAAGATATACGATTTATTTATAACATACTTTTAAATTCGAGTTGATTATTTTTTACTCCGTCCTATACTGTTTAATTCTATTATATTTTTTGGTATTTTGAAAATAATTTATATATAATAACCGCCTTGCTGGAACTGGAGATCAATCCTAAATAACGAAAATAAGATATACGATTTATTTATAACATACTTTTAAATTCGAGTTGATTATTTTTTACTCCGTCCTATACTGTTTAATTCTATTATATTTTTTGGTATTTTGAAAATAATTTATATATAATAACCGCCTTGCTGGAACTGGAGATCACTCCTAAATAACGAAAATAAGATATACGATTTATTTATAATATACTTTTAGATTCGAGTTGATTATTTTTTACTCCGTCCTATACTATTTACTTCTATTATATTTTTTGATATTTTGAAAATAATTTATATATAATAACCGCCTTGCTGGAACTGGAGATCACTCCTAAATAACGAAAATAAGATATACGATTTATTTATAATATACTTTTAGATTCGAGTTGATTATTTTTTACTCCGTCCTATACTATTTACTTCGGATATAGTGTAGTTCACCGGAGGTAAAAGTTCGGGACGAGACATATGTCATTCGATTCGTCTCGGCGAGCTGAGTCGAACGGTACCACTCCCAATTTCAGGAAATGATTCAATTCAGGAAATGATTCTGATTCACTTCTACTCTCAAAACTCTATAAAATAGGAATTCAAGGAAATATTCTTTCTTGGATTAATGATTACTTAACCAATCGTACATTTACTGTGCGGGTATCCAATCATTTCTCCGAGGAAAAACACTGCACCAGCGGTGTACCTCAAGGATCCATATTAGGCCCGTTACTATTTATTACTTTTATATCTGATCTTCCAACATATTGTGCCACACCAGGAATAACTCTAAAACTTTTTGCTGACGATCTTAAAGCTTATAATGTTTTTAAAAATAGAGTTAATCAGCCTCCTCTCCAAATTTTTGTAAATAAATTTTCAGAATATTGCCATCTTAACGGCCTTAAAATTGCTATAGAAAAATGTTCAGTCTTATATTTAGGAAACTCTAACCCACTAACCAAATATTTTATCAATGACATTGTTATCCCTCAAATCTCCTCTGAGGATTCAGTCCGGGACCTGGGCATACATTTCTCTCATGACCTCAAATGGGATAAGCATATCAATATAATCACCCGTAAAGCAATTAGATGCTCATATTCCATTTTCAAATCTATTAAAAGTAGGAATTCGAAGATCCTAACAAATTTATTCAATATTTATGTCCGTCCCATTTTAGAATTTTCCTCATCTGTCTTTAATCCACATCTTGATAAAGATATTAAATCAATTGAAAAAGTCCAAAAGGATTTTCTCCGTTGGGTTTTTAGACGTATTAATCCTAAAACCGAATTACCTGAATATCATGATTTATTATATTATTTTAAACAAGAATCGCTATTTTATAGACGTATTAAAGCCGATCTCAATTTATTCCATCAACATGTTTGTGGGATTATAACAATCAAAAACAACAACTCATATTCTATTAGTAAAGCCAATACCAGGGGGTTCCGAAACATTATAACTATAGCATGTAATACAAAAGCCAGATTCCACTCCTTTTTCGTTAGAACTGCTCGGTTATATAAATTTATTCCTCAACATATGCGCAATTCAACCCCTGAACATTTTAGTCGACTCCTAGTCACTTTTGATATATCCCAATTTATTGACTCACTCCCAAATCACCTTAAAAGACATTTTTACAATTTTTAAATTATGTTAAGGAAATTGTTTGTTTACGTTTATTTATTTATTTAACTTATTTTATCACATTATTATTGTCTGAAATCGTCGCGCTGGTGCGTATAAATTTGATTTGATTTGATTTGATAAATTATTTTAAAATATCAAAAAATATAATAGAAGTAAAGGCTGTAGTGTAGTTCACCGGAGGTAAAAGTTCGGGACGTGACATATGTCATTCGATTCGTCTCGGCGAGCTGAGTCGAACGGTACCACTCCCAATTTCAGGAAATGATTCTGGACCGAGTTATAGGTCCCGAAATATCGAAAAACCAAAGGGGGGACCAAGCACTTTTTTGGGGTGAAAAATTCGAATATGCAAATTATACCTCATTCGAAAGAGCTCGTCGAGCTGAGTCGAATGACACCAAAATCAACGAAATCCGACTTGATTGGACAAAGTTATGATCTTTTATTTTATCTCCTTACCTATGGGATCTGTGGAGATTTTGCTGCTACAGAGGCCACAAATACGTCCAGAGCAAGGGAGATATGAATAGGTTTATGTTACGAGCCCAGACCCAGCGCCCGTAGACTCCCCGCGAGGCGCGTGCCGCAAAACCCCGCGCGAAGCGCGGGGTTTTGCACAAGCGCCTCGCCGACGCTCCATAGGTTTTTTATTTCTTGTGTCGTAACTTTGTATAATCTTGTTCAATCACTGTGATTTTGGTGTCATTTGACTCAGCTCGCCGAGCTCTTTCGAATGAGGTATTATTTGTATAAAAAAATTTTTATTCCAAAAATCGCCCCTTTGGATCTTCGATTTTTAGGGGTCTATATCTCGGCCCAATCAAGTCAGATTTTGTTGATTTTGGTGTCATTCGACTCAGCTCGACGAGCTCTTTCGAATGAGGTATAATTTGCATATTCGAATTTTTCACCCCAAAAAAGTGCTTGGTCCCCCCTTTGGTTTTTCGATATTTCGGGACCTATAACTCGGTCCAGAATCATTTCCTGAAATTGGGAGTGGTACCGTTCGACTCAGCTCGCCGAGACGAATCGAATGACATATGTCACGTCCCGAACTTTTACCTCCGGTGAACTACACTACAGCCTTTACTTCTATTATATTTTTTGATATTTTAAAATAATTTATCAAATCAAATCAAATCAAATTTATACGCACCAGCGCGACGATTTCAGACAATAATAATGTGATAAAATAAGTTAAATAAATAAATAAACGTAAACAAACAATTTCCTTAACATAATTTAAAAATTGTAAAAATGTCTTTTAAGGTGATTTGGGAGTGAGTCAATAAATTGGGATATATCAAAAGTGACTAGGAGTCGACTAAAATGTTCAGGGGTTGAATTGCGCATATGTTGAGGAATAAATTTATATAACCGAGCAGTTCTAACGAAAAAGGAGTGGAATCTGGCTTTTGTATTACATGCTATAGTTATAATGTTTCGGAACCCCCTGGTATTGGCTTTACTAATAGAATATGAGTTGTTGTTTTTGATTGTTATAATCCCACAAACATGTTGATGGAATAAATTGAGATCGGCTTTAATACGTCTATAAAATAGCGATTCTTGTTTAAAATAATATAATAAATCATGATATTCAGGTAATTCGGTTTTAGGATTAATACGTCTAAAAACCCAACGGAGAAAATCCTTTTGGACTTTTTCAATTGATTTAATATCTTTATCAAGATGTGGATTAAAGACAGATGAGGAAAATTCTAAAATGGGACGGACATAAATATTGAATAAATTTGTTAGGATCTTCGGATTCCTACTTTTAATAGATTTGAAAATGGAATATGAGCATCTAATTGCTTTACGGGTGATTATATTGATATGCTTATCCCATTTGAGGTCATGAGAGAAATGTATGCCCAGGTCCCGGACTGAATCCTCAGAGGAGATTTGAGGGATAACAATGTCATTGATAAAATATTTGGTTAGTGGGTTAGAGTTTCCTAAATATAAGACTGAACATTTTTCTATAGCAATTTTAAGGCCGTTAAGATGGCAATATTCTGAAAATTTATTTACAAAAATTTGGAGAGGAGGCTGATTAACTCTATTTTTAAAAACATTATAAGCTTTAAGATCGTCAGCAAAAAGTTTTAGAGTTATTCCTGGTGTGGCACAATATGTTGGAAGATCAGATATAAAAGTAATAAATAGTAACGGGCCTAATATGGATCCTTGAGGTACACCGCTGGTGCAGTGTTTTTCCTCGGAGAAATGATTGGATACCCGCACAGTAAATGTACGATTGGTTAAGTAATCATTAATCCAAGAAAGAATATTTCCTTGAATTCCTATTTTATAGAGTTTTGAGAGTAGAAGTGAATGAGGAACAGTGTCAAAGGCCTTGGCTAGATCAAAATAAATTGTATCAATGGAATTTTTATTCTCCAAAGCATAAGTGAAGTCATCCATTACTTCAAGTAATTGTGTTGAGACTGAGTGAGATTTACGGAAACCATGCTGACATGCAGGCAAAATTTTATTAGATTCGATAAACGATTGAAGCTCATTTGCGATTATTTTTTCAAGTATTTTTGATGAAGAACAAAGAAGAGAAATTGGGCGAAAATCTATTGGATATTGTGGATTTGTTTTCTTTGGGATCGGGTTAATAATAGCTTTTTTCCAAATTGATGGAATTTTGGAGCTGAGAATTGACAGTGAGAAAATATGAGTAAGAGGGAGGACGAGTGTATCCCTACATTTTTTATAGAAAATGTTTGGTACACCATCAGGTGATGTATTATTAGAGTTATCAAGCCTTGATATTGTATCAAAGACTATTTGTGGTTCAATGGATATTGTTAGTATTGTTGGTAGTGGGGAATGGTTTGAGAAAGAAAAGGTTTGAGAAGAGAGATTTTGATTGGAAAAAACAGAAGAAAATTGATCGGCCAAAATGTTTGATTTAATTTGGTTTGAGAAAATATGTTGGTTATTTTGGCCGATGAGAGAAGAGATTTTTGAATTTTTAGGTTTCATGAAAGATGAGATGTAATCAAATCTTGTTTTGATATTACTGAGTTTTTTATTCTCCCTATTTCTTATAAATTTTGAAATTTCATGTTCAAGTTTCTTAGAAGTTTCTATGAATTTTTCTTTAATATGAGGTTTGGAAATCCCTTTCCATAAATTTTTCCGATATTGGTGAAGGCGTTGAATATGAACTGGAAAATGTTCTAAAGAGTCTGAATTATTGGATAGGGGTACACATGATCGAATAATAGTGTGAAGAAATGATAGAAACTTATTATAACATGATTCGACATCGATACAATCATAGAAAAATAGAACCCAATCAATATTGGAAAGAATACCATTAATATGTGAATAATTGGCTTTATTGAATTGATACCTAGGGTTGGATTTAGATCGGGATTTAAAATTAAGCTTAATGTCGAAAATAATGGAGTTATGATCAGAACCACCCATTGGGGCCTCGACGAGAAGAGATGATGTTAGAGATTTATCAGCAGTAAGAACTAGGTCAAGATAGTTTTGATTCCTGGTAGGGGAATGGACAATCTGTTCAAGATTGCTGGATTGAAAAAATTCAACAAAAATCGATTCAGAAGGTGTTAATGTATTCGGGAATGGATTTGGGCTAGTCCAGTTAAAATTAGGAAAATTGAAGTCACCAAGTATATAATAGGGGTAATCGATAGATGATAGAAAAACTAAGCAATCGATAAAAGAGATAAAATGTTCTAAGGTTTCTCGGGTAGTTGGTCGGTAAACGACAATAAGTCGTAATTTTTGTTGATTAATAGGGGAAAACAAATCAATGCAACAGATATCAGAGTTTTGGATGTTGGGGACCTTAATATTTTGGAAGGGAATTAAACTCGAAATAAGAATAGCCACTCCACCCCCTTTACGGGACTGCCTATCGGAACGGATTATTTGATAATTAAAACCTTGAATTATTACATTGTCATCGATTTTAGAATTAAGCCAAGTTTCGGAAAAAGCAAGGACATGGAATTTATTGGACATCAACAATATACGCAATTCGTTAAGTTTGTTGAGAAGACTCCTAGTGTTACAAAAGAAAATTTTTAAAAAATTAAAAGACCTCAAAAGTTTTTTTGTTTACGTATCGAAACCTGTGGGTTTGGTAAGTTCTTTTCAGCTTCCTTCATTTTCTTGTTCATCTCCCTCTGTTCTTTGTCCTTTTCCAATTGCTCACGTGTCAAGGACGGCCTGATCAAGAGACGGTTGAAAATTGGAATTGTTGTATAATTTATATATAATAACCGCCTTGCTGGAACTGGAGATCAATCCTAAATAACGAAAATAAGATATACGATTTATTTATAACATACTTTTAGATTCGAGTTGATTATTTTTTACTCCGTCCTATACTGTTTAATTCTATTATATTTTTTGGTATTTTGAAAATAATTTATATATAATAACCGCCTTGCTGGAACTGGAGATCACTCCTAAATAACGAAAATAAGATATACGATTTATTTATAATATACTTTTAGATTCGAGTTGATTATTTTTTACTCCGTCCTATACTATTTACTTCGGATATAGTGTAGTTCACCGGAGGTAAAAGTTCGGGACGAGACATATGTCATTCGATTCGTCTCGGCGAGCTGAGTCGAACGGTACCACTCCCAATTTCAGGAAATGATTCTGGACCGAGTTATAGGTCCCGAAAAATCGAAAAACCAAAGGGGGGACCAAGCACTTTTTTGGGGTGAAAAATTCGAATATGCAAATTATACCTCATTCGAAAGAGCTCGTCGAGCTGAGTCGAATGACACCAAAATCAACAAAATCTGACTTGATTGGGCCGAGATATAGACCCCTAAAAATCGAAGATCCAAAGGGGCGATTTTTGGAATAAAAATTTTTTTATACAAATAATACCTCATTCGAAAGAGCTCGGCGAGCTGAGTCAAATGACACCAAAATCACAGTGATTGAACAAGATTATACAAAGTTACGACACAAGAAATAAAAAACCTATGGAGCGTCGGCGAGGCGCTTGTGCAAAACCCCGCGCTTCGCGCGGGGTTTTGCGGCACGCGCCTCGCGGGGAGTCTACGGGCGCTGGGTCTGGGCTCGTAACATAAACCTATTCATATCTCCCTTGCTCTGGACGTATTTGTGGCCTCTGTAGCAGCAAAATCTCCACAGATCCCATAGGTAAGGAGATAAAATAAAAGATCATAACTTTGTCCAATCAAGTCGGATTTCGTTGATTTTGGTGTCATTCGACTCAGCTCGACGAGCTCTTTCGAATGAGGTATAATTTGCATATTCGAATTTTTCACCCCAAAAAAGTGCTTGGTCCCCCCTTTGGTTTTTCGATATTTCGGGACCTATAACTCGGTCCAGAATCATTTCCTGAAATTGGGAGTGGTACCGTTCGACTCAGCTCGCCGAGACGAATCGAATGACATATGTCACGTCCCGAACTTTTACCTCCGGTGAACTACACTACAGCCTTTACTTCTATTATATTTTTTGATATTTTAAAATAATTTATCAAATCAAATCAAATCAAATTTATACGCACCAGCGCGACGATTTCAGACAATAATAATGTGATAAAATAAGTTAAATAAATAAATAAACGTAAACAAACAATTTCCTTAACATAATTTAAAAATTGTAAAAATGTCTTTTAAGGTGATTTGGGAGTGAGTCAATAAATTGGGATATATCAAAAGTGACTAGGAGTCGACTAAAATGTTCAGGGGTTGAATTGCGCATATGTTGAGGAATAAATTTATATAACCGAGCAGTTCTAACGAAAAAGGAGTGGAATCTGGCTTTTGTATTACATGCTATAGTTATAATGTTTCGGAACCCCCTGGTATTGGCTTTACTAATAGAATATGAGTTGTTGTTTTTGATTGTTATAATCCCACAAACATGTTGATGGAATAAATTGAGATCGGCTTTAATACGTCTATAAAATAGCGATTCTTGTTTAAAATAATATAATAAATCATGATATTCAGGTAATTCGGTTTTAGGATTAATACGTCTAAAAACCCAACGGAGAAAATCCTTTTGGACTTTTTCAATTGATTTAATATCTTTATCAAGATGTGGATTAAAGACAGATGAGGAAAATTCTAAAATGGGACGGACATAAATATTGAATAAATTTGTTAGGATCTTCGAATTCCTACTTTTAATAGATTTGAAAATGGAATATGAGCATCTAATTGCTTTACGGGTGATTATATTGATATGCTTATCCCATTTGAGGTCATGAGAGAAATGTATGCCCAGGTCCCGGACTGAATCCTCAGAGGAGATTTGAGGGATAACAATGTCATTGATAAAATATTTGGTTAGTGGGTTAGAGTTTCCTAAATATAAGACTGAACATTTTTCTATAGCAATTTTAAGGCCGTTAAGATGGCAATATTCTGAAAATTTATTTACAAAAATTTGGAGAGGAGGCTGATTAACTCTATTTTTAAAAACATTATAAGCTTTAAGATCGTCAGCAAAAAGTTTTAGAGTTATTCCTGGTGTGGCACAATATGTTGGAAGATCAGATATAAAAGTAATAAATAGTAACGGGCCTAATATGGATCCTTGAGGTACACCGCTGGTGCAGTGTTTTTCCTCGGAGAAATGATTGGATACCCGCACAGTAAATGTACGATTGGTTAAGTAATCATTAATCCAAGAAAGAATATTTCCTTGAATTCCTATTTTATAGAGTTTTGAGAGTAGAAGTGAATGAGGAACAGTGTCAAAGGCCTTGGCTAGATCAAAATAAATTGTATCAATGGAATTTTTATTCTCCAAAGCATAAGTGAAGTCATCCATTACTTCAAGTAATTGTGTTGAGACTGAGTGAGATTTACGGAAACCATGCTGACATGCAGGCAAAATTTTATTAGATTCGATAAACGATTGAAGCTCATTTGCGATTATTTTTTCAAGTATTTTTGATGAAGAACAAAGAAGAGAAATTGGGCGAAAATCTATTGGATATTGTGGATTTGTTTTCTTTGGGATCGGGTTAATAATAGCTTTTTTCCAAATTGATGGAATTTTGGAGCTGAGAATTGACAGTGAGAAAATATGAGTAAGAGGGAGGACGAGTGTATCCCTACATTTTTTATAGAAAATGTTTGGTACACCATCAGGTGATGTATTATTAGAGTTATCAAGCCTTGATATTGTATCAAAGACTATTTGTGGTTCAATGGATATTGTTAGTATTGTTGGTAGTGGGGAATGGTTTGAGAAAGAAAAGGTTTGAGAAGAGAGATTTTGATTGGAAAAAACAGAAGAAAATTGATCGGCCAAAATGTTTGATTTAATTTGGTTTGAGAAAATATGTTGGTTATTTTGGCCGATGAGAGAAGAGATTTTTGAATTTTTAGGTTTCATGAAAGATGAGATGTAATCAAATCTTGTTTTGATATTACTGAGTTTTTTATTCTCCCTATTTCTTATAAATTTTGAAATTTCATGTTCAAGTTTCTTAGAAGTTTCTATGAATTTTTCTTTAATATGAGGTTTGGAAATCCCTTTCCATAAATTTTTCCGATATTGGTGAAGGCGTTGAATATGAACTGGAAAATGTTCTAAAGAGTCTGAATTATTGGATAGGGGTACACATGATCGAATAATAGTGTGAAGAAATGATAGAAACTTATTATAACATGATTCGACATCGATACAATCATAGAAAAATAGAACCCAATCAATATTGGAAAGAATACCATTAATATGTGAATAATTGGCTTTATTGAATTGATACCTAGGGTTGGATTTAGATCGGGATTTAAAATTAAGCTTAATGTCGAAAATAATGGAGTTATGATCAGAACCACCCATTGGGGCCTCGACGAGAAGAGATGATGTTAGAGATTTATCAGCAGTAAGAACTAGGTCAAGATAGTTTTGATTCCTGGTAGGGGAATGGACAATCTGTTCAAGATTGCTGGATTGAAAAAATTCAACAAAAATCGATTCAGAAGGTGTTAATGTATTCGGGAATGGATTTGGGCTAGTCCAGTTAAAATTAGGAAAATTGAAGTCACCAAGTATATAATAGGGGTAATCGATAGATGATAGAAAAACTAAGCAATCGATAAAAGAGATAAAATGTTCTAAGGTTTCTCGGGTAGTTGGTCGGTAAACGACAATAAGTCGTAATTTTTGTTGATTAATAGGGGAAAACAAATCAATGCAACAGATATCAGAGTTTTGGATGTTGGGGACCTTAATATTTTGGAAGGGAATTAAACTCGAAATAAGAATAGCCACTCCACCCCCTTTACGGGACTGCCTATCGGAACGGATTATTTGATAATTAAAACCTTGAATTATTACATTGTCATCGATTTTAGAATTAAGCCAAGTTTCGGAAAAAGCAAGGACATGGAATTTATTGGACATCAACAATATACGCAATTCGTTAAGTTTGTTGAGAAGACTCCTAGTGTTACAAAAGAAAATTTTTAAAAAATTAAAAGACCTCAAAAGTTTTTTTGTTTACGTATCGAAACCTGTGGGTTTGGTAAGTTCTTTTCAGCTTCCTTCATTTTCTTGTTCATCTCCCTCTGTTCTTTGTCCTTTTCCAATTGCTCACGTGTCAAGGACGGCCTGATCAAGAGACGGTTGAAAATTGGAATTGTTGTATAATTTATATATAATAACCGCCTTGCTGGAACTGGAGATCACTCCTAAATAACGAAAATAAGATATACGATTTATTTATAACATACTTTTAGATTCGAGTTGATTATTTTTTACTCCGTCCTATACTATTTACTTCTATTATATTTTTTGATATTTTGAAAATAATTTATATATAATAACCGCCTTGCTGGAACTGGAGATCACTCCTAAATAACGAAAATAAGATATACGATTTATTTATAATATACTTTTAGATTCGAGTAATTATTTTTTACTCCGCCCTATACTATTTACTTCTATTATATTTTTTGATATTTTGAAAATAATTTATATATAATAACCGCCTTCTGGAACTGGAGATCACTCCTAAATAACGAAAATAAGATATACGATTTATTTATAATATACTTTTAGATTCGAGTTGATTATTTTTTACTCCGTCCTATATTATTTACTTCTATTATATTTTTTGATATTTTGAAAATAATTTATATATAATAACCGCCTTGCTGGAACTGGAGATCAATCCTAAATAACGAAAATAAGATATACGATTTATTTATAACATACTTTTAAATTCGAGTTGATTATTTTTTACTCCGTCCTATACTGTTTAATTCTATTATATTTTTTGGTATTTTGAAAATAATTTATATATAATAACCGCCTTGCTGGAACTGGAGATCACTCCTAAATAACGAAAATAAGATATACGATTTATTTATAATATACTTTTAGATTCGAGTTGATTATTTTTTACTCCGTCCTATACTATTTACTTCTATTATATTTTTTGATATTTTGAAAATAATTTATATATAATAACCGCCTTGCTGGAACTGGAGATCACTCCTAAATAACGAAAATAAGATATACGATTTATTTATAATATACTTTTAGATTCGAGTTGATTATTTTTTACTCCGTCCTATACTATTTACTTCTATTATATTTTTTGATATTTTGAAAATAATTTATATATAATAACCGCCTTGCTGGAACTGGAGATCACTCCTAAATAACGAAAATAAGATATACGATTTATTTATAATATACTTTTAGATTCGAGTTGATTATTTTTTACTCCGTCCTATACTATTTACTTCTATTATATTTTTTGATATTTTGAAAATAATTAATATATATTAACCGCCTTGCTGGAACTGGAGATCACTCCTAAATAACGAAAATAAGATATACAATTTATTTATAATATACTTTTAGATTCGAGTTGATTATTTTTTACTCCGTCCTATACTGATTAATTCTATTATATTTTTTGGTATTTTGAAAATAATTTATATATAATAACCGCCTTGCTGCAACTGGAGATCACTCCTAAATAACGAAAATAAGATATACGATTTATTTATAATATACTTTTAGATTTGAGTTGATTATTTTTTACTCCGTCCTATACTATTTACTTCTATTATATTTTTTGATATTTTGAAAATAATTTATATATAATAACCGCCTTGCTGGACAGGAGATCACTCCTAAATAACGAAAATAAGATATACGATTTATTTATAATATACTTTTAGATTCGAGTTGATTATTTTTTACTCCGTCCTATACTATTTACTTCTATTATATTTTTTGATATTTTGAAAATAATTTATATATAATAACCGCCTTGCTGGAACTGGAGATCACTCCTAAATAACGAAAATAAGATATACGATTTATTTATAATATACTTTTAGATTCGAGTTGATTATTTTTTACTCCGTCCTATACTATTTACTTCTATTATATTTTTTGATATTTTGAAAATAATTTATATATAATAACCGCCTTGCTGGAACTGGAGATCACTCCTAAATAACGAAAATAAGATATACGATTTATTTATAATATACTTTTAGATTCGAGTTGATTATTTTTTACTCCGTCCTATACTATTTACTTCTATTATATTTTTTGATATTTTGAAAATAATTTATATATAATAACCGCCTTGCTGGAACTGGAGATCACTCCTAAATAACGAAAATAAGATATACGATTTATTTATAATATACTTTTAGATTCGAGTTGATTATTTTTTACTCCGTCCTATACTATTTACTTCTATTATATTTTTTGATATTTTGAAAATAATTTATATATAATAACCGCCTTGCTGGAACTGGAGATCACTCCTAAATAACGAAAATAAGATATACGATTTATTTATAATATACTTTTAGATTCGAGTTGATTATTTTTTACTCCGTCCTATACTATTTACTTCTATTATATTTTTTGATATTTTGAAAATAATTTATATATAATAACCGCCTTGCTTGAACTGGAGATCACTCCTAAATAACGAAAATAAGATATACGATTTATTTATAATATACTTTTAGATTCGAGTTGATTATTTTTTACTCCGTCCTATACTATTTACTTCTATTATATTTTTTGATATTTTGAAAATAATTTATATATAATAACCGCCTTGCTGGAACTGGAGATCACTCCTAAATAACGAAAATAAGATATACGATTTATTTATAATATACTTTTAGATTCGAGTTGATTATTTTTTACTCCGTCCTATACTATTTACTTCTATTATATTTTTTGATATTTTGAAAATAATTTATATATAATAACCGCCTTGCTGGAACTGGAGATCACTCCTAAATAACAAAAATAAGATATACGATTTATTTATAATATACTTTTAGATTCGAGTTGATTATTTTTTACTCCGTCCTATACTATTTACTTCTATTATATTTTTTGATATTTTGAAAATAATTAATATATATTAACCGCCTTGCTGGAACTGAAGATCACTCCTAAATAACGAAAATAAGATATACAATTTATTTATAATATACTTTTAGATTCGAGTTGATTATTTTTTACTCCGTCCTATACTGTTTAATTCTATTATATTTTTTGGTATTTTGAAAATAATTTATATATAATAACCGCCTTGCTGCAACTGGAGATCACTCCTAAATAACGAAAATAAGATATACGATTTATTTATAATATACTTTTAGATTTGAGTTGATTATTTTTTACTCCGTCCTATACTATTTACTTCTATTATATTTTTTGATATTTTGAAAATAATTTATATATAATAACCGCCTTGCTGGACAGGAGATCACTCCTAAATAACGAAAATAAGATATACGATTTATTTATAATATACTTTTAGATTCGAGTTGATTATTTTTTACTCCGTCCTATACTATTTACTTCTATTATATTTTTTGATATTTTGAAAATAATTTATATATAATAACCGCCTTGCTGGAACTGGAGATCACTCCTAAATAACGAAAATAAGATATACGATTTATTTATAATATACTTTTAGATTCGAGTTGATTATTTTTTACTCCGTCCTATACTATTTACTTCTATTATATTTTTTGATATTTTGAAAATAATTTATATATAATAACCGCCTTGCTGGAACTGGAGATCACTCCTAAATAACGAAAATAAGATATACGATTTATTTATAATATACTTTTAGATTCGAGTTGATTATTTTTTACTCCGTCCTATACTGTTTAATTCTATTATATTTTTTGGTATTTTGAAAATAATTTATATATAATAATCGCCTTGCTGGAACTGGAGATCACTCCTAAATAACGAAAATAAGATATTCGATTTATTTATAATATACTTTTAGATTCGAGTTGATTATTTTATACTCCGTCCTATACTGTTTAATTCTATTATATTTCTTGGTATTTTGAAAATAATTTATATATAATAACCGCCTTGCTGGAACTGGAGATCACTCCTAAATAACGAAAATAAGATATACGATTTATTTATAATATACTTTTAGATTCGAGTTGATTATTTTTTACTCCGTCCTATACTGTTTAATTCTATTATATTTTTTGGTATTTTGAAAATAATTTATATATAATAACCGCCTTGCTCGAACTGGAGATCACTCCTAAATAACGAAAATAAGATATACAATTTATTTATAATATACTTTTAGATTCGAGTTGATTATTTTTTACTCCGTCCTATACTGTTTAATTCTATTATATTTTTTGGTATTTTGAAAATAATTTATATATAATAACCGCCTTGCTGGAACTGGAGATCACTCCTAAATAACGAAAATAAGATATGCGATTTATTTATAATATACTTTTAGATTCGAGTTGATTATTTTTTACTCCGTCCTATACTGTTTAATTCTATTATATTTCTTGGTATTTTGAAAATAATTTATATATAATAACCGCCTTGCTGGAACTGGAGATCACTCCTAAATAACGAAAATAAGATATACGATTTATTTATAATATACTTTTAGATTCGAGTTGATTATTTTTTACTCCGTCCTATACTATTTACTTCTATTATATTTTTTGATATTTTGAAAATAATTTATATATAATAACCGCCTTGCTGGAACTGGAGATCACTCCTAAATAACGAAAATAAGATATACGATTTATATATAATATACTTTTAGATTCGAGTTGATTATTTTATACTCCGTCCTATACTGTTTAATTCTATTATATTTTTTGGTATTTTGAAAATAATTTATATATAATAACCGCCTTGCTGGAACTGGAGATCAATCCTAAATAACGAAAATAAGATATACAATTTATTTATAATATAGTTTTAGATTCGAGTTGATTATTTTTTACTCCGTCCTATACTATTTACTTTTATTATATTTTTTGATATTTTGAAAATAATTTATATATAATAACCGCCTTGCTGGAACTGGAGATCAATCCTAAATAACGAAAATAAGATATACGATTTATATATGATATACTTTTAGATTCGAGTTGATTATTTTATACTCCGTCCTATACTGTTTAATTCTATTATATTTTTTGGTATTTTGAAAATAATTTATATATAATAACCGCCTTGCTGGAACTGGAGATCAATCCTAAATAACGAAAATAAGATATACAATTTATTTATAATATAGTTTTAGATTCGAGTTGATTATTTTTTACTCCGTCCTATACTATTTACTTTTATTATATTTTTTGATATTTTGAAAATAAGTAAAAAATAATCATATAAAAAATAAATATACGCCTTGCTGGAACTGGAGATCAATCCTAAATAACGAAAATAAGATATACAATTTATTTATAATATACTTTTAGATTCGAGTTGATTATTTTATACTCCGTCCTATACTATTTATTTCTATTATATTTTTTGATATTTTGAAAATAATTTATATATAATAACCGCCTTGCTGGAACTGGAGATCACTCCTAAATAACGAAAATAAGATATACGATTTATTTATAATATACTTTTAGATTCGAGGTGATTATTTTTTACTCCGTCCTATACTATTTATTTCTATTATATTTTTTGATATTTTGAAAATAATTTATATATAATAACCGCCTTGCTGGAACTGGAGATCACTCCTAAATAACGAAAATAAGATATACGATTTATTTATAATATACTTTTAGATTCGAGGTGATTATTTTTTACTCCGTCCTATACTATTTATTTCTATTATATTTTTTGATATTTTGAAAATAATTTATATATAATAACCGCCTTGCTGGAACTGGAGATCACTCCTAAATAACGAAAATAAGATATACGATTTATTTATAATATACTTTTAGATTCGAGGTGATTATTTTTTACTCCGTCCTATACTATTTATTTCTATTATATTTTTTGATATTTTGAAAATAATTTATATATAATTACCGCCTTGCTGGAACTGGAGATCACTCCTAAATAACGAAAATAAGATATACGATTTATTTATAATATACTTTTAGATTCGAGGTGATTATTTTTTACTCCGTCCTATACTATTTATTTCTATTATATTTTTTGATATTTTGAAAATAATTTATATATAATAACCGCCTTGCTGGAACTGGAGATCACTCCTAAATAACGAAAATAAGATATACGATTTATTTATAATATACTTTTAGATTCGAGGTGATTATTTTTTACTCCGTCCTATACTATTTATTTCTATTATATTTTTTGATATTTTGAAACTAATTTATATATAATAACCGCCTTGCTGGAACTGGAGATCACTCCTAAATAACGAAAATAAGATATACGATTTATTTATAATATACTTTTAGATTCGAGGTGATTATTTTTTACTCCGTCCTATACTATTTATTTCTATTATATTTTTTGATATTTTGAAAATAATTTATATATAATTACCGCCTTGCTGGAACTGGAGATCACTCCTAAATAACGAAAATAAGATATACGATTTATTTATAATATACTTTTAGATTCGAGGTGATTATTTTTTACTCCGTCCTATACTATTTATTTCTATTATATTTTTTGATATTTTGAAAATAATTTATATATTAAATTATTTTAATAATTTATATATTATAATTTATATATTAAATTAACGAAAATAAGATATAGAATTATTTATAATATACTTTTAGATTCGAGGTGATTATTTTTTACTCCGTCCTATACTTTTTATTTCTATTATATTTTTTGATATTTTGAAAATAATTTATATATAATAACCGCCTTGCTGGAACTGGAGATCACTCCTAAATAACGAAAATAAGATATACGATTTATTTATAATATACTTTTAGATTCGAGGTGATTATTTTTTACTCCGTCCTATACTATTTATTTCTATTATATTTTTTGATATTTTGAAAATAATTTATATATAATAACCGCCTTGCTGGAACTGGAGATCAATCCTAAATAACGAAAATAAGATATACGATTTATTTATAATATACTTTTAAATTCGAGGTGATTATTTTTTACTCCGTCCTATACTATTTATTTCTATTATATTTTTTGATATTTTGAAAATAATTTATATATAATAACCGCCTTGCTGGAACTGGAGATCACTCTTAAATAACGAAAATAAGATATACGATTTATTTATAATATACTTTTAGATTCGAGGTGATTATTTTTTACTCCGTCCTATACTATTTATTTCTATTATATTTTTTGATATTTTGAAAATAATTTATATATAATAACCGCCTTGCTGGAACTGGAGATCACTCCTAAATAACGAAAATAAGATATACGATTTATTTATAATATACTTTTAGATTCGAGGTGATTATTTTTTACTCCGTCCTATACTATTTATTTCTATTATATTTTCTGATATTTTGAAATAAGATATATAACGAAAATAAGATATACGATTTATTTATAATATACTTTTAGATTCGAGGTGATTATTTTTTACTCCGTCCTATACTATTTATTTCTATTATATTTTTTGATATTTTGAAAATAATTTATATATAATAACCGCCTTGCTGGAACTGGAGATCAATCCTAAATAACGAAAATAAGATATACGATTTATTTATAATATACTTTTAGATTCGAGGTGATTATTTTTTACTCCGTCCTATACTATTTATTTCTATTATATTTTTTGATATTTTGAAAATAATTTATATATAATAACCGCCTTGCTGGAACTGGAGATCACTCCTAAATAACGAAAATAAGATATACGATTTATTTATAATATACTTTTAGATTCGAGGTGATTATTTTTTACTCCGTCCTATACTATTTATTTCTATTATATTTTTTGATATTTTGAAACTAATTTATATATAATAACCGCCTTGCTGGAACTGGAGATCACTCCTAAATAACGAAAATAAGATATACGATTTATTTATAATATACTTTTAGATTCGAGGTGATTATTTTTTACTCCGTCCTATACTATTTATTTCTATTATATTTTTTGATATTTTGAAAATAATTTATATATAATAACCGCCTTGCTGGAACTGGAGATCACTCCTAAATAACGAAAATAAGATATACGATTTATTTATAATATACTTTTAGATTCGAGGTGATTATTTTTTACTCCGTCCTATACTATTTATTTCTATTATATTTTTTGATATTTTGAAACTAATTTATATATAATAACCGCCTTGCTGGAACTGGAGATCACTCCTAAATAACGAAAATAAGATATACGATTTATTTATAATATACTTTTAGATTCGAGGTGATTATTTTTTACTCCGTCCTATACTATTTATTTCTATTATATTTTTTGATATTTTGAAAATAATTTATATATAATAACCGCCTTGCTGGAACTGGAGATCACTCCTAAATAACGAAAATAAGATATACGATTTATTTATAATATACTTTTAGATTCGAGGTGATTATTTTTTACTCCGTCCTATACTATTTATTTCTATTATATTTTTTGATATTTTGAAACTAATTTATATATAATAACCGCCTTGCTGGAACTGGAGATCACTCCTAAATAACGAAAATAAGATATACGATTTATTTATAATATACTTTTAGATTCGAGGTGATTATTTTTTACTCCGTCCTATACTATTTATTTCTATTATATTTTTTGATATTTTGAAAATAATTTATATATAATTACCGCCTTGCTGGAACTGGAGATCACTCCTAAATAACGAAAATAAGATATACGATTTATTTATAATATACTTTTAGATTCGAGGTGATTATTTTTTACTCCGTCCTATACTATTTATTTCTATTATATTTTTTGATATTTTGAAAATAATTTATATATTAAATTATTTTAATAATTTATATATTATAATTTATATATTAAATTAACGAAAATAAGATATAGAATTATTTATAATATACTTTTAGATTCGAGGTGATTATTTTTTACTCCGTCCTATACTTTTTATTTCTATTATATTTTTTGATATTTTGAAAATAATTTATATATAATAACCGCCTTGCTGGAACTGGAGATCACTCCTAAATAACGAAAATAAGATATACGATTTATTTATAATATACTTTTAGATTCGAGGTGATTATTTTTTACTCCGTCCTATACTATTTATTTCTATTATATTTTTTGATATTTTGAAAATAATTTATATATAATAACCGCCTTGCTGGAACTGGAGATCAATCCTAAATAACGAAAATAAGATATACGATTTATTTATAATATACTTTTAGATTCGAGGTGATTATTTTTTACTCCGTCCTATACTATTTATTTCTATTATATTTTTTGATATTTTGAAAATAATTTATATATAATAACCGCCTTGCTGGAACTGGAGATCACTCTTAAATAACGAAAATAAGATATACGATTTATTTATAATATACTTTTAGATTCGAGGTGATTATTTTTTACTCCGTCCTATACTATTTATTTCTATTATATTTTTTGATATTTTGAAAATAATTTATATATAATAACCGCCTTGCTGGAACTGGAGATCACTCCTAAATAACGAAAATAAGATATACGATTTATTTATAATATACTTTTAGATTCGAGGTGATTATTTTTTACTCCGTCCTATACTATTTATTTCTATTATATTTTTTGATATTTTGAAACTAATTTATATATAATAACCGCCTTGCTGGAACTGGAGATCACTCCTAAATAACGAAAATAAGATATACGATTTATTTATAATATACTTTTAGATTCGAGGTGATTATTTTTTACTCCGTCCTATACTATTTATTTCTATTATATTTTTTGATATTTTGAAAATAATTTATATATAATTACCGCCTTGCTGGAACTGGAGATCACTCCTAAATAACGAAAATAAGATATACGATTTATTTATAATATACTTTTAGATTCGAGGTGATTATTTTTTACTCCGTCCTATACTATTTATTTCTATTATATTTTTTGATATTTTGAAAATAATTTATATATTAAATTATTTTAATAATTTATATATTATAATTTATATATTAAATTAACGAAAATAAGATATAGAATTATTTATAATATACTTTTAGATTCGAGGTGATTATTTTTTACTCCGTCCTATACTTTTTATTTCTATTATATTTTTTGATATTTTGAAAATAATTTATATATAATAACCGCCTTGCTGGAACTGGAGATCACTCCTAAATAACGAAAATAAGATATACGATTTATTTATAATATACTTTTAGATTCGAGGTGATTATTTTTTACTCCGTCCTATACTATTTATTTCTATTATATTTTTTGATATTTTGAAAATAATTTATATATAATAACCGCCTTGCTGGAACTGGAGATCAATCCTAAATAACGAAAATAAGATATACGATTTATTTATAATATACTTTTAAATTCGAGGTGATTATTTTTTACTCCGTCCTATACTATTTATTTCTATTATATTTTTTGATATTTTGAAAATAATTTATATATAATAACCGCCTTGCTGGAACTGGAGATCACTCTTAAATAACGAAAATAAGATATACGATTTATTTATAATATACTTTTAGATTCGAGGTGATTATTTTTTACTCCGTCCTATACTATTTATTTCTATTATATTTTTTGATATTTTGAAAATAATTTATATATAATAACCGCCTTGCTGGAACTGGAGATCACTCCTAAATAACGAAAATAAGATATACGATTTATTTATAATATACTTTTAGATTCGAGGTGATTATTTTTTACTCCGTCCTATACTATTTATTTCTATTATATTTTCTGATATTTTGAAATAAGATATATAACGAAAATAAGATATACGATTTATTTATAATATACTTTTAGATTCGAGGTGATTATTTTTTACTCCGTCCTATACTATTTATTTCTATTATATTTTTTGATATTTTGAAAATAATTTATATATAATAACCGCCTTGCTGGAACTGGAGATCAATCCTAAATAACGAAAATAAGATATACGATTTATTTATAATATACTTTTAGATTCGAGGTGATTATTTTTTACTCCGTCCTATACTATTTATTTCTATTATATTTTTTGATATTTTGAAAATAATTTATATATAATAACCGCCTTGCTGGAACTGGAGATCACTCCTAAATAACGAAAATAAGATATACGATTTATTTATAATATACTTTTAGATTCGAGGTGATTATTTTTTACTCCGTCCTATACTATTTATTTCTATTATATTTTTTGATATTTTGAAACTAATTTATATATAATAACCGCCTTGCTGGAACTGGAGATCACTCCTAAATAACGAAAATAAGATATACGATTTATTTATAATATACTTTTAGATTCGAGGTGATTATTTTTTACTCCGTCCTATACTATTTATTTCTATTATATTTTTTGATATTTTGAAAATAATTTATATATAATTACCGCCTTGCTGGAACTGGAGATCACTCCTAAATAACGAAAATAAGATATACGATTTATTTATAATATACTTTTAGATTCGAGGTGATTATTTTTTACTCCGTCCTATACTATTTATTTCTATTATATTTTTTGATATTTTGAAAATAATTTATATATTAAATTATTTTAATAATTTATATATTATAATTTATATATTAAATTAACGAAAATAAGATATAGAATTATTTATAATATACTTTTAGATTCGAGGTGATTATTTTTTACTCCGTCCTATACTTTTTATTTCTATTATATTTTTTGATATTTTGAAAATAATTTATATATAATAACCGCCTTGCTGGAACTGGAGATCACTCCTAAATAACGAAAATAAGATATACGATTTATTTATAATATACTTTTAGATTCGAGGTGATTATTTTTTACTCCGTCCTATACTATTTATTTCTATTATATTTTTTGATATTTTGAAAATAATTTATATATAATAACCGCCTTGCTGGAACTGGAGATCAATCCTAAATAACGAAAATAAGATATACGATTTATTTATAATATACTTTTAGATTCGAGGTGATTATTTTTTACTCCGTCCTATACTATTTATTTCTATTATATTTTTTGATATTTTGAAAATAATTTATATATAATAACCGCCTTGCTGGAACTGGAGATCACTCTTAAATAACGAAAATAAGATATACGATTTATTTATAATATACTTTTAGATTCGAGGTGATTATTTTTTACTCCGTCCTATACTATTTATTTCTATTATATTTTTTGATATTTTGAAAATAATTTATATATAATAACCGCCTTGCTGGAACTGGAGATCACTCCTAAATAACGAAAATAAGATATACGATTTATTTATAATATACTTTTAGATTCGAGGTGATTATTTTTTACTCCGTCCTATACTATTTATTTCTATTATATTTTCTGATATTTTGAAATAAGATATATAACGAAAATAAGATATACGATTTATTTATAATATACTTTTAGATTCGAGGTGATTATTTTTTACTCCGTCCTATACTATTTATTTCTATTATATTTTTTGATATTTTGAAAATAATTTATATATAATAACCGCCTTGCTGGAACTGGAGATCAATCCTAAATAACGAAAATAAGATATACGATTTATTGACTTATTATCAAATATAATAAAATTTATTAAATATATTATCTTTGTTTCTATTATATTTTTTGATAGCTCGAAAATAATTCGCATAAAATAAAAATTTTTCAATTTAACTGGAGCGGTTATTATTTGAATTAACGGTTATTATTTGAATAATGCTATTAACAGATTTATTTATCTTCTATTGTTTAAAATATAAATAAATTTTAATTCAATAATGCTATTAACAGATTTGTTTATCTTCTAAATTTTAAAATTATATTAGATTTATTTAGTACTAATTTATCAGAATTCTGTGTCCGTTCGTGCCAGCCGCCATCTGTTCTCTAACTCAATTTCCTTTTGTTTTTTGGACTTGACTTCTCTTGCCGAGTTTAATTGTTTATTGCTGGGTGGAAATAAAATTTCTTTTGGTTGAACTTGTTTGTGTTTATTTTTGGTGGTAAAATGAACGTTCTCCTTTCAGTTGTGCTTCTCATTGGTGAACCGTGCTCCGGTTCAACACAAATCTTCTTCTTCCTTCGACTTTGTTGGCACTACCAACATAGTCTGGTGCTAGTGCCACAATTCGCTAGCTGATGCCACGACTCAACTCAACAACCACCACCCCCAATTTTTGTGAGGAGATTGGGGGTGGTGGTTTTTGTTAATATTTAGAAGAAGAAAAACACATTTTTATAAAAAAGATTTTAAATTATTTTGTATTTCTTGTGTTAATTGTTTGTGTTTTATGTATTTTTGTTAATATTTAGAAGAAGAAAAACACATTTTTATAAAAAAGATTTTAAATTATTTTGTATCTCTTGTGTTAATTTTTTGTGTTTTATGTATTTTTGTTAATATTTAGAAAAAGAAAAACACAATTTTATAAAAAAGATTTTAAATTATTATCAGGTTTAACAGATTTATTTATCTTCTAAATTTTAAAATTTCATTAGATTTATTTAGTACTAATTTATCAGAATTATTTATCTTCTATTGTTTAAAATATAAATAAATTTTAATTCAATAATGCTATTAATAGATTTATTTATCTTCTAAATTTTAAAATTATATGATTTATTTAGTAACGAAGATAATAATAAAATAATTATGCGATAATATATGTCCTAATAATTAATAACTAAATCTTCGTTAGTCCATGGATTTTAGTTTTCCTTCGATGAAATTATTTTAAAAATCCCTGGATTGGGATTATATATGTCCTAATAATTGATAACTTCGTTAACCTATGGATCTTAGCTTTTCTTCAATGGAATTATTTTCAAAATCCCTGTATTGGGATAATATATGTCCTGATCAGACCTGTGCATGGACACGGATTTTGGTATCCATATCCGGATATTTACGGCGGATACAGACGGATATCCGCAGGCATTCTGATATTATTCGTATCCATATCCGTATCCATGCACAGGTCTGGTCCTGATAATTGATAACTAAATTTTCGTTAATCCATGGATTTTAGCTTTTCTTTGATGTAATATTTTCAAAATCGCTGGATTGGGATAATATAAATTTTTAATTTTTTTTAAACTAAATTTTTAACTAAATTTTCGTTAATCCATGGATTTTAGCTTTTCTTCGAAGGAATTATTTTCAAAATACCTGGATTGGGATAATATATATACAATTATTTATAATTTTCAGATTCTAGAATAAAATTAAATATTTAAATCCGAAAATAATGTAATCTTATGTTAGTGGAAAGATAATTTATTAGAAAACATATTATATTTTCGAATTTAAATATTTAATTTTATTCTAGAACCTGAGAATTATAAATAATTGTTTTCTATTATCTTTCCACTAACATAAGATTACATTATTTTCAGATTTAACTATTTAATTTTATTCTAGAACCTGAGAACTATAAATATATGTTTTCTAATAAATTATCTTTCCACTAACATAAGATTACATTATTTTCAGATTTAACTATTTAATTTTATTCTAGAACCTGAGAACTATAAATATATGTTTTCTAATAAATTATCTTTCCACTAACATAAGATTACATTATTTTCAGATTTAACTATTTAATTTTATTCTAGAACCTGAGAACTATAAATATATGTTTTCTAATAAATTATCTTTCCACTAACATAAGATTACATTATTTTCAGATTTAACTATTTAATTTTATTCTAGAACCTGAGAACTATAAATATATGTTTTCTAATAAATTATCTTTCCACTAACATAAGATTACATTATTTTCAGATTTAACTATTTAATTTTATTCTAGAACCTGAGAACTATAAATATATGTTTTCTAATAAATTATCTTTCCACTAACATAAGATTACATTATTTTCAGATTTAACTATTTAATTTTATTCTAGAACCTGAGAACTATAAATATATGTTTTCTAATAAATTATCTTTCCACTAACATAAGATTACATTATTTTCAGATTTAACTATTTAATTTTATTCTAGAACCTGAGAACTATAAATATATGTTTTCTAATAAATTATCTTTCCACTAACATAAGATTACATTATTTTCAGATTTAACTATTTAATTTTATTCTAGAACCTGAGAACTATAAATATATGTTTTCTAATAAATTATCTTTCCACTAACATAAGATTAGATTATTTTCAGATTTAACTATTTAATTTTATTCTAGAACCTGAGAACTATAAATATATGTTTTCTAATAAATTATCTTTCCACTAACATAAGATTACATTATTTTCAGATTTAACTATTTAATTTTATTCTAGAACCTGAGAACTATAAATATATGTTTTCTAATAAATTATCTTTCCACTAACATAAGATTACATTATTTTCAGATTTAACTATTTAATTTTATTCTAGAACCTGAGAACTATAAATATATGTTTTCTAATAAATTATCTTTCCACTAACATAAGATTACATTATTTTCAGATTTAACTATTTAATTTTATTCTAGAACCTGAGAACTATAAATATATGTTTTCTAATAAATTATCTTTCCACTAACATAAGATTACATTATTTTCAGATTTAACTATTTAATTTTATTCTAGAACCTGAGAACTATAAATATATGTTTTCTAATAAATTATCTTTCCACTAACATAAGATTACATTATTTTCAGATTTAACTATTTAATTTTATTCTAGAACCTGAGAACTATAAATATATGTTTTCTAATAAATTATCTTTCCACTAACATATGATTAAATTATTTTCAAATTTAACTATTTAATTTTATTCTAGAACCTGAGAACTATAAATATATGTTTTCTAATAAATTATCTTTCCACTAACATAAGATTACATTATTTTCAGATTTAACTATTTAATTTTATTCTAGAACCTGAGAACTATAAATATATGTTTTCTAATAAATTATCTTTCCACTAACATAAGATTACATCAGGGTTTCGATATCTGCGGATTTTTCCTCATTTTGTGGTTTTTTGATGGGGCGATGAGGATTATTTTTTAAAATGCGGATTTGCGGATTTTTGTGGTCTTTTGAAGAATATGAGGATTTTTTATATTATCTTGTGGTTTTTTGCAAAAATGTCATTATTTTTCCGCTAAAACCTTCTAAAATCCTCAAAAATTTCGCCTGCGGCGCTGAAAATGGAAGAAATCAGGCTTCTTGGCCTTCCAAAATCCTCAAAATTTTTTGCCTGGCCTGAAAATGAACGATTTTTGGCTTAAGGATCTTCCAAAATTAAAAAAATTTTCGCCTGCGGCGCTGAAAATGGAAGAAATAAAAATTTGCGACATCTTCCGCGACAAAAATGCAAGTGTAATTTTTCAGATAGTTGTTGGATTTTCAAATGATGATCATTAGTAATTAAATATTGCTTAATTCAATTGTAGAAGACGAAAAATACTATGCATAAAGTGATTTTAATTCAATTTTTGTGTTTGATAATTTTTTGCGGATTTTTGATATAAAATGCGGATTTTTTCGATCAAATTTGCGGATTTTTAAAAATACGAGATCGAAACCCTGGATTACATTATTTTCAGATTTAACTATTTAATTTTATTCTAGAACCTGAGAACTATAAATATATGTTTTCTAATAAATTATCTTTCCACTAACATAAGATTACATTATTTTCAGATTTAACTATTTAATTTTATTCTAGAACCTGAGAACTATAAATATATGTTTTCTAATAAATTATCTTTCCACTAACATAAGATTACATTATTTTCAGATTTAACTATTTAATTTTATTCTAGAACCTGAGAACTATAAATATATGTTTTCTAATAAATTATCTTTCCACTAACATAAGATTACATTATTTTCAGATTTAACTATTTAATTTTATTCTAGAACCTGAGAACTATAAATATATGTTTTCTAATAAATTATCTTTCCACTAACATAAGATTACATTATTTTCAGATTTAACTATTTAATTTTATTCTAGAACCTGAGAACTATAAATATATGTTTTCTAATAAATTATCTTTCCACTAACATAAGATTACATTATTTTCAGATTTAACTATTTAATTTTATTCTAGAACCTGAGAACTATAAATATATGTTTTCTAATAAATTATCTTTCCACTAACATAAGATTACATTATTTTCAGATTTAACTATTTAATTTTATTCTAGAACCTGAGAACTATAAATATATGTTTTCTAATAAATTATCTTTCCACTAACATAAGATTACATTATTTTCAAATGTAACTATTTAATTTTATTCTAGAACCTGAGAACTATAAATATATGTTTTCTAATAAATTATCTTTCCACTAACATAAGATTACATTATTTTCAGATTTAACTATTTAATTTTATTCTAGAACCTGAGAACTATAAATATATGTTTTCTAATAAATTATCTTTCCACTAACATAAGATTACATCAGGGTTTCGATATCTGCGGATTTTTCCTCATTTTGTGGTTTTTTGATGGGGCGATGAGGATTATTTTTTAAAATGCGGATTTGCGGATTTTTGTGGTCTTTTGAAGAATATGAGGATTTTTTATATTATCTTGTGGTTTTTTGCAAAAATGTCATTATTTTTCCGCTAAAACCTTCTAAAATCCTCAAAAATTTCGCCTGCGGCGCTGAAAATGGAAGAAATCAGGCTTCTTGGCCTTCCAAAATCCTCAAAATTTTTTGCCTGGCCTGAAAATGAACGATTTTTGGCTTAAGGATCTTCCAAAATTAAAAAAATTTTCGCCTGCGGCGCTGAAAATGGAAGAAATAAAAATTTGCGACATCTTCCGCGACAAAAATGCAAGTGTAATTTTTCAGATAGTTGTTGGATTTTCAAATGATGATCATTAGTAATTAAATATTGCTTAATTCAATTGTAGAAGACGAAAAATACTATGCATAAAGTGATTTTAATTCAATTTTTGTGTTTGATAATTTTTTGCGGATTTTTGATATAAAATGCGGATTTTTTCGATCAAATTTGCGGATTTTTAAAAATACGAGATCGAAACCCTGGATTACATTATTTTCAGATTTAACTATTTAATTTTATTCTAGAACCTGAGAACTATAAATATATGTTTTCTAATAAATTATCTTTCCACTAACATAAGATTACATTATTTTCAGATTTAACTATTTAATTTTATTCTAGAACCTGAGAACTATAAATATATGTTTTCTAATAAATTATCTTTCCACTAACATAAGATTACATTATTTTCAGATTTAACTATTTAATTTTATTCTAGAACCTGAGAACTATAAATATATGTTTTCTAATAAATTATCTTTCCACTAACATAAGATTACATTATTTTCAGATTTAACTATTTAATTTTATTCTAGAACCTGAGAACTATAAATATATGTTTTCTAATAAATTATCTTTCCACTAACATAAGATTACATTATTTTCAGATTTAACTATTTAATTTTATTCTAGAACCTGAGAACTATAAATATATGTTTTCTAATAAATTATCTTTCCACTAACATAAGATTACATTATTTTCAGATTTAACTATTTAATTTTATTCTAGAACCTGAGAACTATAAATATATGTTTTCTAATAAATTATCTTTCCACTAACATAAGATTACATTATTTTCAGATTTAACTATTTAATTTTATTCTAGAACCTGAGAACTATAAATATATGTTTTCTAATAAATTATCTTTCCACTAACATAAGATTACATTATTTTCAGATTTAACTATTTAATTTTATTCTAGAACCTGAGAACTATAAATATATGTTTTCTAATAAATTATCTTTCCACTAACATAAGATTACATTATTTTCAGATTTAACTATTTAATTTTATTCTAGAACCTGAGAACTATAAATATATGTTTTCTAATAAATTATCTTTCCACTAACATAAGATTACATTATTTTCAGATTTAACTATTTAATTTTATTCTAGAACCTGAGAACTATAAATATATGTTTTCTAATAAATTATCTTTCCACTAACATATGATTAAATTATTTTCAGATTTAACTATTTAATTTTATTCTAGAACCTGAGAACTATAAATATGTTTTCTAATAAATTATCTTTCCACTAACATAAGATTACATTATTTTCAGATTTAACTATTTAATTTTATTCTAGAACCTGAGAACTATAAATATATGTTTTCTAATAAATTATCTTTCCACTAACATATGATTAAATTATTTTCAGATTTAACTATTTAATTTTATTCTAGAACCTGAGAACTATAAATATATGTTTTCTAATAAATTATCTTTCCACTAACATATGATTAAATTATTTTCAGATTTAACTATTTAATTTTATTCTAGAACCTGAGAACTATAAATATATGTTTTCTAATAAATTATCTTTCCACTAACATATGATTAAATTATTTTCAGATTTAACTATTTAATTTTATTCTAGAACCTGAGAACTATAAATATGTTTTCTAATAAATTATCTTTCCACTAACATAAGATTACATTATTTTCAGATTTAACTATTTAATTTTATTCTAGAACCTGAGAACTATAAATATATGTTTTCTAATAAATTATCTTTCCACTAACATATGATTAAATTATTTTCAGATTTAACTATTTAATTTTATTCTAGAACCTGAGAACTATAAATATATGTTTTCTAATAAATTATCTTTCCACTAACATAAGATTACATTATTTTCAGATTTAACTATTTAATTTTATTCTAGAACCTGAGAACTATAAATATATGTTTTCTAATAAATTATCTTTCCACTAACATAAGATTACATTATTTTCAGATTTAACTATTTAATTTTATTCTAGAACCTGAGAACTATAAATATATGTTTTCTAATAAATTATCTTTCCACTAACATATGATTAAATTATTTTCAGATTTAACTATTTAATTTTATTCTAGAACCTGAGAACTATAAATATATGTTTTCTAATAAATTATCTTTCCACTAACATAAGATTACATTATTTTCAGATTTAACTATTTAATTTTATTCTAGAACCTGAGAACTATAAATATATGTTTTCTATTAAATTATCTTTCCACTAACATAAGATAATATCTTTCCACTAACATAAGATAATGGCGTATAATGATTAGTACTAACTGAACTTTTTAAATAAAAGAAAATTTTCCATTCTAGAAAAATTAGAAGATAAATAAATCGGATATTATATAATCGGACATTATCTAACAAATATTTTACGGTATCAAAAAGTGTTGCCTCAAAAATTAAACTTGCCTCAAAAAAAATAAATAAAAAACTACTTAGCGAGTATAAGTCTTCCCAAGAATATTAGATCATTTATGACATTAAAAACGAAAAAAAGTTAAGATTTATATTTTTGGTATAAAACAATTCAAAACCCACCGAGTTTATTTTCTAATTACCGTAAATGCTCTAATAGAACCACACTCCCTATTTGAAGCACACTCCCTATTATAAGCACACCCCTAGTATAGGGACAGGAAAAAAGCAAATCATCATTTTTTAGTTATATTTATATCATATAAATAAGATTAAGGGAGGTATACCCAAAATCCGATACTCGAAAACTGATATACAGAAATCCGGACCCTCAAATTCGCGATATCCTTCTAAATTTTCAAATATCCTCCTTAATCCTCTTCCGTTGATCTCCCCGATTTAGAATTAAGAAGGTGATTTGTAACCACCGGGATATATTAATCATTGTAATCCACCTATATCCCTCGTATCCCGCCAAATCCACAGATACTATCATCGTTCAGTTTCAATTAACCGAAGAATTACAGTTTAATTTGAAGTCATAAAACAAAAATCGTTGAGAGTCAAGAAATATATCGGAAGATTTGGAGAAGTATCGATGGGTATAATGTGATTTTAACGGATTAGAGGATATGGGATTTTGTTGGGGTATAAATGGATTTATGTTGGGCTATAAATGGAATTTGGGCTTTAAAGTTATATAATATTAATTATGTGAGGTAAAAATTTTCATTAAAAAATTGAAAGTAGATCGAAAAATAAAAGCACACTCCCTATTTGAAGCACACTCCCTAATATAAGCACACCCTACGAGGGGATCGAAAAATAGAAGCACATGTGCTTCAATTAGAGCATTTACGGTAATTTTTTATTTTAAACAAAATTTTTTTTGAAAATTTTTAAAATTTTAAAAATTTTTTTATTAAAAGATTTAAAAACGTGAAAATTAAAAGAAAATATGTATATAATCAGAAAAAGTGAAAATTGGAAAAGATATTTAAAATTCAAAGAAAAATTTTTAAATAGCAGCATCACTAGAACCTCTTTGGGCAACAGATGTATAATAATTTCTCCTTTGATCAGTCATTCTACGCTTTGTTCGCAGACTTTGACACAGCAACACATCTCGAACAAACCCCATTCTGTACTGGGGAAGTATGCTGACAGTTAGTAGGGGGTTTAACATCTAAGTAAGGGAAAAAATTTTTATTTCTAAAATTTGAAAATTTTCAAAAAATTTTAGAAAAAATAAAAAAAAATTTTTTTGAAAATTCTTAAAATTTTAACAAAATTTTCCAAAATAATTTTCAGAAAATTTTTTGAAAAAAATTTTTTATTAAAAGAGCACTCTCATTAAATTTTTATCTCCTACCGAATTTAAATAGACCAAATACATCATTAGCCAGTAAAGAAATATGGTCATACACTCGTTTGTACGTTGGGGATTTAATGACCTTCAATTTAAAAAATTTAATTTTAAAAAATTAATTTTTTTTAAAACCTCTGTAGCCCCGCAAAACGATAAGGGAGAAGAGTAAAAGCAGTAAAAACCTTTATTTGAATTAATTTTATTTAATTAATTTAATAAAATTAAAATTACAGTAGTCATAAAAATAAAATAAAATGTTCGCATTTTTGATCGCATAGCAGAATGTTGACGGGGAGAGGAAGGTAAAGTAATTACGGGTGCAGGAGAGTTGTTATCTCTAGGTGTTCGTAATAAATGTTCTGAAAGATAAAAAAAATTCTGATTTTAAATTTTTATAAAATTCTGATTTTTGTATTTTACTCCTGTATTTAATAAACATAAGAGTAAAAACAAAAATCAGAATTTCAAAAATAAATCAGAATTTTATTTAAAAATTAAATGAAATACAGAAACCAGAATTTTTTATTCAAATTAGAATTCTGATATGAAATTCTGATTTAATAAAAATTCTGAATTAAATAATTCTGGTTTCCGTATTTCATACTATTTTCACATTAAATTCTGATTTTTTTAATTCTGATTTTATATTCTGATTTTTGTGTTTTTATTAAAATTCTGATTTTCGTATTTTCAGTAAAAATTCTGATTTAATAAACAATTCTGAATTAAATATGTAATTCTGGTCAATGTATTTCATTTAATTTTTGAATAAAATTTGGATTTTTTTAATTCTGATTTTTGTATTTTTATTAAAATTCTGATTTTAATAAAAATAAATTCTGAATTAAATAATTCTGGTCAATGTAATATTGCCAAAGTTACACTTTAATTAAAATTCTGATTTTTGTATTTTTCCTTACCCTGTGATTTAATCTGCCTTCTATGTTCACTCACAACCTTCATAATATAAATCGCAACACTTAAAGATGTAATTGTTGGGATTACTCCTACACAAATCATAAAAGGTAAATAAATATAGAGACGATTTGGAAATATTGCCAAAGTTACGCTTTAATTTTTAATTTATTTTTAATTAAAAAATTCCCAAACCAATCCTCGTCTACGCAATGGAATGATTCTGTTGACCACGCAAATAACACAAAGGCTGTGCTTAAAAACCAGCAACCCAAAGCTAAATATATTGCACGTGCTCGAGTGAAACAAGTGGAATATCTTGAATAATTGAGAGCTTTTTTAATTAAAGAAAATTTTCAGTCCAAAATGAGTTTTCCTCAAGAATAACTACTTCCAGCTAGCTGGATCTCTAGCTGGTTGGTCTTGGCCAGAGGGAAGGTCTGGGTTAAGTGTAGAGAATAAGGGAGCGCTTACTAGTCGGAGGTTTATGCTTTTTAAAAGAGAGGGTGAAGCATAGCTCCGTCTTACGGTAGAACACCTGTACATGGTGAACGAAAGCACTAACAAGAATTGCCAGAAATTCGTAAGATCAATCCCTGCCCCGGGCTAAACTTTTTCCTCGGGAAAATCTCTAGTTGTTAGGTCTCTGCACAGAGAGTTCGAATCCCTCGAGTTGAATTCTCTCTCTAATATAATGCCTGGGCATTCCATTCGAGATTTTAGGTAGAAACATTCTAAAAGATTGATGCCCTAAAAGTTTAAAACATAGTTAAAAATTACCTTAAAGGAAACCGGAAGAAGATCAACTTGTCCAAATTCAAAAAGACTAGAGATAATGACGAAACTATCAAGCCGATCCAACACAAAATGTGCATTAAAGCTGATATCTACATAAAATTATTTTTTATCTACATATAGCTATATAATTCCTAGGCTGTGCAGTAGGTGGTATAATCAGTCCGGTCTACTTAAGTTGCTGGTTCGCTCCCAGCACCGAATACCTTTTTGCACTAGCTAAAGGAGAGAAATAGCTATAGTCCAGCTCTCCTTTACTTTAATTTTTACAAGTAAAACTTACAAAACGAGGAAATTTGCTTATTAATCCAGCTCTAGGTGCCAATTCTACTGGGTAACACAAAGCTAGAAAGATAATTTGGTACTTTCCTGTTATCGGCCCTCATTTTTTCTTCCTTTTTTCTCAGTCTAGTTCTGTACAGAATGGTCAGATTTTCTTTCTTAAATTCACTCCATTTCCCGGTGGCAACATCAACAAAGAAAAGACAAACGTTCAATTTTCTGTGTATTCGTTGTGTCTTTAGGATTTTTTCCGCAACTTTTCTTCATTAATGTCTCATTTGAATATGCCATCGGGAAATGGAGTGAATTTGAGAAGGAAAGAAAATCTGACCATTCTGTACGAAACTAGGCTGAGAAAAAAGTAAGGAAAAATGGAGGGCCGATAACAGGAAAGTACCGATAATTTTTTATATTTTCTCAAAAACACCCTCTCCTCCCTTCCCAAACCTGTAAGTAAAAAATCAGCCATAGTCATACTCAACAAAAATACATGTAAACATTTATCACTAGTTTTCCTTTTGATATGTTTTAGGGCTGCAAACATTACATAAAGTTGCAAAAACGATGAAAACAGGGTTAAAACAAACTGGAAAATTACGTGAAATTTTTAAAAGGTTTTTCAAATTTTCTACCATAACAGCGTCCATGTTCTCCGTAAAGCTTATTATTGTCTGCGCGGAAATTATCTTAATAAGAAATTTTTTTAATTTATTTTTTGGTAGTAAAAATAAGTCAGTATCTCGCTCACAGAGAGTTCTCACATCTTCTAAATCCATAAAGGGATTAACTCGAAGCTTTATATAAGGGATACCACTGGTTAGACGATACTCGAAATCTATAGTCATTTTTCGACCTGAAACCGTGTAAACACTTATCACTAGTTTTCCTTTTGATATGTTACATAAAGTTGTAAAACTTTATGTTATTACATAAAGTTGTAAAAACGATGAAAACCTTCCACCTTCCCCGGTGAACCACTGTTCCCAGGGACAATAGCTTTCCTACGTCTAAATTAGGGTTCAATATTTACGGTCAGGTTTTAGCCTCTGTGACGGGTACGGTGGCTCTGGGGGAGAGCCTTCCACCTTCCCCGGTGAACCACTGTCCCCAGGGACGGTATTGAATCCTAGTCTAAATACGATCGCATCTCGGTTGTGTACACACTTGGGTATCAAAAGATTTTATTTACGTAAAATTGCGTAAAATTGATGGCACAGCTTGGCAACTTTTCCTATTTAATGGCCAATCAACTTAAAAATTTAAGGGACAGATCCAGTTAACCTAAGTCTAGAGAATCACCCCTTCCTTCTACCTCCAAATTTAAATTATTTTCAGATTTAACTAATTAAATTTATTCTAGAACCTGAGAACTATAAATATATGTTTTCTAATAAATTATCTTTCCACTAACATAAGATTACATTATTTTCAGATTTAACTATTTAATTTTATTCTAGAACCTGAGAACTATAAATATATGTTTTCTAATAAATTATCTTTCCACTAACATAAGATTACATTATTTTCAGATTTAACTATTTAAATTTATTCTAGAACCTGAGAACTATAAATATATGTTTTCTAATAAATTATCTTTCCACTAACATAAGATTACATTATTTTCAGATTTAACTATTTAATTTTATTCTAGAACCTGAGAACTATAAATATATGTTTTCTAATAAATTATCTTTCCACTAACATAAGATTACATTATTTTCAGATTTAACTATTTAAATTTATTCTAGAACCTGAGAACTATAAATATATGTTTTCTAATAAATTATCTTTCCACTAACATAAGATTACATTATTTTCAGATTTAACTATTTAATTTTATTCTAGAACCTGAGAACTATAAATATATGTTTTCTAATAAATTATCTTTCCACTAACATAAGATTACATTATTTTCAGATTTAACTAATTAAATTTATTCTAGAACCTGAGAACTATAAATATATGTTTTCTAATAAATTATCTTTCCACTAACATAAGATTACATTATTTTCAGATTTAACTATTTAATTTTATTCTAGAACCTGAGAGCTATAAATATATGTTTTCTAATAAATTATCTTTCCACTAACATAAGATTACATTATTTTCAGATTTAACTATTTAATTTTATTCTAGAACCTGAGAACTATAAATATATGTTTTCTAATAAATTATCTTTCCACTAACATAAGATTACATTATTTTCAGATTTAACTATTTAATTTTATTCTAGAACCTGAGAACTATAAATATATGTTTTCTAATAAATTATCTTTCCACTAACATAAGATTACATTATTTTCAGATTTAACTAATTAAATTTATTCTAGAACCTGAGAACTATAAATATATGTTTTCTAATAAATTATCTTTCCACTAACATAAGATTACATTATTTTCAGATTTAACTATTTAATTTTATTCTAGAACCTGAGAGCTATAAATATATGTTTTCTAATAAATTATCTTTCCACTAACATAAGATTACATTATTTTCAGATTTAACTATTTAATTTTATTCTAGAACCTGAGAACTATAAATATATGTTTTCTAATAAATTATCTTTCCACTAACATAAGATTACATTATTTTCAGATTTAACTATTTAATTTTATTCTAGAACCTGAGAACTATAAATATATGTTTTCTAATAAATTATCTTTCCACTAACATAAGATTACATTATTTTCAGATTTAACTATTTAATTTTATTCTAGAACCTGAGAACTATAAATATATGTTTTCTAATAAATTATCTTTCCACTAACATAAGATTACATTATTTTCAGATTTAACTATTTAATTTTATTCTAGAACCTGAGAACTATAAATATATGTTTTCTAATAAATTATCTTTCCACTAACATAAGATTACATTATTTTCAGATTTAACTATTTAATTTTATTCTAGAACCTGAGAACTATAAATATATGTTTTCTAATAAATTATCTTTCCACTAACATAAGATTACATTATTTTCAGATTTAACTATTTAATTTTATTCTAGAACCTGAGAACTATAAATATATGTTTTCTAATAAATTATCTTTCCACTAACATAAGATTACATTATTTTCAGATTTAACTATTTAATTTTATTCTAGAACCTGAGAACTATAAATATATGTTTTCTAATAAATTATCTTTCCACTAACATAAGATTACATTATTTTCAGATTTAACTATTTAATTTTATTCTAGAATCTGACTATTTTCCATTCTAGAAAAATTAGAAGATAAATTAATCGGATAATGGCGTATAATGATTATTACTAACTGAACTTTTTAAATATAAGAAAATTTTCCATTCTAGAAAAATTAGAAGATAAATAAATCGGATATTATATAATCGGACATTATCTAACAAATATTTTACGGTATCAAAAAGTGTTGCCTCAAAAATTAAATTAAACTACTTCAAAGGAAAACGAAAGTCCAAATTTGAAAAGACTACAGATAATGACTTAGCGAGTATAAGGCTTCCCAAGAAGAAGAATTATGCATAAACGCGTTTGCACTACTTACGAGTATAAGTCTTCCCAAGAAGAAGAAAAAATTAAAATTTTTTTCAAAAAATTTTTTTTTAATTTTTAAAATTTTAAAAATTTTTTATTAAAAGATTTAAAAACGTGAAAATTAAAAGAAAATATGTATATAATCGGAAAAAGTGAAAATTGGAAAATAAGATATTAAAATTTCAAAGAAAAATTTTTAAATAGCAGCATCACTAGAACCTCTTTGGGCAACAGATGTATAATAATTTCTCCTTTGATCAGTCATTCTACGCTTTGAGCGCAGACTTTGACAGAGCAGCACATCACGAACAAACCCCATTCTGTACTGGGGAAGAATGCTGACAGTCAGTAGGGGGTTTAACATCTACGGAAAAAATTTTAAAAATTTTTTCTAATTTGAATATTTTTAAAATTTAAAAAATTTTCAAAAAATTTTTAAAATTTTAAAAAATTTTCCAAAAAAATTTTCAGAAAAATTTTTGAAAAAAAATTTTATTAAAAAGAGCCTTCTCATCTAATTTCTATCTCCTACCGAATTTAAATAGACCAAATACATCATTAGCCAGTAAAGAAATATGGTCATACACTCGTTTGTACGTTGGGGATTTAATGACCTTCAATTTAAGGGAAAATTAATTTTAAAAATTAATTTTTTTTAAAACCTCTGTAACCCCGCAAAACGATAAGGAAGGAGAGTTAAAGCAGTAAAAACCTTTTAAATTAATTTTTTAAAAATAAATTTAACAAAATTAAAATTACAGTAGTCATAAAAATAAAATAAAATGTTCGCATTTTTGACCGCATAGCTGAATGTGGACGGGGAGAGGAAGGTGAAGTTATAACGGGTGCAGGAGAATTGTTATCTCTGGGTGTTCGTAATAAATGTTCTGAAAAATAAATTAAATGTATTTTTATTTGATACTTTTTTAGAAATTCTGATTTTTGTATTTTTTTAATTTTTGAGTTCTAGCTTATTTTAATTTATTAAAATTCTGATTTAATAAACAATTCTGATTTCTGCATTTTGTTTTTAATCTTTAATAAAATTCTGATTTTAAAAAATTCTGATTTTAGATTTTTATAAAATTCTGATTTTTGTATTTTACTCTAAATAAATACATATAAGAGTAAAATACAAAAATCAGAATTTAATTTAAAAATTAAAAGAAATACAAAAACCAGAATTTTTTATTTAAATTAAAATTCTGATTTCAACTTCTGATATTATTAAATTTCTGAATTAAATAATTCTGGTTTCTGTATTTCATTTAATTTTTGTATAAAATTCTGATTTTTTTAATTTCGATTTTTATATTTTTAAAAATTCTGATTTTTGTATTTTCAGTAAAATTCTGATTTTTTGCATTTTTATTAAAATTCTGATTTGTATTTTTATTAAATTCTGATTTTTCGTATTTTTACTAAAATTCTTATTTTTGTATTTTCAATAAAAATTCTGATTGTTTGTATATTTATTAAAATTCTGATTTTTGTATTTTCAGCGAAAATTCTGATTTTCTGTGTTTTTATTAAAATTCTGATTTTTGTATTTTAATTAAAATACTTCTTTTCGTATTTTCAGTAAAAATTCTATTTTTTTGTAATTTTTATTAAAATTCTGATTTATTAAAAATTCTGATTTTTTTTATTTTCCCTTACCCTGTGATTTAATCTGCCTTCTATGTTCACTCACAACCTTCATAATATAAATCGCAACACTTAAGGAGGTAATTGTTGGGATCACTCCCACACAAATCATAAAAGGTAAATAAATATAGAGACGATTTGGGAATATTGCCAAAGTTACGCTTTAATTTTAAATTATTTTTAATTAAAAAAATATTTCCAAACCAATCCTCGTCTACACAATGGAATGATTCTGTTGACCAAGCGAATAGCACAAAAGCTGTGCTTAAAAACCAACAACCCAAAGCTAAATAAATTGCACGTGCTCGTGTAAAACAAGTGGAATATCTTGAATAATTGAAGGATTTTTAATTTTTTAATTAAAAAAATTTTTCAGACTAAATCAGTTTTCCACCGATAATCACTGCTTGCTTCTAGCTGGATCCCTAGTTGTTTCGTTTTGTCAAAGAGACCGGAGCGAAGGTCTAGGTTAGGTGTAAAGAATAAGGGAGATCCAGCTAGCATTTTAGCGCTTCTAGTCGGAGGTTTATTACTTTTTAAAAGAAAGGGTGGAAATTTTGAAAGAAAGGGTGGAAGGGTGGAAGAATCGGTAGAACACCTGTACATGGTGAACGAAATCACTAACAAAATTGCCAGAAAGTCGTAAGATCAAGCCCTGCCCGGACTAAGCTTTCTCCTCGAGACTTCTTAAACCCTTGCTATTACTGTAAAATCTATTACAGAACGCACCCTCGAGTTGGAAGTTTAAAAAATAGTTAAAAATTACCTCAAAGGAAAACGGAAGAAGATCAACTTGTCCAAATTTAAAAAGACTAGAGATAATGACGAAACTATCAACCCAATCCAACACAAAATATGCATTAAAGCTGATATCTACAGAAAATAATTTTTTAATTAATTTGAAGCATATGTATAGCTATTTAATTCCTAAGGTTGTGCAGTAGGCAGCGTGATGTAATGGATCGGGAATGTGGATCATGGCGTCTTGAGCGCCACACGAAAATATTGGGACAAATCCCTGTAATTGCTACCACATCAATCCGGTCTATGAAGATGCTGGTTCGCTCCCAGCCGCCTAATAACATTTTGCACTAGCTAAAGGAGAGAAACAGCTATAGCCCAGCTCTGCTTTACTTTAATTTTTAGAATAAAAACTTACAAAACGAGGAAATTTGCTTATCAATCCAGCTCTAGGTGCCAATTCTACAGGGTAACACAAAGCTAGAAAAATAATTCTTTTTAATAATTCCCTCAAAAACCTCTCCTCCCTCCCCAAACCTGTAAGTAAAAAATCAGCCATAGTCATACTCAACAAAAATACATGCAAACATTTATCACTAGTTTTCCTTTTGATATGTTTTAGAGCTGCAAACATTACATAAAGTTGTAAAAAGGATGAAAACAGGGTTAAAACAAACTGGAAATATTAAAATTTTTAAGGAAAAATTTTTTTCAAATATTCTACCATAACAGCATCCATGTTCTCCGTAAAGCTTATTATTGTCTGAGCGGAAATTATCTTAACAAAAAATTTTTTTTATTTATTTTTGGTAATAAAGATAAGTCAATATCTCTTCCACAGGGAGTTCTCACGGCTCCTAAAGCCATAAAGTGATTCAAACGAAGCTATATATAAGGGATGCCACTGGTACTCGAAACCACTGGTACTCGATGCTCAAAACCTATAGACATTTTTCGACCTGAACCCCGACCCAACTTTTCTCTTGTCCCATTAAATCCCTGGTATGGATCAGTCAAAGCAAAAGGGAATAATTGCCTAAAAATACAGCTTTCCTCAGTATAAATTAGGGTTCAATATTTACGGTCAGGTTTTAGCCTCGGTGACGGGTACGGTGGCACTGGGGGGAGAGCCTTCCACCTTCACCGGTGAACCACCGTCCCCGGGGACGGTATTGAATCCTAGTCTATTGTACACCCTTGGGTATCAAAAGATTTTATGTAAAAACGAGGAGAGCATAGCCTGGGCAACTTTCCCCATCCAAGGGCCTATCAACTTAAGAAAAATCTAAGTACACATCCAGCCAACTTATACCCTTAGGTCTAGAGAGTCAGCTCTTCCTTCTACCTCTAAATTCCAAATTTAAATTAAGAACAAACATGTGAATTAGTACACCCCGCCTCTTCTTGATCTTCCTCATTATTACTACTTTCCTGATTATCCATTAAATTTAAATTATTTTGTCTGCTTGAATTAATTATTAAAGGGAAGGATGACGATGTTTCTGGTATGGAAATGAATGTTTTTGTTGTTGCTATATTAATATTATTTTTAATATTATTTTCTGAATACCCTTCTAGTGTGCTTATTGTCATTAACATTATTAAAAAATAATAATTTTTATATAAAATTATTTTTTAAATTTATTAGAAATTTAATATTTTTTTTAAATTATTTTTTAAAAAATATGTGTTGTGTGTTGTTGTAATTCATTTAATTTTTTCCTAAAAAATTAAGTGAAAATTGAGAGGATTAAAAATTTTTTAATTTATTTTCAAAAAAATTTTTTTAGGTTAGAATTTATTTTGTTTTCTATGGTATTGTTATAAATTTGTATGGGAGGGTTTTTGGGGGTTTTTATGTCTAGTGGAGAATTTTTTGGGAAGAAAAAAATATTTTTCCCAAAAAAATTATTTTTAAATTATTTTTAAAAATTAAAATATTTTTAAAAACCCATTAATTATTTTTAAATTATTTTTAAAAACCCAAAAAAATTATTTTTAAATTAAAAATAATTTTTTAATCAACAAAACTTTTTTCAATAAATATGTATAAAGCATAAAATAATAGTAATAAAATAAAAATTTATTCAAAAAAAATGGTCGAAATAATTTTCCTCGACTCATTTTAATTTTTGCTCTTAAACAAAATATAAAGAAATTGTTTTGAAATTTAAAAAAAATTCTTTGTATTCGTGGGCGGGTTCGAATTTACGAATTTTGGTACGAGCTTTCAGTCATCGATTAAGTCGCTTAAAAAAATTAAAAATAAAATTTTTTGATAAAATAAAATAAAAAATTTTGTGTTTTTTATTTTGTCAGCTCTAGAAAAATTTTTTAAATAAAATTAAATTTAGAAAAAAAAAAAGAATTTATGAGAAAATTCCTAATTTAAATATAGGTACCTATATTTATTTTCTAAATTATATGTTTATTTTCTATTAAATTAAAAAAATGAATAAAAAATTAATAAAATAAATATTATAATTAAAATGGAAAGAGTCTTTTTTAATCTATTTTTAAATTAAAAAAATTTTTTCTAAAATAATTTTTTAAAAATTTGGGGAGGGAGTAAACTTGAGAAATGATACGGCTTCTTCTTTTAACCGTTGAACAAACTTTTAAAAAAATAAAATAAAAAATCTAAAAATGGAAAATTAAAAAAAAATTTTTTTAAAGGAAATGAAGGGTAAAGGGTGAATATTTAAAAAAAATTTTTTTCTAAAAAATTTCCGGAGGATGTAAATATTTAAATTTTTTTGTTTGTTTTAGAAAATTAAAATAGCTAAAAATAGAATTTAAAAAATTTTTAGAAAAATTCTAGAAAAAAAAATTATCTTATTTTTGATCATAAATGGAAATCAAAAATTGAATTTGAAATTGTAAAAAAAATTTAAAAATTTATAGAAAAATAATTTTTTTAAATTTTTACTATAAGACAACAAAAATAAAAAAATAACGTATACCAATTTTTAAAAATTATTTTTTTATTAATTTCCAAAAATTATGAACCCTGTTAAATATTTATTTATTAAATTATTTATTCAATTTTTAAATTTGTGTCTGATCAAAAAAATTTTAGAGTTAATTTTTTTGCCTTTACAGCTAAAATAAAATTTATTAAAAAATAATAAATTCGCAAAAAAATTTTTTTATTGATTTTTAACATTTTTTTTTATTTTTTTAATTTTTATAAAGAAATAACTAATTTCAAAATTATAAAAGAAAGAAAGAAACATTTAAAAAAAGTGTTTATTTAAAATAAAAGTCAACCTTTTTTAGTGAAACAAACAAACAAAAAAACTTTGTTTGCAATAAAGATTTAAAAATAAATAAAACGCGCATTGAAATTCTAAAGAAACACGAACAAAAAAGAAAAAGGGTTAAGAAAGAAAAATAAACTTGAATTAAATAAAAATAAATAAACTTGGCGGAAGGTTAAACGGTAGACAAATAAAACTTGAATTAAATAAAATACAAAGGAAAGTTGGAAAAAAAATACAGCTTGAAAACAAACTTGATCAAAAAAGAAACTTGGTCTTAAAACTTAAGGGAAGGTAGGGAATAAAAATATAAAACTTGAATTATAAGTAAAACTTGAATTAAAACTTGAATTAAAACTTGAATTAAAACTTGGATTAAAGCTTGAATTTAAATAAACTTAAAAATAAAACTTGCTTCTGAATAAAACTTGAAAATAAACTTGGCAGGCATGAAATAAACTTTTTTACATAATTTAAAGAAGAAAGGTTGGAGAAATAAAACTTGATTACCTATAAAAGGAAAAATTAATTTAAAAAATAAACTTGGTTCCATATAAAAGGAGCTAAAATAAACCTATTAATCAAATAAGTTTAAAAATTATTTTTAAAAATTGGGGGAGGAATTGAAAGACTCTTTTCCTTCTAAAAAACTTTTTTAGGACGCTTCAAGTGTTGGTTAAATTTATTTTTGATTTTTTTTCTATTTTTAGCAGTTGATTTTTAAGTTGGAGATAAGAGGGAAAAATAAAATAAAAATTCTCTTGATTAGAGGGAATAATGAGGAATGAAAGAAGCAAAAAATCATCAAAATCAGACACTTTTATTTTTAAAAATAATTTTTTAAACGTCATTTAAGGTGGGAAAAATAGAATTTTTTGAAAAATTAATTTTCTTTTCTAAAAATATTTTAAATTAACTTTATTCACATAACTTTATTTGAGGTGGACATCAAATTATGATTTTTTGGGCTCTAAAAGAGAAGAGTATTGGCTCTTAGAAAATGTAAAGATTGTCAAATAAAAAATTTTTCTACTTGGAGTTACGAATTTTTAAAGTCCTTTACTTCTAGTTTTTCCCTTATAATTAACCCTTCTTGGAGGCTCGTGATTTTACTTAAGGTGGACCTAAAATTATAATTTTTTGGGCTCTAGAAGCGACGAGTATTGGCTCTTAGAAAATATAAAGTTTATCAAATAAAAATGGTTCTACTTAGAGTTATGAATTTTTAAAGGTTTTTTGGTTCAACATTTTTTGGTGTTTTTTCTCCTTTAAAAAAAGAACAGGAAATTCTCTAAAAATAAAAATAAAATTTTTTTCATTTCCGTTTTAATTTTAAACGATCAATTTACTGAAATATGATTACCAAATAATATTTTTAAGATGATTTTTAGACAACTGTTGAAGACAAGAAAATTAAAGTGAAGGAGAGAGGCTAAATTTTGATTTTTTGTGTAAAATGAGAATTTAAAAATTTAATAAAAAAAACTTGTAGTGTGATCAGAAAAACATGAAAAAAAATACATATTTATTTATGTAAAATTCATAAGATATTTTGTTTGAAAAAAAAGATAGGAAATATTTCATTAAAAAAGTTTTTTTATAATTTAATAGGAGAAACATAAAACCCAGAGCCGTTTTAGAAGGAAAAAAATCGTTCTAAAATTTATTTTCAAAAAGAATTTTTTTTTAATTTTTTAATGAAAAATTAATCTAACCAGCATCTTCAGTAGACCGGACTGATGTGTTATCTATTATGTACAACACGCCGCCTACTGCACAGCCTTAGGAAATTAAGAGCTATATGCTGTAGTTTCAAAATAAAAAATATAGTTTATTTCAATCAGCCCTAACCTAGATTAAAAATCGGAAAAATCAAATATTCAATAGAATAATTTTGAATAGCTTGAATTCCCTTTCAAATTGTATTTTTTACAGTTTTTCGATCTCTAAACGAGATTTCTTAAGAAAAAATATTTTTTTAATTAAATTCAAAGTTAAAATATTCATGAAAAAAATATCAAAAAAAGAAGTAAACAAAAGAAAAGAAAATATTGAGAATAAATTCTTTAGGGGGATGAAACTTGAACCTTATCTTTAAAACAAATTTTAGGGTACTAAAATAAAGAAGAAGAAAAACGTGTCTCCCTCTGAGAGACAAATTTGGAAAAAAAATTTTTTTTGAAATAAAAGAATATTTTATTAAGGTAAAGTATATTTTATTATACACAAATTTAAGAGAAGAGAATATTTTATTTAAATTTTAAAAAATTAATTTTAATGAGTAAATAGAAAATTTTGGAAAAAGATACGTGTGGATAGAGGTAAATAATATTGATTTTAAAAAAAATTTTTTTTAGGTTTTAAAAGGCAAATTTAAACGTTTAAAATAACTTCTAGAGCTAGACAAATTTTAAAAAATATTTTTAGGTATAGCAAAAAAAAAGCAAAAAAAATAGTTGAGGGTCTTTATGAAATTTAGGGGTACTTAATGGATTTATGGTCTTAATCAGCTTCCTCTGGCTAAAAACAAGGGGAAAAAGCTTGATTATCTTTATGTTTGTCCGACCTCTATAGGAGGAGGGGGAGGGAGCAATTTTAGAAGGAGGAGGGGGATGGCAATTCAAGAGGAAATACGGTAGAAAAATCTTCCAGATTCAATCATCTAGCAAGTAAAAAATCGAGATCGATATCTCAAAAAATCCCGATCTCGATAATTGTCTAGTCTCGGTCCATTCTCTACTAGAAGCATCTCAAGCATAATAAAGGCATATTTAGAAGAAAAAAGTTGAAGCGTTTTAGTTAAGTTACCTCTAGGTATTAACTGAGAAAATTATAAAAAAATATTGTAATTTTTAGGATTAAAGTAGACAAAGCTAATTAGTTAATTTTTAGATTTTTTGAAAAATTTTTAGCCAGAAAATATTTTTGGAATATTTTTTTGAATAAAGAATAAATCTACTTATTTATTTTTAGAATGAAGAAGCTGCTAAAAAAGAATTACTAATAGTCAGCTGCTAAATAAAACAAAAATTAATTTTTTTCATGGCTAAAATTAAAATTGAAAGTCTTCCAAAAAATTTTATTTTTATTTTTGAAACAAAAACAAAATTTCCAAAATTAGATTTTTTAAATTTCTTTTTGGTGATTTTTGATTATTTGGTTCTTTGGTTTTTAAATTTTTTTTAATTTTAAAATTTTTAAAAATAAATTTTAAAAAAATCAAAGTTAATATGCAAATATTAAATTAGGAAAAAAATTTTGGGGGGAAATTTTTATATGATCAAACCTTAATATAAAATAGGATTTTACAGTTGAAAAAATATATTAAGAGACTGTTTATTATTACGAGACCAAAATGCCAGTTTAACGACGATTGCAATTAAAACGATTAGGGGGGTGTCTAAAGATTTATATAAGGAGAGGAAGAAAAACAAAAAATTGTCGTTTCACTAGCTTAGTTAATAGAAGACGTACAAAATTGTATGTCTAAAGTTCGATTCCTGTAAGGAATCGAACCTGTAACTCCAACTAAAATTTAAAAAATGTCTCACACCCTCGATTAAAGGAAATACTTAAATCTTGTATCAAGGTGTTTTGAAGGTAGTAATTTAAAAAATTGAAAAAGTACATAAATAATATTTTTAAAAATTCATAAAAAATAGCATCATTTTTAAGTACAAAATTAAGCCTTTTTTAATTTAAAAAATTTTTTAATGAGTGAAAAAAAAATTTTTTTTAAGTCTTATTGTTTTAAATTATTTTTATTCATTTTAAAGTATTAAAAAAGAAATTGGATAGAATTTTAAAAATACAAAAAAAATAGAAAGGCAAACAAACATTTTAAAAAGTGATGAAATTTAAAGAAAAAAGGTAAATATAAATAAATTTAAACTATTTTTAATGGAAAAATGTCAAGTATATTTTTAAAAATTTATTTAAGTGTTGACGGTAAAAAGAGTAAAAGTTTAGATGTTTTGTGGGGAAATAAAAGAATGTTTATAGACATGGATATTTTTAAAAGAGAAAAGAAACATCTAAAACATTCAAAAACATCCAAAAAATTTTAAAAACATTTGAAAAACATTCTAAAAACAAACGGAGGAAAAGAAACATCTAAAAACATTGAACAAACATCTAATAAAAACATCTAAAAACGTTCTACAAACATCCAAAAAACATCAAACAAACATCCAAAAACATTCTAAAAACAACATTCAAAACATCCAAAAACATTCAAAAACATTTGAAAAACATTCTAAAAACATAGATAGAAACAACCGAAAACATCAAAAACATCTAAAAACTAGACGAAAAACATTAAGCCTGGAAACTAAACATAAAACACAAACTTGACGAACATTGTTAATTTTGAAAAAAACACGATGTTCAGAATTTTGAATTAATGTTTGTTTAATGTTTGTAACTTTTAATAATGTATCCAATTTATGTTTTGATTAATTTATGTTTTAAATGTTTTTGAAAAATTAAACATGTTTTTGTCTTGTTTTATTTAATCATGTTTTATTTGATTAAAACATGTTTTGAATAAAACACGTTTTAATTAAAACATGTTTTTAGTTAAAAATATGTTTTAGTCGTGTTTTTGAATGTTTGAATTCGTTATTGTCTTTCGTTAAGTTTGTTTGTATGTTTTTGTGTTCATTAGATCTAATTATTTAAATATGTTTGTGTTTTAGAAAAAGAATTGTTTTTAGATGTTTTTAGATGTTTTAAACATCAATTAGATGTTTTTAACATTTATATTTTAAATAATATTTATTTAAATGAATATTTTCGTTAAAGTAAATTCGCTTTTGTTTGTTCAACTTTTAGCGTGTGTTAAAAATTAAACAAAATTATTAGACGTCTATTACCCTATCATATTGACTTAAACAAAACACATAATTATTAAAAAAAATAATTTCCTGACTTTTTTTAATAATTATTATTTATATTTTAAAGGGTTTACGTACATGATGAAAAAAAAAATTGTAATTTATTTTTAACGGTGTGAGGATTATAACCTGACATATTGACTCAAACTCTGCGGAAAATTTTAATTGGGACAATTTTAAAGGTATATTGAAGAGGACGATGTAATAGAGGGCTGCTTATTTAATTTCTAAATTAGCTCGGAGCGATCTCGGTTATCGATATCGATATCCTTTCGAGATATCCAGATCTCTATTCTCGTACCACTCACCCATTCCGGTCTCTAGTCGTTATAGGGAGCATCCAAGTTACCGTATTTTCTCAATTAATTCCCTGGGGAATTAATATTTCAACCCATACGTGGGATGGGGAATTATTCGAGTTTCGGCATTTGAACGTGCATTAGGGTATTTGGGGGTGGAGAATTATTGTTCAGCCAAACTCTAGCATGGGGAATTAAACGAGAGGGGGAATTATTCGAGGGAGGGGGAATTATTCGAGAAAATACAGTATAGGGAGCAAGCAAACTCATTATAGGGAGCATCCATTTTGTAGACAAATCCTTTACTTATGACAGAATGCCCAATTTTAATCTGAAAGGGTTTTGGCCATAAAAGAAGATTTTTGAGACCTTAAAGTCGCTCAAAGTTTTCTTGAGGGAGGGTGTTTCCCAAAAAGGAAATGAAAAATAAAACAAAGAAATGTGAGACATCCCAAAATTTATAAAATAACCTACTAACTTGGTCTCTAGTCTTTTTTCTTTTAAAAAAGGTGTCAGTTATTGTTTCAAGTATCCAAAAAAGAATGGAAAAATAAAAGCAAAAATTGAGACAAAAATTGAAGTAGGTGCTTAAAGGTGTGAATATATAAATAATTTAAAGGTTTTGGAGGTTTGGTTTTAAGGAAAAATAAATAAGAATTGAAACAATGGCTTTAAAAAAGGCACTAAAAATTTAAGAAAATATAGGAATCGTGAGGGAGGATTTTTAAGAAATTGGGGGAAGTTTTTATGTTATAGTTGAAAGAGAGGGAATTGATATACTACACACAATTTTGGACAAAAATGAGTAAACTGAACAGCTGATCTTGGCTAGGAATCAGCTGATACATATTACCTAAATCTAGCTTCATGGATAGTAGACTAGGATATCTACACCAAGACTTGTTTAGGGTAGCTAATAGAGATCGGACAGATTCATAAATCTGGAGCGGAGCTGGCCAGGTGAGCGTGGCCGCTCCGCTCCAGTCCGTTCTCTAGCTACTCTAATACCCTGAAAAAATCATCATTTAATTTTAGAAAAAATGAAGAAGAATTATTCCACTTGTTTGCCCTTTTCTTTAATATATTTTTAAAAATAAAATGACTAAAAAAAATTTTTTATAAAATGAGTAGCAGGTAATTAGCATTTTTACCCTTCATAATTATCAACAACAAAAAAAAATTTGTTGACAATTATATTTTTATAAATAAATTTTTTTTAATTTTAAAAACGTCAAAAAGACGTCAAAAGAAGAGAGAAATAAATAAATTTTTAAATTAAATTGTAAACAAATTTTTTTTCAAAATTTATAATTTTGTTCACTTTTACAGTACAATTTATATGAGTATATGTGAGCAATTAATCAAGAATTTTTTTAAATAAAAATATTTTTTGGTCAAATTAGTGTAGCAATTTATAGGGGAAATGATATGTAAAAATGCTTAAGTTGACCAAAATTAAAAAAAATATGTACAAAAATAATACAGTAGACGTTATGACCTGACTGTGATCTATAAGTTGAGTTTGTTATATCGTTCTGTACCAGTTGACGCGGGTACAAAAACTCTTCGGGTACGGGTTTCGGGTACAAAAAATGCCGGGTTTCGGTTATCGGTTTCGGGCGGCAACCCTGTTCTGTACCTAACTTCAGCAATCCTGACTATGGTTGTCAGTTCGAGGTTTTTTCGTTTCGGATAATTCTAGAAAATCTGGCAAATGAAATACTAGTCAAAAGTCTTCCACTGTAGATATAAACAAAAGGTTAACACCTCACAATCATCTGATCATTCGTAATTTTTTCTCTTCTCTCAAGATTATCTTTGTTATTTCTACATTCTATTCTATCATCTGAAGATGATTCTTTTTCATATTCTTCTTCTTCCTCCTCTTCTGAATCGCCCAAACCCCTTCTAAAATCAACAGACAACTCTTCTTCTGAGTATGGTAGATCTTCACTTTGTTCACCTTCTCTTCCTTCTCTTTCTTCTTTCCTTCCATTTTCTTCTTTATCACTTTCTTCCTCTTCTTCTTCATCCCCATTTTCAATTTTCAAGGCAAAAGGCTTGTTCATCCTCCTCTCTTCCTTCGTTTTACCCTTGTTCAAATCCTTCATCCTTCCCTCTTCCAATCTCTTCTTTATTTCCTCTTCCCCCTCCGCTTCCTTCATCCTCTCCCTCATTTTCTTCCTTCTATCTTCTTCCCTCTTTTCCTTCTCTTCTTCATCCTCCACCTCTTCATCCTTTTCCATCTCTTCATCCTCTTCTTCAAAATTCTTCCTTCTTTTCACCTCTTCTTCCTTTCCTTCCGTTTTTCTCCCCTCTTCCTTCCCACCCTCTTCATTCTTCTCATCTACACTTCTACTTCTTCCAGCCTCTTTAGATTCATCACTTCCCGTTAATCTTTTATAACGACTCTGTCTTCTCTGTTGAAGTCTACGCCTAACAGCTTCAGTTTGTGTTGATATCTCTCGACGGCCTACAATTAGAGCTGCTGGGATATTAGTCAAATTTTCTTCTTTTTTGTTGTCATTTTGTGTATTTTCATCATTTTTGTCGTCAGATTTGTCGTAAAATTTATTATATATTTTTCCATAAATTTTGTCGTAAATTTTGTCGTAATTTTTTATTTTTGTCTTTTTGACGCCAAAATGTTCTGAAGTGTTGTTTGACTGTCCTTTGAAGTCAATATCATAGGAAGAGTGGTTTGGTGGGGAAGTAACGTAGTCTACAGTCTCGGATGTTGAACATTGCTGCCTGCGTTCAAGACTTCCGTAATTTCTATTAGAACCACTCAATGGTGATTTTGTTCTAATTCTGTGTTGTTGTTCTGAAAAGAAAATAAACTTGAAATTCTGATTCTAATAATTCTGGTAAAATAAACTTGAAGAAAATACAAAACTTATTGTTGTGAAACAATTCTGGTTTTTATTAATTCTGGTTTTTGAGAACAAAAAAACACATTAAATTCTGGTTTCTAGTTACAAGAAAAACACGTAATTCTGATATGTTTGTAATAATGAAACAGTTAGAAAATTGTTTTAAAATAATTCTGGTTTTAACTTCAAGCTTGTTTTGATTAAATTCTGGTTTGTTTTAATTAAATTCTGGTTTGTTTTAATTAAATTCTGGTTTGTTTTAATTAAATTCTGGTTTGTTTTGATTAAATTCTGGTTTGTTTTAATTAAATTCTGGTTTTTAAAAATTAAAAATACAAAATTGTGTTTTCACTTCTAATAAAAAGTGTTCTGCTTCACAACAATAAATTTTAAAAAATTACCTTTATTATTCCATTGTTTTCCATAGACTCCATTCCTTCCCCCAGCAAAGCTTCCTCCTCTGCCATCATTTCCACAGCTGATAGCCTCGTCCTCGGAGTGAGTCGTTGGAATATTTTGTTGGAACTGACCATGCTTGGGGTTGATGCCGTTGTTATTGTCATTAGAGGCATCATTAATGGTTGCCCTCCTTTCGCTTTTGGTCTCCTCGGGGTTGCTGGACGTTGTCGCTGCCGAGTGCGTCGCCACCACAACAATCTCCTCATCGTTAGTCTGCAACGACTGGCTTAAAACAAGTTGGTTAATTGAGAGAAAATTTTGTGTTTTTATATTTTATAGAATCAGAATTTTTGCTTTAATCAGATCAGAATTTTTTGTTTTAATAGGATCAGAATTTTCCAAAATCAAAATTTTATAAAATCAGAATTTTCCAAAATCAGAATTTTATAAAATCAGAATTTTATAAAATCAGAATTTTATAAAATCAGAATTTTCCAAAATCAGAATTTTATAAAATCAGAATTTTCCAAAATCAGAATTTTATAAAATCAGAATTTTATAAAATCAGAATTTTTATATTTTTGTTTGCCAAAAATCAGAATTTTTTGTATTTTCTTTGTGTTTTTTTAGTTTCAGAATGTTTTTATTATCTTATAATTTTGTATTTTTGATAATTCCAAGTGCCTGTTTCCAAGTGGTTGCGCATTCGCTCTGTCTCTCCTTCTCCTTTGTGTTTGCCAAATACAAGTAAAGCAACAACATATTTTTGACATTCTTGATTGGCAACAATTAATTTCTGGATGGAATAAAATACATAATACAGGGAATGCCAAAAAGTAGAGAATAACACAGGCATCAAAAATGTAGATAATTATTAAAGAACCGCCATGAACTATTGGATCCCTTAAAATTGAAGAAAAAAATTTTTTAATACATACACTCCTCCACAAAATTATAGCCCCACCTATATTTTCCTCGGTTTCAATACTGTAACCGTTGTTTTTATTTTCAGACTTTTTTGTAATAATAGATAGTGGTCTGAAATTAGGTTCGTAAAAATTTTTTGTTTTTAAATCAATTTTTTTGAGAGTTATAGGAAATTCCCAGTTTTAGGGTTCCACAAAATTATAGCCCCACTTTGAAATTTCGAGTTTCCAACTTTAGGAAAAATCTACAAAAATTTGAGCAAGCATATCTATTGATACTAAGAAAAAATAAAAAAACAATAGGCCCATATCTCACTTCAGTATCGAGATCCAGATACCTCGAAAATCAACGTAAATCAGGGGTAAGGCTGTTTAAAAAATATTTTCGACCCCTTATTGTTTGTTTTAAAATTTCAATTTGGGCTCATTCGAAAGCCCTTAAAATTTGCTACAAGATACTAATACTCATATATCCCAGAAAAAATTCAATAGAGATATGCAGGACGTTAATCTTCCGGAGCTTATTTTATGGGGCATTAGGGGGCTTACTGAAATAATTATTATGGGGCTTACTGAAATAATTTTTCTAGAAAATAAAACTTATGCTATCTTGTAGCAAATTTTAAGGGCTTTCGAATGAGCCCAAATTGAAATTTTAAAACAAACAATAAGGGGTCGAAAATATTTTTTAAACAGCCTTACCCCTGATTTACGTTGATTTTCGAGGTATCTGGATCTCGATACTGAAGTGAGATATGGGCCTATTGTTTTTTTATTTTTTCTTAGTATCAATAGATATGCTTGCTCAAATTTTTGTAGATTTTTCCTAAAGTTGGAAACTCGAAATTTCAAAGTGGGGCTATAATTTTGTGGAACCCTAAAACTGGGAATTTCCTATAACTCTCAAAAAAATTGATTTAAAAACAAAAAATTTTTACGAACCTAATTTCAGACCACTATCTATTATTACAAAAAAGTCTGAAAATAAAAACAACGGTTACAGTATTGAAACCGAGGAAAATATAGGTGGGGCTATAATTTTGTGGAGGAGTGTAGTTTAGTTCACACCTGAGTCCAACCATGTAAAATATATCACAATAGATAACTGATGAGCAGAGTAGGTAAATGGCTAAAAAATCAGAATTTTATTGTATTTTTAAAAATCAGAATTGATTTTTATTTATTATATAAAATCAGAAATTATTACAACTTAATTACACCAAAATTTTTTGTATTTTACTTATAGTAAAATCAGAATATTTGTATTTTTCAAATCAGAATTGAATTTTTATTATATGAAATCAGAATTTATTAAAAGTTTATATCAAATCAGAATAATTTCAAAATCAGAACTTAATTTAAACATTAATTATAAAATCAGAATATTTCTAATTCAGAATTTAATCTGAACATTTGTATTTTTAAACCAGAATTTAATTTGAACATTTGTATTTTTAAACCAGAATTTAATTTGAACATTTGTATTTTTTTAATCAGAATTTATTTTAAACATTTTTATTTTTTAATCAGAATTTATTTTAAACATTTGTATTTTTCTAAATCAGAATTTAATTTGAACATTTATATTTTTAAAGCAGAATTTGTTTTAAACATTTGTATTTTTTTAAATCAGAATTTAATTTGAACATATGTATTTTTCTAAATCAGAATTTAATTTGAACATTTGTACTTTTCTAAATCAGAATTTAATCTGAACATACCAAATGTTGGAAACAAAGTTGCAAACATTGTTCGTTTCACAGCAAAAACAAGTTCCATATGTAAGCGTTCTTCAATGCTTATAACTTGGGAGAATGTTATTCGCCTTACATCCAAAAGTTTTTTTGAGATTGTTAGCAGGAAGAAACACTTTTTTTAATTTTTAATTTTATTTTTATTTAAATTTTACCAAAATCTGAAAAATTCCCATTACAAGAAATACGGCTAGACCAGAAGCAAAATGTAGCTCATTCCGAAGGACAACCTCATTATAATGTTTTTCACATTTTCTTCTATAAATTATGGGTTCAGGGAAAATAAAACTGACAAGTCTTAAGTAGAGATATTCACAAAATGCTAGGAAACACTGAAAATAATAAAATCAGAATTTTAACAATCGGAATTATAAAAATCAGAATTTTGAAAAAAATCAGAATTTTAAAATTCAGAATTTAAAAAATCAGAATTTAAGAACAGAATTCTAGAAAACAGAATTTATAGGAAAATCAGAATTTTAAAAAATCAGGATTTTAAAAATCAGAATTTTATTGAAATCAGAATTTTAATAAAAAAAATTTAAGAAATCGGGATTTAAGAAATCAGACTTTTTTTAATCAGAATTTTATCAAATCAGAATTAAAAATCAGCATTTAAAAACAGAATCTTGCAAAATCAGAATTATAAAAAATCAGAATTTTTTAAAATCATAATTTTATTCCAACTTACAGTAAAAATAACAATTGTATAGGCAACAGTATGATAATGTTCAAACAATTTTTGTTGTAATAATTTAATATGACTGGTTCCATCTTCATCTTCAACATGTTCATTTTGCCTTTCAGGTAAGGGCATTGAGGTTATTTGTTTTACAAAACTATTTTCTTGTTGTTCTGTTGGGGGTATTACAATAATGTTGTTTTTAGATGTTTCTTCTGGTTTGGATGTTTTGTGTTTTGTTTGATGTTTTTGTTGTGTTAATTGTTCTGATGTTTGTTTCTCTTGTTTTTCTTGTTGTTTCGCTTGTTTTTCTTGTTCAGAAACATTTAATTTATTATTACAACATTGACAACAACAACAATTTTCTGATTTGTTGTTTTGAGGTTCTGGTATGTTTTGATGCAAGTTGGAAGTTGAAGGGTGTGCAAAATCAGAATATGTGTTTCTTAACAATGTTTTTAAGTTAAGTTTTTGTTTAATAAATGCAACAAAGCATTTAATACATATATTAAAATAAAATATTTTATTAATTACTAAGCCACACCAAAAAATAAATAAAATGTCAATTTCTAAAATGCCTCCCTTATCTTTTATTTTTTATCGTTTTATTTAAATAAAAAATGGGGGTTAAACATTTTTATCTATTATTCTATACTATTTTTAAAAACTATTTATTTATTGTAGTTTGTAGAATTTTTGTCAAAAAATTTTTTTGTTATTTTATATTCAAAAAATTTTTTTGAAATGTTCTTTTATTCAATGTTTTGCTTATATATCTGACATTGTTAGAAGTCAAAACATTTTCCTTTTGTTTCCAACTTTTTTCAGAAAACACTAAAACATTATTTTTCAAAACATTATTTTTCAAACAATGTTTTACAAAACATTAATAAACGGTAAAAACATTAGCAACATTTCTCCCTTTTCTCAGAGAACACTAAAACTTGTTTAAAACATTGTTCCTAAGAACATTAAAACTTTCATAAAGCATCAACAACATTTTCCCAACTTTTGTAAAAACATTGATAAACATTGTTTTCGTTAAAACATTTTTCATCTTTTTAGAAAACATGCAAACTTGTTCGAAAACATATAAACTTGTTCGAAAACATATAAACTTGTTTAAAAACATCGTGTCTAAAATCATTTAAAACTTGTTTAAAAACAATGTTTTCCAAAAACATCCTTAAAAACATCTTTAAAAACATCAACATTTTCCCAAACATTCCCCAAAAACATTAAAATAAACATACACTTGTTCAAAACATGTTTGTTGTTCAAATGTTTGTTGCTCATCTAATGTTTTTGGCAGTATCACAGGGAAACAAGTTACTTTACAAACTTCTTCCTTTGTTGATGTTGGGAATACAGTACTCGAACTTGCTATTGTGTTTATACTTATATTTCCAACACTACAAAAACTATTTGTGGGGGAATGTTGTTGTTGTTGATGTTGTTGTTGTGTGTTTTGTTGTATTGGGACTGTTAATAATGTTTTTAGGCTTTGAGAGTGTTTTTGGTGAATATTGTTGTTGTTGGAAGGGTGATCCATATGTGTGCGGATTCTTTGGCGTTCTTTTGGCGTTTCTTAGATTTTTTTAATTTTTTGGCGTTATGTTTATTTTTTGGCGTTTTATTGAGAATTTTTTAATTTAGTCGTTTGGCCATGATTTGTCGTATTTTTTTAGATTTTTTCTAGTTTTGGCGTTCTGTTTATATTTTTTGGCGTTTTTGGCGTTTCTTAGATTTTTTGGCGTTCTGATTTATTTTTGGCGTTTTTATATTTTTTAAATTATTTTGTCGTTCTTTAATAAATAAAATTTTCAAATTTTTTGTTGTTTGGCGTTGTATTTTTTATTTAAAATTTGTTAGATTTTCCAATTAAATAAACTTAATGGCACACATCTTTAAAAATATTTTTTCAAAAAAAAATTAATTATAATTTATTTAATTATAAAGGAAATACAAAGGAGAAAAATAAGGCATGCGCGAAAAATAATTTTATTTTTATTAACGCCTAGTAGTTATTTTTGTGTTTATCAAATCTAATCGATCAAACCACGCATTTTACTAACTAAACCTTTATTTTTTTTGTATAAAAAAAAGATAAACAACATGTTGCACAAATCGTATTTATTAAAATAAAATTAAATATATTTCCTTAATTAACAGGTTTTGGGGGTTGTTTGGGCGCAGCCGTCGTTTGGGCGCGCATCTAAAAAATTATGGGTTCCCGTAAGCCTCTCTCCTGTAAATTTCAGAATTTTTGGTTCAGTATTTCTCAAGTTATGAACGATAGAGTAACTACTATCCGTAAAATTCTTGAATTTTATTTTTAAAAAATTATGGGTTACCGTCAACCTAATTTTTTGAAATTTAGCAGAGATATACCTTATAGTATCAAGTATCTTTCCTGTAATTTTCAGAATTTTTGGTTTATTATTTTTCAGGTTATGAACGAAAGAGTAACTGCTATCCGTAAAATTCTTGAATTCTGATTTTTTAATTGCTGGAAAAATTTTTTCCAAAAAAAATTTTTTTCTTCAAAATTAGAGTAACTGTATGAGTCATCAATTCAAAAATTTATTTCTTTAAATAAATCTGCAAATAAGCACAATAGTGATTAAAATAACACTCGGTTGTGTTAAGACGTTTTTAAGCGTTTTAAGGACATTATTTAAGTTATTAATCATCGAAAAAAATTTTTTTTGAATTTTTAATATTTTTTTATTATTTAAAAGATAGCGAAGAGTGAGAAAAAAAAATCAGAAAGTCAAACAAAAAAGATTTTTTTATTTAAATATTTTGTGTGTTTTTATCAATAAAGCAAACGAACGCCCGTCTTTTTAAGAGATCTTTTACAGGAAAAAAATTTTTTTATGGAAATTCTTTTTTAGCTTAAATAAATTTTCCTTTAAGGTAATAAAAAAAATTATTTTTATTTTGTGGAGTAAAATGTGATAGCATAAAAAGTCAGAAAAATAGTGTGGCGTTTTGACTTTCATGTTGACTGATTTTGGCGCTCTGGCGTTTGGCGTGTTTTAAAAATTTGAAAAATTGGCGCTTGTCAATTGGCGCGCCACGCGAAAATTTCCAGAGGAATTTTTAAATGAGTTATGTCAAGAAAAATTTTAAGAGTTTATCAGTGAGATATTTAAAAATAAATTTATTTTTGAAGCTTTATTTTTTGGCAAAATTTCAAAAAAAATTCATTTAAGTAAAAGTTATATGGATTTAACCAAAGCATTCCCTTAGCCTGACCAAACAAATTTAAAAATTAATAACTCTGCAAATTTATTTTCTAAAAATAAAATTTTTTCTTTATTTTAAAGCTAACATTTTGAATTAAATTTAGAAAAAATTTCGAGTGAATATCAGGGTTGGGTATCTATTTCCGCCCCCCCCCCCTCAGTCCGCGTTTTAATTGAGGGTTGTGCGCCATGGCGTTTTGACTTTAATTTTTACACACTTCGGCGTTTGGCGTTTTTTAAAATTTAAAAAATTGGCGTTTGACATTGGCGCGCCATGCGGAAATTTTGGCGCACATCCTTGGTCAATACCCCCACTTTTAAAAAAATTTTAGAAAAAATTTAAAATAGAAAAAAAGAACATAAATAAAAGTCAAATTAACCTACATTTTTGGAGAAAAAAAAAGAAAAAAATTATCAAAAGAAAATTTTTCCTTTTTAAAATAATTTTTGACCATTCGAGAGCAAAGAATTTTTATCTAAAAATTGATACGCGCATAAAAAAGAGAATAAAACTAAATAGAAATCGACCTTCCCCCCCCCTTATTTTAACTATTTAGCCATCGATTGTTGTCATTTTTCGGGGGAATAAACGGGTGTGGTGTGATGATGACAAACTGACTAAAAATAAGGAGAAAGAGTATAGCAATGCCAACCAAAAAAATGAGAAGAAAAAAAATTGGATGGTTTTGGAAAATAAAAAAATAAATTTTTGTTTATTGGGGTGGGGGGGATTCTACACTGAGAAGGGAGAGGAGAAGGGAGAGGAGAAGAGGAAAAATACAAAAAATGAGGAGAATAAAAACGAGGGATTTGGAAAAGTTTTTTTAGTTTGGTAGATTGATTTTAATTTTATTTTTGGGAGAAAAAAATTTTTTTTGGCAAACAAAAAAAATTTTTTATTTTTAATTTTTGTTGCAGGTAAAATTTTAAAAAATTGTGGAGAAAAAACTAAAATTTAAAAAAATCAAGAATCAACGATTAAAAAAATATTTTCCTTCCTTAATTTATTTTTAAAAAATTTTATTTGTCTAAAAATTAAATTAAACCAAAAATAAAAATGTTTGCCCAGACAGGGGTTCGAACCTTCAACACCTTGTCCAGTAAAATCTAAGCAGCTAACCGCTACACCACTTAATTCCCCCCTTATATTTCAACTTAAATTTTCCCCTCTTTGTTCCGTCTTAATTTCAATTTAAAAAAATCTTAGAAAAATTTTAAAAAATAGAAAAGACTTGATTTTTAATAAATTTAATATTATTCACCTTCTTTTAAGTAAAAAAAATTAAAAAAAAATTTTTTTTAAGAAAGCTAAAATTACTTTTATTTATTTTACTCTTTTATTGCTTCTATTTTTAACTTTAACTTTTTTTTCTTTTTAAATTTTGCTTAGATTTTTATTTTATATTGCTTTTGTGATTTAATTTAATTGTTTATTTTGTTTATTTAATGGATTAAAAAATAAATACATTCTACACAAAATTGAATTTTGAAAGATTAAAAATCTGGGTCAACTTCTTGTCCTTGACCTCTTATTTCTAAATCTCCATAATTTTTCATAGAAAATTAAAATTTATAGAGTTCTTTATATCTTTCGATAAAGAATTAAATTAGCTTTAAAATAAGCTATAAAGCTTAATTTTTGGTTCAGTAATAAAAAAGTTATGGCCAAAAAACTTTAAAAATACTTGCTAAAACCTAGTTTTTTGACTATAACTTTTTTGTAAATAAACCTAAAATATTAATTTGAAGCTTATTTTGTAGATAATTCAATTCTCTATCGAATGGTATAAAACTCAAAATAAACTATTTATCCAGTCATGAGTTGTAAGGTTTGAATTCAACCCCATAAGAGGGCTGTAAAGGAGAGAGAACGTAAACAGTTTTTTGCCCATAACTTTTCTGCAGGTTAACCTAAAATTCTGGTTTAAGGCTTATTTTAGAGCCAATTCAATTCTCTATCGAATGATACCAAATTTAAATTTATCGGTTTATTTTTTCTTGAGTTATAAGGTTTGAACTCACCCACGTCCTTTAGGAAGACTGTAAGGGAGAGAAGAGAGAGAGGCTTAAAAATAGCAGAGAAAAACAATTTTTTAGAAAGCTTAAATATTTTTAAAAGAAAAATATTCTATTTATTTTTAGTTTTAAAGCAAAATAAATAAATATAATTTAAGTAAAAAAATCTAATCCAAGTTTTTTAGCCCTTCTTCCCCCCTCTTCCCCCACTCATCTTGCGCAGCATGTCGTCAAAGAAATGAACAAATAAATGAATATAAAAATTGTTGAGTGAGTTGGAAAATTTTAAGTATAAAATGGAAGCAAAAAAAGTTTGAAAAAGGAGAACATGGAAATTAAAAAAAATTTCTAAAAAATCTCGAACTTTCACACTCCCCAAAAACGTCTTTATAGTTAGTATAAGTGAGGGGTTGGGGGATATATTGAGGTATTTAAAGCAGGCTAGGGGCATTTGATGACTGTCCTACCCATTCCGTACCATTTCCCACTCTCGTTGTTTTTAACAAGGTTATAGAGTAGCCTGAGATAAGGGAGGACTAGTGACCGGTAAAATCGCTTTTTCCGGATCCGAATTCCGGATTTGCAACTTGAATCGGCCGGATTTTTCCGGCGGTCTTTTTAATCCGGTAAAAATAATTTCCGGAGTCTGACAGGGATGGGAGTTTCTATGTTGGAGGGAAGAGGTGTTTCTGTTGCTACACCCCTAGAAAAGGCATTCTTAAAAAGTCGGTATTCTAAAGACTAAACTGGGGATAAAAGGGATATCTGAAAATAAAGAGGAAAGAATTGAGGAACTACTAGTCTTGGGGAAAATAAATTTAAAAAATAAAAGAGGAAGTAAAAAACGAATTATTAAAATTTTAACTGAAAGAACTTAAATAAAGAAGAAAAATTTTTTTTAATATTAGCGTGTGAAGCCTTAAAGTTTTAATATAAAATATAGTCTCCCTTAAAGACCTATTTTCTTTAAGAAAAAGTTGTTGCTAATAGATACGCTAAAATAAATTAATTTTTAATATTAAATGCTTTAATGAACACCGGTAACTTTAAATGAAGAGAAAAAAAGTTGAAAATGTTTTTAGTATTATATCAAGTTTTTAAGGTTTTGAAAAGTGCACGAACGGAAGCAAACTTGTTTAGAAAAATAAAAACAAGTTTAATTAAAAATTGACAAACAAGTTTATTTTCAAGTTTAAAAAACAAGTTTATTTAATTTAAAGTTTAGAAAAACAAGTTTATTTAAGAAGGTTTGCAAACAAGTTTAATCTGTTTTTCAAGTTTATTTTCAAGTTTTAAAACAAATTTAAAGTTCAGAAAAACAAGTTTATTTAAGTAATGTTTGCAAACAAGTTGATTTTGTTTTTAGGTTTTAAAACAAGTTTATTTTAAAGAAAACCAAGTTGTTTTGAATTAAAGTTTATTTAAGTTTAGAAACAATTTATTTTTTAACCTAATTGTTTCAAGTTTATTATTTGCATCAAGATAAGTTTTAAAAAAGCTTTATTTAAATGTTAAACAATAAATAAAGTAAATTAAAGTCAAAAATGAATATTCCAAAAATTGAGCTTTAAAAAATTCTCATAATATAATATATTTAAATTTAAAATCAGTAACAAAGTGAAAACACCCATTTCTTAAATATATTTAATCATCAGACACTTCTCGGATCAGAGTAAATTCATTCTGAAAAAATTAAAATTATTAGCAAGTTTATTTTAAAGTTTTAGATAAGTTTTATTTTTATGCTTTAAAAACAAGTTTAATTTTATAATAAAAAAACAAGTTTTAATTGTTTAGAAACAAGTTTAATTTAAACAAACAAGTTTTATTTGTTCATTTAAAGTTTTAGACGAAGTTTAATGTTTAGAAAAACAAAGTTTTTTTTCTTGATTTATCAAAACATGTTTTGTTAATGTTTATTTAATTAAAACAAGTTTTAAATGTTTAGAAACAAGTTTATTTGTTTTTAAACAAAACAAACAAGTTTTATTTGTTCATTTAATTAAAACAAGTTTATATTAAAGTTTATTTAAAGTTTTAGACTAAGTTTAATGTTCAGAAAACAAGTTTTGTTTTATAATTAAACAAAACAAGTTTATTTAATGTTTATTTAATTAAAACAAGTTTTAAATGTTTAGAAACAAGTTTATTTGTTTTTAAACAAAACAAACAAGTTTTATTTGTTCATTTAATTAAAACAAGTTTATATTAAAGTTTATTTAAAGTTTTAGACTAAGTTTAATGTTCAGAAAACAAGTTTTGTTTTATAATTAAACAAAACAAGTTTATTTAATGTTTATTTAATTAAAACAGGTTTTAAATGTTTAGAAACAAGTTTTATTTTAAAACTTTATTTATTTTCATGTTTTTCCCCTTACCATCTCTTCATTCAAAGCATTCGAAGAACATTCCACACGAATTTCAAAACGTTTAGAAGCATCAAATTTATTCACAAGACTATAACGAACTTCAACCTCTTCATTCTCTGTCCCCTCTTCTTCATCCACTTTAAATGTTGTGGAACGATAAATTAATCTCAATCCAGTAATGTTTGTATGTATCCAGGGCGCAGGGTGTGAAGAAAAATTTAAATTAATTTTTTTAATTATTTGATCGGGATGGCGAGTCTTTCGGCAATGCTAAAAAGTGTTAATTATAGTATGTTTCCAAACAAGTTTATTTTTAAAGTTTTGAACAAGTTTATTTTTATGTTTCAAAACAAGTTTATTTTTATGTTACAAAACAAGTTTATTTTTAAGTTTCCAAACAAGTTTGTTTTGAAGTTTATAAGCATGTTTAATTTTAAGGAAAAACAAGTTTATTTTAATAAACAAGGTTAAACTTGTTTTTCCTTAAAATTAAACTTGTTTTTCCTTAGAGGTTTTTTAAATGTTTTTGAATGTTTGAAAACAAGTTTATTTTTAATCTTTCAAACAAGTTTGTTTTAATGTTTTGAAACAAGTTTATTTTAAAGTTTTGAACAAGTTTGTTTTGAAGTTTGTAAATAGGAGTGTTTGCATTCTCTAAAACATGTTTGTCTAATGTTTATCTAAACAAGTTTATTTTTACAAATGTTTAAATTCAACTTGTTTCTTTAAAAAACAAGTTTATTTAAAACAAGTTTATTTATTTTCAACTTTCCAACTTGTTTTATTAAAACTTGTTTTTCTACCTTAATAAGAGCATCAAAAATATTATCCCATCCTTGTTGTTCATCCCCATTAAATTTAACATTTTGAGGTAAAAATCCAAAAGCAGTTAACGATTCAGGGTAAAATCTTTTTTTATTTCCTTCTTTATTAATTAAATAATTATAAAATTCCAAATTTCCTTTAATGTCCCAAATTGTGATTGATTTGGCTAGCAATGTTTTTTGAAGGAAGGACATTGAAATTGGTTGATATGAACGAAAATCGTCTGTACTTATCGGCAAAAATTTTTTTAAATTAAATTTTGAGAGAAAATAGGTAATAAAATCTCTTGTCCAACGATGCTCTTCAATAAAAAATGAAGAAGAGTGAATCTAAATAAAAACAAAAATTAAAACTTGTTTTTAAACATGTTTTAATAATTTTTAAAACAAGTTTACAAACAAGTTTTTAGGAAAAAGAATGAAACATTTTTTAATTAAAGTTTAATTGTTAAAAACAAGTTTATTTTTAAAAAACAAGTTTATTTTTAAGAAAACAAGTTTTAATTAAGGTTGGAAAACATGTTTATAAAAACAATGTTTTGAAACAAGTTTTAATTAATGTTTGAGATAGAATGAATGTTTTGAATTTTAAGGGAGGAAAACAAGTTTATTTTGAAGTTTACAAACAAGTTTATTTATTAAACTTGTTTTTAGAGTTGTAGGCAAACAAAACAACTTTAATAAAAACAAGTTTAATTTTAATCAAAACAAGTTTTATTTTAATAAAAACATGTTTATATTTTATTAAAAGCAAGTTTAATTAAAACTCTACCTTAGAAAATTGTCTAAACCAAAAAATAGCCGTTGCCAAATGCAAGCGGTTTTGAAGCATATTAGGCAGATAAACAAAAAATTTATAATTGTTTCTTTCAGGCAAATAATTAACAAATTTGCAGCATTCACATTTACTATAACATTCACAACTGTCCTTATCATTTTCATTAATATTTATAAAAAAATAAATATCATCAGGATTAGTGTTTCCATCGTGTGAAGCAAGCATTTTGACTGGTTTAATTAAACGCCCGTCAGAATAAAATTTAAAATTCTGAAAAAAAATTTTTTTTAATTTAATTTCTGTACCCATTGAATAGTAGAAAGTGTGGCCAATAATGGGCCCAATTCTTGCGGTGGAATTTTTAATTCTTTATAATTTTTGAAGGAACAATATTTTGATGATTGGCTAAGGTAAGTGTCGGTATTCTTTAAAGGGAAAATTAATTAAACTTGAAACAAGTTTGTTTTAATTCAAGTTTATTTTAATATTCAGAAACAAGTTTGTTTTAATTCAAGTTTATTTTAATGTTCAGAAACAAGTTTGTTTTAATTCAAGTTTATTTTAATATTCAGAAACAAGTTTGTTTTAATCCAAGTTTATTTTAATGTTCGGAAACAAGTTTGTTTTAATTCAAGTTTATTTTAAAATTAAACTTGTTTGTTTGAAAAGTCTTAGTTACCAAACATTAAAAACAAGTTTATTCGTAAAAACAAGTTTATATTTAAGTGTTTGTTTTAATAATAAAACAAGTTTATTTAAAATTAATGCTTTGTCTGAACAATTTTGATTTTTAATGTTTGCAAAACAAGTTTATTTTTAAACAACAAAACAAGTTTATTTTAATAGCAAGTTTGTTGCAAAACTTGTTTTAAACAAACTTTTTTCAAAACAAGTTTATTTATTTTTATTTCAACTTAACAAAAAGACCTACAATCGCAAAACGTCCAAATTTATATTTTGGCCTGCAAAATATGGCAAAAAAAATTTTTTTTTTTTTTTTATTTTACCAAATTTCTTCATTTCCCTTCACAACATTATAAAAATGTTTATTAGTTAATTGAACAGAATTAAAAAGTTGTTTGCGCGTTAAAAACTTGAAAACTTCAATTAACGGGTCATTGAAACTGTTGTCGATTATTGGACCTTTTAAACGATAACGCAGCTTTTTTGACACTTGGGTGAGCTGGGAAAGTTGAAAATCAAGTTTTTCTCTTGGAAAGGTTTCAAGACTGTTACTGGTGGTTGCTGAAGGCTAAAAATCAAAAATTTTTCAAAATGTCAACTTTTAAAATGGTAAAATTTCAAAATGGTCAGAAGGCAAAAATTTTTCAAAATGTCAACAAAAATTGACAATTTGACACTTTTTTGTCTTCTGACCATTTTACAACTAAAAAAAAATTTTTTAATCACCTGCTTCAAGGCTTGAAGCAAATTGATACATTTCGAGTTGAATTCACAGGCGTGAGTCGTAAAAGCATCAAAATTAAATTCTTCGTCTTCCATAAATTTTTTAATAAATTTAATTTTATCTAAAATTTTTTTTTAATTTAAAAAAAATATTTTTGTTTGTTTTTAAAGATGATTTACCCGTTATTATTGATCGGTAATGTTTTTCAATATTAAAAAAGAATAGAAAATGGAAAGCATAAATACAGCCCCACACATTTTCCTTGCAAAAAGCGAATAAAATTAATAGCGATGTAAAAACGGTTAAACCCTAAAAATATTAAAAAATGGTCAATCCCTACAGAAATGTCAAAATGGTCAGGAAATCGAAATGTTTCAAAAGGGTCAACCACTAAAATCTTGACATTTGACATTTTTGGTTCCCTATCATTGGGTACAGCCCATAACGGCGCAAAGCCATAACCTGGTGGAAGATGTCTGGTCCTTATCAGTTTTGGTATCAATCTCCTTAGCTTGATGAGAGGAATCGTTTAATACTAAATTTGGTAAGATTAGAAAATTTTGAAGCAAGCTATGGCCTTGCGCCGTTATGGCCGCGCCGGCGTGTCCCCCTTTAATTATTATTTAAATTTTTCAAAAAAATTTTTTTTTAATTTTCTCCTTTAAAAATTCAAAAATAGAAACAAAGACAGAAAAAAGACAAAGTAACACGCTCAGAAAAAATTTTAAAAAATAAAGGAGTTACAAAAATAGAAAGGAAAAACAACAAAAAACAAAGCAATATTTGTTTATTTAACCTGCCTTTCTATTAAAGTTGGTATTTAAATACATTGGGTAAATCCCCCAAAAAATCATTTTCACTTCTCCCTCCAACAAAAAAAAATCCAGAAAAATGCAACACCCGCTTAATGTTTTTCTTCTTTTAATAATTTTAAATTTTGTATTTGTTTCAATTCGAACAGAATGTCTTAAAAATGGAAATGCTGATATTGGAAGTAAGGATAGATTTTTTTAGAGATTATTGCGATGAGTATAGTAAAAATCGCATTCTCAGGAAATTAATCCTGTAATCCCGTTCATCGCTTAAAATATGGGATTTCGTGACAGGATCTCGTAAAATCCCGTACGGGATCCTGTCCCGTGCCGCACACTAGATTGTGAGCAATGCCGAGCGAGCACTGTCAGCGTTATTCCAATCCTGCCCGATAGCTAAACCTTTGCTAAACTCTTCCTCAATATTGGGAGTAGAGGTCGGAAAAATCGTATTTGCGAGATCCAGCATGCGGGAGAAATTTCTAAAAACGTTTGCGAGAGTAAATCCCGCGGGAATAATCCCGCATTCCCGCAAATCGAAAAAAGAACGGAAGCGGTATCCCGCAAAATCCCGTCCCGCGCCGACCACTCATTGGAAAATCCCCACCCCCCCCCTCCCCCCCCCCCCATTGAAACCAAATATAAAAAAGGTTCAATTTAAATTTATCAAATATATGTATCTATCTACTAGATTGTGTAAATTCAAAATGCCCGGACAGATATGAATGTAATGCTGAATATAAATGCTGTAATTTTTCAATTATTATCCTTCCTAAAAAATTAAATTTAAAGGCTATACAGGTACATCAACATCCAAACAAAATCCAGATTTAAATTTAACACAAATTTCACAAAAAACGGATGATTTTCTTAATGGCTTTAGAAAAATATTACAAGGCATTTTTAGCCTAGAACAATAAAAAAAATTAAATTTTTTATTCTTTTTATTGTTAAAAGTATAATTTTTTGAAATTTTGTATTTAATAAAAAGGCAAATTTAAAGAAAATTTTTTTGAAAAAAAATTTAAAACAAAACTTCATTGGAAAAAAAAATTTTAACTGAAAGGAGAAAACTCTCCACGGGTGACGATAAAATTTTAATTTTTTTTTCAAAAAAAATTTTCACAATTAACTAGAAATGGAGTATTAAATAAATATAAAAAATTTTCTATAATTTGTCTAACCGTATCTTTTTCAAATCAAAAATAAAATCAACAGTTTTTAAAGTCTAAAAAAGTCAAAAATGATAAGAGAACTACTGCATTCAAATATTTTTAATTAAAAAAATTTTAAACTTAAAAATTTCTAAAAAATAAAATTTGAAGGCAGGAAAGTCTCATTCGTAGGAGTAATTTAAAAAAATTTCTTATGGAATGGATTTTAGTCAAAAAATTGTGTATTTATTTTGATAAAATCATTCAACTACTATAAAAAATAAAATTAAAAAAATTTTTTGAGAGTCGAAAATGAGACTCCAATATTTTTAAATTTATTTAACAGAGGTATATTTTTAGAAATAATACAATTGATCTTAAAATTTAAAATAATTGAATGATTTTATTTTTTAAACAAAAAACAATTTCTCTAAAAACAAAGTCAATATGTGTGGAGAGCTTATATAAAAAATAATTTTTAAAAATTTTCTCTATAAAATTATATAAATTAGTTTGCCTCTCTCTTTCCTTATAAAACTCACCAAAAAATTTCTAAGTAGAAGCCATCTCCGGAACTGTACGAAAAACAATTCCAAAAGAAGCTAGACGGTCATAAATTTTGGTATTCTTAAATGCTGCTGCTGAAGTAAAAACTCCACTAAAAAATAATAAAAATTTTTTTTTGTATAAAAATTTTTAAAAATATCAACAAAATTCATTTATTTTTTATCCCAAGCCTTCTAAAAATAAGCGAAAAATTTTATAGCAAAAATACAAAAAAAATTTTTTTTGGTGTAGTGGGAAAATTTTTGGTTCACTAGGGAAAAGGGTTGAAGGTTCGAACCCCCGCAAAGGTGAATTATTTTTTATTGCCATAAAATAAATTTTTTAATGATTTTAAGTTAAAATTCTTATCAAAAATAATTTTTAAAAAATTAAAAAAACAATTTTTACCCAGGTTTTGGCATATTGTCAGCATCAGAAAGAATAGTCAATGCACACGACAAAACACAGCCAGAAGTTGCAATGTAGCCAGCTAAAAATTAAAAAAAATATTTTAATTTAATAAAAAAAAATTTTCCTTACCATCAGGTCCATCACAACGAACAACAACTTTCTTGTTTGGTTGTTCTTCAACAGGCGGTGGAATTGTTGTTTCATTCCAACCTGTGCCAAAGAACCAATATTCAAATGTTGCCTAAATAAATGGAAAAATGTGAAACGGAGAAGGGAGAAATTTTTAAATAATTAGTCCTCCTCTCATTCTGTCCCTAGTATATTTTTAAAAAATAACCAAGAGATTGTGACAGATAAAAACGATGTTTGGTGCCCTCTAATCTCAACTAACCAACTATCTTATTTACTCGTGAAATCTTTTCTCCTACACATGAATAAAAATAAAACACTATAAAACTAAATAAAAAGCCTTAAGCTACATACTCCTTAAAGTATTTAATACGAGGGCTATAGAAATTGGTAATCTTCATCTAACATAAAGAACAGGGATGTCACGGGTTACCCGAAACCCGATACCCGGCCTTTTTTTCGACCCGATACCCGATCCAAGAAATTTTCTAAAACCCGACCCGAGAATTTTTATTTTTCAAAACCCGACCCGAAACCCGACCCGAGTTTTCTCAAAATTTTCGCCCTCGTCGGAGAAAAAGGGAAGATTTTTAGCTTAATGATCTTCCAAAATTCTGAAAATTTTCGCCTGCGGCGCTGAAAAAGGAAGAAATCTGGCTTCGGACCTTCCAGAATTCTCAAAATTTTCGCCTGCGGCGCTGAGAAGGGAAGATACCCGGACTTTTTTTCGACCCGAAACCCGATCCGAAGAAAATTTTGAAAACCCGACCCGACTTTTTGCTCAACCCGAAACCCGATCCGAGAAAAATTTTGAAAACCCGACCCGACATTTTTCTCAACCCGTGACATCCCTGATAAAGAAGCAATTTTTAATTCTGGTAATTATAAGGTAGGGGAACTGTCCAAACAATATCCCTCAATTAAATATACAAGTCATGATAATGCAACCCGCGAGTCTTCCCCACAACAAAGCCCAATCTTATATAAAAATAATTTTTTAACAACCTCTTCCGCTTGTTGACGTGTCGGTCCACTATTCTTAAACATATAGGCAGAACAAATGTCCGGATATTTTTGAAGAATGTTACGAGTCCAACTAAATTTGACCGCAATTTGAAAGATCATTAGCCACGCCAATAATGCTAGAGCCCAAAACCCGCTTTTGACACAAATGTAAGTCTCTATCATTGCCTAGAAATTTTGAAAAAAAATTTTTCTGAAAAAAAAATTCAAAATAAACCGGAAATTTTTTGTCCATTTGAGCATCAAAATACTGTGAGCGTTGAACAATGCTTTTATCAGCACCCAAAAATGGAAGACAATAACACTTTAATTTGTCGTTGTACCAAAAAGTTGAACGCTTTGGTGCTCGCCAACGAGTCTTTTCCAGCTTTTCAGGCATTATAGCTTTACGAATACGTCCAAGTCCGTCGTCCTTAGCTTTCCAAATGCCGAGAATGAGTGTTTGATAAGTGCCGGCATTGAAAGAATAACCCTAAATTTGAAAGAAATGCTGGGTTTATTTGAATGGCGTGGATAGAAAAGGAATTTTTTGGGGCGAAGGAAATGTTGTGGGAAGTCAAAAAAAATTAAACTGAAATACGAGATCACTATTCGAACCAGTGATGGCCAGGATGAGAAAAAAAGGCCGAGTCTATGGGTCAGTTTAACGGAATTTGTATGGAACGGGTTTTGGCAAAACATGACTGGTTTAAAGGTAACCCGACTCATCTCTAAACTCAAAATAATTATGACACGGATTTGAGAGAAAAAAAGTCAAATCGGCAGAGATGGAGATTAAATAAAAATTAACTTAAATTTAAAAAAATAAAAAAACTAACGGATTCTCCAGTATTAATCTTTGCAAAAGTTTCAGCATAAGTCAAAGTCCCATCAAAGTTTTTCTTCAAAAATTCCATTCCCATATCACAAGGGATAGAATCCCAACCACAAGCGCTAACAATAAAAACTCCCTTCTCTTTAGCCTGTTCAGAATATTTCATCTGCATTGACTCAATCCACTAAAACGAATAAAGTGTAAAACGTAAAGATTGAGTAACAGGGCCAAGGATGGAAGGAATTCACACGAGAAACTTAACCCGTTCGTGAGAAAGTTTCCTCACTCCTCATCAGCACTAAATCAACTCTAACAACCAAAGCCCTATCCTGGCATTATTTAAAGTTTATATTGAAGGGATGCCAAATTTTGGGAATTTTGGAGGGCCATATCTTGGCCAGATCAGAAAACGGGCAAAAACGGCTCAAAATCCTTGCTAGAAAGGGCACATTCGCTATCGAATGAGCCCGGTCTCGACCGTTTTTGCAACGGACACCTCGCAACCTTCCTTGTCAGAGTTTAAAAAGCCTAAGTTAGTCATACCCTGTATACTCACTATATTGATAGACCCATCCAACTTGGCCAGTGAGTGAAGGAACTCAACGATTCCTATCCAAAACGGATAGTGTCAAAAATGCTGTCTTCCTTAACCTTTCAATTCAAAACTATGGGGGCAAACTGATCGAAATTGGAAATACCAAATCCCCTCAAAGTTTAACTAGTAAAACTCTAGACTTACCTAAACTCATAGAACCCCTAAAAATTAAGAAACAAAAAATATACAGCAGGCTCGCCAGAGATATCAACGTGGCTGGAACCATTTTCCACAGCAGCCTTAACAACAGCTTCACCATAAAGACGATACTATTTAAATATAAAAATAAGAATCAAAAAAGAGAAAATCAACAAGGGCGTAGCTAGGGAACTGAGTGGGCGCACCTTGAACTGGGGAAAATGAAAAATTTTGGAAGAATGACCGAAAAAGTGAAATTTTTCCCGCCTGCAACCCACAAAACAATCCACACCTACAAGCCTAAAAACAGACAAAAAAAATTTGCTTTCGAAATGCCAAAATTTTGACCCCCCCCCCCTCCCATTCTAACACCCCACTGAAATCTGCACCCTACAACGCCCTTGGAAATTAGGACAAAGCCGGTTAAAAGTCCTGTTAATTTTTCACTGTAGCGGGGCAAATCGAGAAGAGAGAAGGGGAAAGAGAAAAAGGACACGCTACAGGGTCAAATTAACCGGACGGGTAACCGGCTTTGTCCTACCCTACTGAAAATCTATACCGGTCCAACAACGTTGACAATAACTTTCGCTTGCTTGGCCATCTGAACGAGTTGGTCCTCATGCTCATTGTCAGCAATTATTATCGGAATTTTGGACAAATCCTTATCTTTAAAAAATTTTTGAGAAAATTTTCAAAAAATTTCAAAAAAAACCTGTCAACTTCCCGACCTTGGCCAGTGTCTCTTGCAATTTTTTGGAGCTTCTACCAGCTATAGCAATTGAAAGTTTGCCATATTCCTCGCTCTTAACAAAAGTTTCGAGCACATATTGGCCTGTAAAACCAGAGGCTCCGTAAATTAACAAGTCGTAGCGGTTTGAAGAAAACATCTTTGATGTTTAGAAGTTAAAAGAATTTTAAAGAAAATAAACTAAAAAAGAAAAGTCAATTTAAGGGTTTTAAGGAAGAAGAGGACAAAGAAAGAGGCTTTGTTCCCGTCTTCCCCGCTTCCCCTCCTCTTACCTTCTTCCTTGTTTTTGGTGCCCGATAAGTATCAACATTTTTTTTCAGTTAGGTATATTTGTGTACTAAAAATCGGATACCGAAAAGTAGAGAGCGGAACGGGATCGAGACTTCCCGGCCCGAGTCCAGGCCAGTTAATTTTCATTTCCCGTTTCCGGTTTTTCGCTCTCTAAGTATCAAAAAGTATCCCAAAGTAAAAATCAAGAATCAATAAAACTGAAGAAATCAGAAAATGGGGGAGCAAATGTCACTTTTCCTAGTGAAGTCTTGAAAAGTTGGTATTTTATTGATTTATTTTCACATAAATAGGAGAATGAGGAAGTTAGGTGTAAAAATCTCAAACTTAAATTCGGAGTTAGTTTGGATTTTCTAGAAATCAGGCCGTAAAAATCTAGAATTACTTGATCCTTTTTTGGGTAAAGGAAACGACACTCTCCCAAATTTTAAAAATTAATTTTGCCCCTAAAATTCCTTAAGAATTTCAAAATAATATAGAAAGGTTTGCACTTGACTTGGAAAATAAAACAAAAAAATAAAATGTTAAACGGAATGATTTTATAAAAATAATCGGACCATCTCCCCTTCTCTTTTAATGAAAAAAAAGAAATAAAATACACTACTTAACGTTATTTGTAAATAAGGTAAAAGAAGAAAGAACACAAGCAAGCTATCTATTTTTACCACGTCCCTTCCCTTTGTTTGTTTTTTCTAGAAAAAGAAAGTTTTCGAAACAAGCAAAAAAAAAATTTTTGAATTTAAAAATTGACGAAATTTAATTTAAGACAAAACGTCCACTTTTAAGGACAGTAGAGTCAAAGACATTTTACCAATAACACATTTTGCCAATAAGGCTAGAATCTCTCATTTTGTCAACAAGACTGTTGTCAAAATGTAGGTTTTTAGCCTTGCTGGCAAAATGTCGTATTTGCCAAATGTCGTATTTTAATACAGTCTAAAGGTTAGAATTATAGAGAAAATCGGGAAGTTTCCGGAAAAGTTTTTGTCTGCTCCGGTTTTGTCTCTCTTATGTACTAAGTAACTCTAACATTTCTCTTACTCTGTCTATCACAACAAAATCTGGAATGATCTCGTGATGAATTTACTGAAGTTTGTACTCTACTCTCCTCATTCTGGTCATACACCGAACAATAAAAGAAAATGAGAGAGCGAGTATGCGAAATAGCATGTTTAAATAAGAGAGACAAACTAATTGAGACATTTTCTGAGCTTATTCGGCTCCATATTTTGCCACTAACACATTTTGCCAATAAGGCTATAAACCCTCGTTTTGTCAACAAGACTGTTGTCAAAATGTAGGATTTTAGCCTTGTTGGCAAAATGTCGTATTGGGGAAATGTCGTTTTTCAGGAAACAACTTATTTCTTAACAAAATTAACTCCAATTTTTTCCAAATTTTCTTGATTGACTTTTAATTTATTTTTAGAAGACTTCTACTTGTTTAATTAATCAAAATGAGTCTAGCTTCTGTTTGGAACATTGCTCGAAGTTTATTTTTCTTTTTCCTTTCCAATTTTCCCCTAAAAAATTTCAGGAGACATAGCAATTCCCAGAAATGCCCCAACAGAGTTACTCAAAGAGAAGCACAAAGAATTTCTTCTAGGATATAGCCGTGACAGGGATTCTTACGAATACATAATGGCGGAATATTTAAGAATGAGTGGAATGTATTGGTGTTTGACAGCGATGGATTTGCTTGGGGCGATTGAGGAAGTTGACAAGGAGTTCATTCTTGATTATATCCAGAAAAGCAAAAGAGAAAATGGGGGCTATGCCCCAGCTGAGGGACACGATCCGCACTTGCTTCATACTTTGAGCGCAATTCAAATAGCGATAACGCTTGGAAGGCTGGACATTGTATATTTTTGTTTTTTAATTTTTCTAAGGAGTGGTTCTGGGGGTTAATTGATGTCTGGACATTTTCTGAATGGTTTGAGTTCGGATGTTGTCCCGGATCGTGGGGAATGGAACCAAGAATTTGATACCGGAGAAATTTGTTGAAATAAGTCAGCGGGTTAGCCTTCATTGCTAGGATGTGTCCAAGAGTGGCTCGTCCATTTATTCTTCGTTATGTAATAGGGTTGCATTTTTCGAACCGGGCCGACGTTCGAGTTATTTTTAGGCCCTCATTTTTCGGTCCGAACCGTTCGAATCTTTTTCGTGCCAAAATTCAATGCACCGTTCGATTTATCGAACCGATCCGACAAGTTCAACCCCATTTATTAACTCCAGCCTTTGGTAACTAATAGAGTCGTTTCTGTAATTGAATGACATCAGAACTTTTTTGAAGAAGAGTTTGGTGTCGGGTTTTTCACGGATTATGGGGAAGTGAACTAAAAATTTAAAATATCAGGGTTTATTAGAAATGTCTGTCCCTGTAAGTAAAATAACTAATTCATTAACTAAATCCATTTTCTGACACGCCCGCTTTAATACATCATCCACAACGCTAAAATTCCTTCTTTAGCCATTAAGGGCTGCCTGTGTTTCAGAATTCTCCTCCTTTACATCCAAAATCCCTCCCTTAATTCAAATTTCTTTTCTCTTTAAGATTGACAAAGACAAGACAGTTTCCTTCATTAAATCATTACAACAAGAAGATGGCAGTTTTGTGGGTGATAGTGCTGGAGAAGTCGATACTCGTTTTTCATTTTGTGCACTAGCCTCACTTCACTTTTTGGAATGTTTGGACGCTGTAAATATACCAAAAGCTATTGACTTTATCAAAAGTTGTTACAATTTTGATGGAGGTTTTGGAACTAGACCGGGCTCTGAAAGTCATTCTGGACAGGTTTTTTGGGGTTTTAGGCTTTCAATTTTTATTTTCTTTAGGTTTATTGCTGTGTTGGTGCTCTAGCTATTTGTGGATGTCTTGAATTAATTAATGTTGAACGGACAGCTGAATGGTTGGCAGAACGTCAATGTCCATCAGGAGGATTGTGTGGACGTCCAGAAAAGTTACCTGATGTTTGTTACTCTTGGTTTGTTGAATACTTTTATTACCTTTTCTAACTTTTTTGACCCTTTGGGGGTTAGGCTTTTGCAATTTTTGCTGCAAATTAATGTAAAAATTTGGGCTTCGGTAAGCAATAACCTTTCTTGCGCTGGCGTTTTTGTTGGTTGTTGAATCACACGCAAATATGATCTATAGGACCTAACATCATGTTACTTAACCATCCTTTTCTGGTACGCTTCCCGCTCTTGGATAGTGTTTTTGATTCCGAATCGTCTCGAAGAATCGCGGGCGATTGTTTGTATGCGTCCATTGAACTTCTTTATGTTCTGGACTTACGCCCACTGGGTCTAGGGCTATTCCAAAATCCAATTTTATTTTGATTGGACGCATAAACTAGACCAGCGCCGAATCGCTTTTGCTAGGATATTCTAAAATATCGTTTCCTTTGAAAAAATTTCTGCAGTGCTTCTACCAGTGCTTTGTACCTTCTCTTTGACAAACCTATAATAATTTCTAATCTATAATTTTCAAGGTGGGTCCTTTCTTCACTTGCCATTCTCAACCGGCTTCATTGGGTCGACAAAACTTCACTCGTTCGTTTTATCCTTGCTAGTCAGGATGATGAATCTGGTGGAATAGCAGATCGTCCAGAAGATATGTCTGATCCATTTCACACAGTTTTTGGTTTGGCAGGCCTCAGTTTGTTGGGATATGAAGGTTTGGAACCTGTAGATCCCGTTTTTTGTATGAAGAAAGAAAGGCTTGGTTCTTTTTCGTTTATTTGACATTAATATTTTTTGACAAATTAATAAAAGTTTTTTTTAATTTTATCATCGTTTAGCTATATTGTTTCAAAAACATTGCTATTTTTTTTGCTTTTTCTAATTTTTTTAAACTTTTACATCTTAATTTCAAAAGGTATCACGACTTTTGCGCCGAGAACATTTGCGCCGCGACTTATGCGCCGCGACTTTTGCGCCGGGGGACTTATGCGCCGCGACATTTGCGCCGCCATTGTTTAGAAAATCCGGATCCGAAAAATGCCGGATATCCGAAATTTTCAGTTCGGATATCAGATCCGAAGATTTCCAACTATTCGACAACCCTACTAAAGTGAGGTCTGGTTGTAGTTATTGATATATTTTTAATGATAGTGGCGGCGCAAAAGTCGCCCGGCGCAAAAGTCGCGGCGCAAAAGTCCCCCGGCGCAAAAGTCGCTCGGCGCATAAGTCGCGGCGCAAAAGTCACGGAACCTTTCAAAAAATGCTGGGATTTCATATTTTTGAACTCCTCGTCAAGGGCGTAGCCAGGGGGCGAGGACTTCCGGGTCTAAAGCCCCCCTCCCCGAAATGGGAAAAAGGGAAAAATTTGAGGATGGGATTGAGCAAAAAAGTGAAATTTTTTGCCTGAAACCGTCGAAATTCAAAAAATTTTCATCAATTTCCGCCCCCGGGCTACGCCCTTGCACCTCATTAGAGACCGCACTGGGAGGGTCGTATGAGATCTCGATTCTCGAAAAATCTCGAAAACACAAAGATTTGTCATAAGAGACTCCTCATTATTATTAACGTCTATTTTTAAATATTTTTTCAAAAATCTTTTTAGATAATTTTTGTTTATTCTAAATTTCTTCAAAATTAAAAAAAATGGGAAAGATTATGAAGCCTGGACGAGTTGTGATCATGCTTAATGGTCGATTTGCTGGACGCAAGGCTGTTGTGATCAAAAGTTATGATGATGGTTCTTCTGAGAGGCCTTATGGACACGGATTGGTTGCTGGGATTGACAAGTTTGTGTTTCTTTTTTTTAATTTTTTGGATCCCTCTTCTCCAGATGATTCTTAAGCAGGAGAAAGCATTAAATTAATTCTAGCGCCGTTTAGGGAACATTTAAGGGTGATTAAGCCGGAAAAGGTCTGTGAATTGAGACTAGTGAAAATGTGGCAAAACCAATAGGGTCGCGGTTTTCGAGTCGGGCCGATGTCCGAGTCATTTTTTCGGGCCAGCCTGTCAGTCATTTCAAGGCCAAAATTCAATGCCTGACTCGATCTTTCGGACCGAGCCCCCAACCCTAAAAACCAAGCTAGAGCTTTGATTGATGACTAAATCCGGTCCTTAATTTAAATAATATGCGGATACGTTTTTGGGCTCTTATTTTCGATTTTCCTATCTTTATTCTATTTGTCTCGTTTTACCCCAAGGTTAAAGTGAAGGCCAGACCTGGTCATGGATATGGATACAGATAATATAAAGATGCCTGCGGATATCCGCTGTATCCGCCGTAAATATCCGGATACCAAAATCAATATCCGTGACCGGGTCTGGTGAAGGTTAACTGATTACCTAATTTTGGCTTTTTTTGGGACTTGATATTTTTCGTTCACACAAATTAGGATTTTATTAATTCTTTTTTCCAACAGATATCCACGTAAAGTAGTCAAACGAATGGGCAAAAAACAAATTGCAAAACGCATAGCAATGCGTCCATTTGTCAAAGTTACTTCTCTTCAACATTTGCTTCCAACTCGTTGTACTTTTGAGGCTGAATTTGACAAAAGTATCGTTAACAAGGAATCAATTAAAGGTTTTTTTCCTATTTCTTCCTCAATTTCGCTTTGGTTTTCTGTCTCTATTCAGTCAGTCAATAAAGAATCAGAAATTGATTTGAAGTTGTGGGGTTGAACGGTATGGTCTTGTAATACCTAAAGCTTGAAATACCTAATATTGTAATACCTAAAAGCTTTTCCAGCTTTTTCCAAAGTTAGGTGTTTCAAGGTCTTTTGGGGCTTGGGTATTTTTCCAAAGTTAGGTATTATAAGACGTTCAGGGGAGAAGTTAGACGTTGAGGGGAGAACTTCATGTTTTAATAATTATGAAAGAATTTTGTGTTTCAAATTTCTGATTCTATTGACTGATTGATTTACTGAACTCTATTCCATGTGAAGATTGTTGGGAGGGAAGTCTTATTATCGGGAAGGAAGTTCTCATTTAGAAGAAAGTCCTTACTAAGGTTGTTGGTTCAAAAAATTCTCTTTGGGTAACCGAACAAACCCAGCTGGGAATCTTTGAGGGCTTTAGGTTCGGGTTGAGACCGACAACACTAATTCAAGTCGTTGCAACCGGAAGGACTTAAAGAGACTGGATTTTGAGGAAGGAAATAATCGGACTTAATAATCTTTAAAAATCCCCTTCAATTTTAGATCCAAAATCAAAACGTAAGGCAAAGTTGCACATCAAAAAAGAATTTGAAACGCAATATAAGGCTGGGAAGAGCAAATGGCTTTTTACTAAATTGCGTTTCTGAGGAATTTTGAAGGGGAGATGAAAAGAAATGTTAAGGAAAAAGGAGAGGTTTATATGTTGATTATTTTAATTTGTTTTCTTTTTTGGGGGTGAAGGTGTTAATGATTTTAAAAAAAATGTTAAAAATTTAATCAAAAATTTTTTATTTTTTAAATAGTCTCAAGCTATTTTGTACTTGATTTAAATTTAAAAATTGATTTTTTGATAGGGATTTATTGGCGAAGTTCCTTTTTGGGGTCTATTGTAAGATAGGTAATCTCTTGGGAAATCAAGGGCGTAGCCAAGGGGGGGGGCTTCTGGGGCTAAAGCCCCCCCCCCCCCCCCCGAAATGGGAGAAAGGGGAGAAAAATTAGGAGAAGAATTAGCAAAAAAGTGAATTTTTTTGGCCTACGGCCTTCTTAATTTTAAAAATTTTCGCCTGCGGCGCTAAAAATGGAAGAAATCTGCTTCTGAGCTCCAAAATTCAAAAAATTTTCGCCTGCGGCGCTGAAAATCACAATTTTTGGCGCCTGCGGCGCCGAAAAAGTGAATTTTTTGGCCTACGGCCTTCTAAAATTAAAAAAATTTTCGCCTGCGGCGCTGAAAAAAATAAAAATATGGTTCAAAAAAATTTGCGTCCAGAACGCCAAGGTAAACGCCAAAAATTTTGCGCACACCCAGTGTTAGCCCCCCCCCCCCCCCCCCCGAAATCGACCCTCTGGCTACGCCCTTGTGGGAAATAGGTTTGGGCTAAATTTACAGAAAAATTGAAAAATAGTTTTTGCATTCAGTGACTCTTATGTTAGTTTTTGTTTTCACTTCTGAAAATTTGAAGAACCTGAACTAGAGACCGAACTATTGAGAGTTGTACCAGAGATTTCGAAAAATCTCTGTCCACAATAACCCAGATTTTCTGGAAAGGGATAAAATTCCCTACCCTTTTCCAAGGTTTTGAGGGAAAGGATAGGGAATTGGGAAATGGTATGAGATTGGTTGTAGAGAAGGGATTGTGACATGAGTAGGATTGCCTTTTCTAATCCGAACCATTTTTGGACCTTGAATTAGAAACACTATTTTCGGGCCGTGTCTAGTAGAGATTGAGCTGGATCTGGACCAAGGCCTGGGTTTTTCTTGTATTCAGAGTCCAGGCCCATGCATTTTTTACCTTCCTGGGGGTTTTTCCTGGGCCTGGTTTTTTCCTGGACTACAGGCCAAGGATCCGGCCCAAGCCAATAACTCAAACTTGGAACCAGGAACAGGCCCATGCTTTTCAAAAATTTCGATTTCTAGTGTTTATTGTTAGTCTGAATTTTATTTTTAATTTTGGGTTCCAAATGGCAATCTCCCTAGATTTGAGATTAATTCATCTTCCATTTTTAAAACAAAAATTGTTTCAGAATTTTAATAAAATGACATATTTTGGCGAAGAAAATCTCGAATTTGCTTTAATTGAAGAAAACTCGTCGTGTGGACAAAACAGTACAAGTCAAAATGAGTTAAATAATATTGACGAGAATGAAATTGAACAAGAAAAAAATTCAATATATGATGTTGAAATGAGTGGAAGTGAGGCAAAATTGAGTGAAAATGAGGCGTTAATGGATTCTAATGAAATACAAATTGTTTGTACAAGTGAAACAAATGAGGAAGAAGAAGAAATTGTTAAAAGGTTTGGATTTTTATAGTTAGTATAAAATTGGCTTTGGGTAGGATGAAGTTAGGAAATGTCAGGATTTCATTGTAGAGATGAAATTGGGTCAGTTGATTCTCCTGACGGTGTTTCCAAGGATCTATTTTTCATGGCTCAAGGTCAAAACGTATCTCCTCAATTCTTTGATTTTTTTCCTAATTTTTAATATTTTAAGCTTCCATGTTTCCCCTAAACCCCAGATCCTGCCAAATCCTACAAAATTAATGAATCGAACACAAGACCCGGGCCTGCGATTTTCTTCCTAAATTTGTGTACTCGATCACAGAGAAGAGATGTAGTTTTAGGCCTATCATCCTTCGTACAGCCAGGGGTATGCCTTTTTTTGATGTTTCATCTTTTATGTTTTCGCTTTTTAAAAACTGTTTCCGCACACCTCCGTTGCAGTTCTATGACTGGGAATTCATTAGTTGAACTTTATGGATATTTTTTATCTATTTTTATCTTTCTTATCTATTTTTTCAAAAATAATTTTCTTTTAAGTTATGAACTCCCCATTACAGAAGACTTGTTTGAACAGTGCAACACTTCAATACTTCCCTACAAAAGAAAAATACACCCATTGGGGCCTCTCTCCTCTGAACTATTAAAACGAGTCCGTGAACGTGCTTCAATCTCAAATATATCCAAATTTAATTCGGCCTTCCATAGGCCTTGTGGATCTTCGGAAAATGAAAAAAGCAAGGAAAACCAAAGGAATGATTCTAAGGAAATTGTTGAGTGGGGAGTAAACTCAGCTTTATTAGAATCTTTTCTAGCAGAAAATTAATTGTAATTTTATTTTAAAATAATTTTTGAGTGAATTATTTATTGAAATTTACTTTTAGTTCAAAATAGAAATTGTTTCCCCCTCAGAGGGTTCGAACCTTTAAGAGGAAAAAAGGGAACGTTTCCGACTTAGCCACGCTGACATTTAATTTCTCCGAGGGAGATTTTGTTGCTAGAGTGAGGCGAGGGTGGATATTGGACTCAAAAAAGAGTTCCGGAATTTGAGAAACGGGAATTTTAGGGACTCCTGGATTAATCCCGCGGCGCTCCGACACGGGCACAGTGATCCATTTGCACAGTAAGACAATTGCACATTGGGCATCTGCACAGTGGACAATTGCACAGTAATTTGTGGTTAAGTGCATTTGTGTTAGACTTTCTGATAAGTTTTTTAATAATAAAATGGTTTTTCTTAAACAAAAACAATTTTCCCTGTTCTATAAGCAATTTTTCCCGTTGTTGGAAAAGTTGTTCGCGGGAGACGAAAACTCGCAGAGATATAGGCTCCCGAAAATCGAAAAACAATATAGTAAACCAAGCGGTTTTTTGGGGTAAAAAATTCGAAGATGCAAATTATAGCTCATTCGAAAGAGCTTTTTGAGTTGAGTCGGCTGACACCAAAATCATCTTGATTGGATGATTCTGAACGAAGTTATGACCTATAGGTGAATGAGCCTTGCATTTATTTGGAGTGTTTCGCGACTAAACAGGCGTTTTGCGAATAAATGGGTAGGTCGTTTTGCGAATAAACAAGACTTTACTGTGCAATTGTCCACTGTGTAATTGTCCTCTGTGCAAAAGTCTTACTGTGCAAATGGATCACTGTGCCCAAGTCGTGTCACCTAATCCCGCAGGTTCCCTCCCGTTCGATTTCTAAAGCTCAACCCGTTCGGTAACCCGGGAAGGCATTTTACCGACCTCTATTTGTTGTAGAGGTCGGAAAATCGTATTCACGGGATCCCGCACGCGGGAGAAACTTCTAAAAACGTCTGCGGGACGGGATCCCGCGGGAATAATCCCGCAAATCGAAAAAATAATTCCCCGCATCTCTAATTTGTTACCACTTTTTTTGTTACCAAAATGATTTTCTTCTTTCCAATTTTCTATCAAAATCTCAAATGTAAAAATGTCCAGAAGCCAAAAATGACATTTTGTCGAATTAAAATTTTTAATTTTTTGTATTTTGTTTTATTCTTGTTACATTTTTTCAATTGAAATTTTTTTTTTGATTTTTTTCTTTATTATATTTAAAATTAATTTCAATTTTCAGTAGTGGTTGTTTTAAAAAAGCTTTTATATTTCAAATAAATAATGGGCCGTGTTCGTACCAAAACTGTCAAGAAAGCTTCTCGTGTTATTATTGAAAAATACTATACACGCTTGACTTATGATTTTCATGTGAACAAACGAATTTGTGAGGAAATTGCTGTTATTCCAAGCAAACGGATGCGTAATCAAATTGCTGGGTATTTTTTTTTGTTTTTTTTTTAATTTTGAGGGGGAGGGGGGGGGTTTATAGAAATGTGTTGCTGGAGGGAAGGGCATGACAACTTTTTTTTCTGAGGCGAGGGAAATTTGAATTTTGGGAGGCCTAGTTTAATTGCCTTTGATTCTGTGCCAACTAAACTAAAATTGGGGAGAAGTGTTAGTGATGGAGCCGAAAAAGGATAGAAATGAAAATGGGGGCTCCTTAAATGTTTAAAATTTTCTGGAGTCTTTTAGGTTTTGTTCATGACCGGTTAATTGTTACTTGGTGCTGCGAGTCCACGGTACCGCAGAATAATTTGTTCAAAATTGTCAAATCCGGGACGCCTTGATATGGTTCGATTTAGCTCTTCGCGGGGCATTGAACCATACCAGGGCGTCCCGGATTCGACAATTTTGAATAAAGTTATAGCTCGCCTGTACCTTGGGGTGTACCCGTTTCTAGAAAAATATTTACTTCTTGTCCTCAATTCCTCTCAAATACCTGCCCCATAAGTATTTTCTAGAACGAAAAAAACAACAAAATTTAAGTGTCCAGTTATATGGTTTTTTAAATTTTTTTCTTCAGTTTTATCACCCATTTGATGAAACGTATCGAAAAGGGACCTGTCCGTGGAATTTCTATTAAATTGCAAGAAGAAGAGCGTGAACGTCGTGATAATTGGGTTCCAGAAGTTTCCTATCTTGATGCTTCTCAACATCCAACTATTAGTGTTGATCAAGAGACTAAGGAAATGGTTGATTATTTGGTTAGTTTTTTTTGGTTGTTTTATTTGATAGGCCAGTTGAGGGGAGGTTAAAATTTTTTCGTAAATTCCTATCAGTCCTTTAGTTTTTTTGGGGGGAATTCTCAATCTCTAAATATGCAAGAAGGTGGAAAGCTATTTTTGTTACTTTTTTGCTCGTTGCTTTAATAAATGGTCATGTCCTGTTGTTCTACTTTGAGTCCTCCAAGAGTGAAAATTTTCGATAATTATCACCAAGACTTGAACTAAAAGTCTATGACATTTATAGTTGTTATCCTCTTCAATTGAATGGCAATGGGGGAGGGGAGGGGGGAGTTGGGAGGGATGTCCACTCCTTATATGTCTCAAGATTATATAGGCTCCTTGATTGTTTTATGGCTTTAAACTAGGTTTGCCCACTACTGATTATTAACCGGTACCCTCTCCAAGGTTTTCGCTGTCATTGCTGATTTTCGGTTCGGTTAACCAACCGTGAACAACCCTGTTTTAAACTTTTGTAAGGAGTAATTCATTAAAAAAATTTAATTTTTTAAGCAACTCAATTTGCCTGTTGACGTGAAGGGACAGCAACAGCAAGGTCAAGCGCAAGGTGGTGGTGGTCAACAACAGCAGCAACAACCTGCTGGTGCTGCTCGTCAATAAATGAATTTTTTTGAGGATTTAAGAAGTAAATGAGGGAAGTATTGCTGTTGAAATCTTGGAAAAATATTAAAAATTAATTAAAAAGTATATTTTTCTGTTGTTAAAAATAAATGTTGTTGACGAAAAAAAATTTTTTTAATTGAATATTTAATTAATATTTATACGTAGTACCTATTTTTATTTGAAAAAACATTTTTTTCTCATTTACCCACCTTTAATTTGGTTAATGGAAAAATTGAAATAAGGGGACAGATTTTAGTATACCTCAAAATCTTGTTTTAAGATTTCCCAAGGAAAAAATTTTTTAATGACCTAGTGACTAGAGAGCGAGCTTGGCCTGGACCAAGGCCTGGATTTTTCTTGTACCCAGAGTCCAGGCCCAGGCATTTTTTGACCTGCCGTTGTTTTTCCTCGGTCTGGTTATTTCCTGGACTACAGGCTCAGGATCCGGCCCAGGTCAATAAATCAAACCTGGAACAGGTCCAGGCTTTTCAAAAGTCTCGATCTCTACTAGTAGCCAACCTAATAAAAAATTAGGTTGACCAGTGTATGGGAAAGGTTGTCTAACGATAAATGGTACCCTTCGATCTAAGCTACACCTTGTCATAAGATAAGTCTCTTATATTGAATTATCTTAAAAAGAGGTTCGACTAATAAACAAGATTTTTGTTTTAGTCCGCAAATTTTGTCCGCAAAAATTAATTTTTTTCTAAAAAGCGTTTTTAGATGCTCAAATATTTATTAAAAAATAATTATCGTCGGTCAAAAACTTTACATATTTGTCATTCTTATTTTTCAATTCAAAATGTGAATAGAACAATTACAAGGTTTTTTAATTAAAATTAATTTTTAAAAATATTTTTTAATAGAACTTTAAAATCGGTGGCTTCCAAGCCTTTACAAATTGTCAATTTTTGTGTATTGCGGTGTTACAGATGGTTTTTAAGGATGCGAGTATTGGTAAATATATATTTTATTTTGTAATTGGAGGTTTCCAATTTTGGAGGACCCGGTATTATGCTTATGTTAATGTTACCTTTTTGGTCTATTCCAGGGATGTAACGGGGTGAAAAAATGTTGGTTTTTGGATTAGGGGTTTCGGACCAATACGCCAATGAAAGTCCAATGTACAATAAAAAATGCCAGTAGCAAATTGGGTACTTGTAAGGCAGGTCGATTTCGGAGGGCGGCTAGCATGGGGTCTGCGCCATAATTTTGGCGTTTACTTAGGTGTTCCGAACTCAAAATTTTTTGTACATTTATCTTTTTACATTTATTTTTACATTTATCTTTGAGAATTTGGACGGTCATAGTCAAAAAAAAATTTATGATTGGCGATCATCATTCTACCAATTTTTCCCCTTTCCCCCATTTCAGGGGGGATTTTCAGTTCCTCTAGCTACGACCTTGCAATATACTAAAAAAGTTTATTTTTTTATCTTCCAGTATGGACACTTTTCATTTTTCGATCAAGATGTAGTCAACTTCTTCTATCACAAAGACAAAGTTAACCCAAAAGAATGGTGTATTGCCTACAATTCTCCATTATCAAATTTATTTTCAAATTGTTTCCGCTTCATATTTTGCTTTATTATTGTGGTTACTACACACATGTTTTTTGATTATAAAAAGAATGGAAAATTTACTGATGAATTTAGTGTTAAATTACATCGAGATATGCTTCTAGTAAGGTTTTTTATGTTAAAATTTGAAATATTTAGGGGGTTGGGGTTCAAAAAAATTTTTTAGGGGTTTGAAATTTTTTCTAGGGGTTTAAAAATTTTTTATTTTGTATATTTACCATTTAAAAGCTTTAATAATCTTTTTAAAAATTAAAAACCCACAAGGGGTTCGAACCTTGGTCCCCAAATCTATCGAGTATCCCACTTAACCACAGACTAAAATTTTTTTGTTTTGTTTGGAATCAAAAACTTCCCTTGGAACCTTTAATTATTTTTAAAAAATAAAAACCCGGGAAGGGTTCGAACCTTGACCCCTTAATCTAACGCGTATCCCACTTAACCACAGAGTAAATTTTTTTTGTCATGTTTGGAATCAAAAACTACGGCATTTTTTAATTTTTTAAAATTTCAAAAAAAAATTTTCAGCTTGGCATATTTGGCTATTTTATTGTCTTTGCAACTTTCCTCTCTCTCTTAATTTTGCTCAAATTGAATTCTTTAAATATTTCGAGAATATATTTGAACAGAAATGATCCAAACAAATTACTTTTGAGGGCTAATCGATTCATTTTGCTCAGGCCGTTGGTATAATTTTTTTTATTAAATTGGTACTTTGTTCATATCCCACCCCTGTTAGAGCCTCAGATTAATTTTTCTTTTTTTACTGTCAATCATTAATTCCCCTCAAACATTTAAGTAAAAGGCAGATTTACCAAGAAGAAAAAAATAGACGGCAACAGCATAAATCAACATAGAAGGAAAGTTGACCATTTCGTTGAAAACAAAACGAATAAGAATAAAAGAGAAAAAGTAATTTAAAACTCTCAAATAGGGGTTGGGGTATATGAACAAAGTATATACCTTTATGTTTTAATTAGGGTTGCCGTTTTCGATTCAAGCCGACGGTAGAGGCATTTTTTCGAGCTTGTTTTTATCGAGACGGGCCGGTACGAGTCTTTCTCGGGCCAAACATCTAGGCCCGACTCGTTCTTTCGGTCCGAGTCGGTCCATTTTGGCAACCCTAGTTTTAATATTTAAATTTATTTTCTGATTTCAAGTTCATTTTTTGATTTTTTTAAGCAGAAAATTTGTAGGGTAAAAATAAACCTGGATTATTATTTAAATAAACTTTATTTTCTTTTTTTTTATTTTTTCAGACACATTTAAACAGAAAAGACGTTCACCTTCGTTATAATTTTGATGATAATCGTATAGTCGAACTTTTGAGAATTTTTCTTCACGGCTCTGCAAAATTTGGGCATTTGGGGAATTATGGATTAGTGGATGATGGGTTTAGAAATAATTTATTTAGATCTTTTGTTTTGAATGAAACTGATAATATTCCGAGAATGTTGGATAAATTAGATTTGGTGGAAAGTAATAATAAATTAGAAAATAAAAAGAATATTGGAGGGAAATAATTTTGTTGTTGGGAGGGAGGAAAAATACCCCAAAAATTAATCTTTCAATTTCTAAGTTTATAAAAAATGTTTTTAATTTTTGGGATGGTTTATATATTAATTTGTAATTTGGTGGGGGGAAATAAGAGGTGGAAAAATGATTTTTTTGAAAGAGAGAAATCTCATTTCATGCCTTAAAAATAAATAAATTTTCAATTTTTAAGGTTAAAAAATTTTTTTTCTTAATTTTTGGGGTGGATATTGAGAACCTTTCTAGATTTGTAAGAATTATCAGTTAATTAGTTTATTTTTTTAATTACCCTTCCTTTAATGTTAGAGACTCGAATTTTATTTTTTCACCCCTAAATATGTCTTGAAATGAGGTCATTAAAATTTTTTAAATTAATTTCCCCCATTTTCTCTCTATTTTCTAATTGTTTATACAATTTATAGGTTAAATTTTGTTTTTATTTTGTTTTAATTTTTTTTTTGTTTAAAAAATTTATTTTTTTTATTTTTTACAGAAATTATTTGGCTATTTTAATGCCTATTATATACTTTTTTAATTTATTTTTACCTTATTTTTAATTAAACTTTAATTGACAAGTCCAAAAGATCACCAGAATACCTATATTTAATAAACTTGCAGTATAAATCAGAATTTTTATAATTCCGCCTGCTAACTAAAAAATACAAATCAGAATATTAAACTTGAATTATTTTTAAATTCTGATTGCAAGTTTATTTTTTATTTAAAAATTCTGATTTCATATTTTTCCCTAATTAATGTACTATTTCTCTAATTTCAAGTTTATTTTCTGATTTTAAGTTTAAGTTATTCTGATTTCAAGTTTATTATATTCTATTCTTATAATTCTGGTTTCAAGTTTATTTTATAATAAATTCCAAGTTTATTTAAATAATTCTGTTTTAAGTTAATTTTTTACCTAAAAATTCTGATTTTATATTTCTCTTTAATTTATGTACTATTTCTCTAATTTCAAGTTTATTATATTCTATTCTTATAATTCTGGTTTCAAGTTTATTTTAATTATTCTGGTGATCTTTTGGGTGTCTTTTTAAAGTTTATTTTCTCCCCCATTGTTTTCACACTTCCGCAATTAGAAAAATGCAAGTTTTTATGCAAAAAATTGCTCAACCAACCGGAATTAAAAGCGCATTTTTTCATCTTTTTCTTATAAATTCTGAGAGAGTGACTAAATATAATTTATTGATTTTTTAGTTTGTGTAGATATTTTTCTTCGTTAATTTGCCCTATTTTTTGCGCGTTTTTGACACATTTTTTAATAAAATTTTTTTTAATTTTTAAAGGCAAATGGGAAAAATCTTGACTAAACTTTTTGGAAAGAGAGAATTACGGGTATTGATGCTTGGATTGGATGCGGCAGGGAAAACAAGTTTGGATTTTTTTGTAATTTAAAAGGGGTTTTTAAGAGGAACATCGAAGTAGGCGCGCGACCATAACGGCGCAAAGCCATAACTTGCTGGAAAATTTTTGACCCTTATTAATTTTGGTACCAATCCCTTTAGCTCGATGAGAGGAATCGTTCGATACTAAATTTAGTAAGATTCGGAAATAATGAAGCAAGTTATGGCTTGGCGCCGTTATGGCTGCATGCCTACTTGGGCTGTACCTGCTTTTTGAAGTCCATGGGAGGTGGGTGGGGACTTGTAATGATTTGGAGATATTTTTGGTTTTGTAGGGTTTCCTGGGGGTTTAGGAAATTTTTGGACGGAATAAGCTTGACTTTGAATGCTAATGTAAATCTAGGGCTTTAGGTAGTTGATAGATTTTATACAAACGAGAGCCTTTAAATTACGTTAGATGACTGGGCACTATCTGAAAGGAGGTGCGGGATCATATTTTTTCCTCCTTCCTTACACTAGTCAGTCTACATTTCATTTTTCCTTAATATGAAAAAATGGTCAGTCTTTACCTCACCCTTAATTTTCCCTGTCGCATATTCATGTGAGAGACATTAATAAGAAAAGGATTATTTTTTTCTCAATGCCATAGTCAGGACGAACAGACAGAAGATGAAATACAAAACAAATTGTAAAAGTCACCGTCTTACCAAATCACGGACCAGATCTTCGGTCAGTTTTTGGCCATTCCGTGTCATGGTCTTTCTGATATTTGGTCGTTCCTTGATTTTGTAAGACGGTGTTTTCTGTTTTGTGTTTCGGTATAGTCCGTGTCTTGTCTTTTCTTAAATTAGCCTGACACGATTCAAAAATGATAAAAGATGACCTTTTTTATTTGAATATGCCATAAGGAGTTTGGGTAAAATAAGGAAGGAAGAAAGGCTGACCATTTTTTCATACATATTAAGGAAAAATGAAAGGTAGACTAACTAGTGTAAGGAAAGAGGAAAAAATATGATCCCGCACCTCCTTTCAGATAGAGCCGATGACTGAGTGAGGGGAGATGGGATACAAGTTTGGATTTTTTATAATTTAAGAGGGGTTCTGAAGTTCATGGGAGTTGGGTGGAAACTTGTAATGATTTTGGGACTGGTTTTGGTTTTGTGGGGTTTACAGGAGGGTTTTAGGGATTTTTGGTCTGACCAAACGGGGCTCCGAGTGACTAATGTTGGTTGAGGTTTTTAAAAATCAATATTTTCAGGTATTCTGTATAAATTGAAACTTGGCCAATCAATTAAATCACTTCCAACGGTCGGCTTTAATGTGGAGACTGTCACTTATAAAAATATTAAATTCAGTGTGTGGGTATGTGGTTTTTAAGTATATTTTTATTTTTTAAATTATTTAAAGGATGTTGGAGGTCAAGAGAAAATAAGGCCACTTTGGAGGCATTACTATGTTGGCACGCAAGCTTTAATATTTGTTGTAGATTCTGCTGATGTTGACAGGTTTTTTTTGAATCTTGGGATTATTTCTATTTTCCCCCATTCATTTTTAATTGTGGGCAGTAGGAATTGAGCTGTGCTGGGGCCTGTGTCTTGATTTTTTATGTACCCAAAAAGAACCGTGTTTCGTGTTTCCCCATGTTTTCCTGAACTTTAGGCCCAGAATCCGGTCCAGTTCAACGACCGAATCCTAAGTTACAGTCCTGGGTACTTAAGGTCCTGGTCTGAAGTAAAATAGGGAAAATAGAAGGAAGGGAAGGGGGGATTCCTATGCTTCATATAATATGAACATATCTAATTTTCAAATTAAGGATTGATGAAGCTAGGCATGAATTGCACAAAATTGTGAATGACCGTGAAATGCGGGAAGCAGCGATTTTGATATTTGCGAATAAACAGGACTTGCCTGGTGGTTGGTATTTTTATTTTTTAATTTAATTTTAGAAGAGTGGGGGGAGGTTAGATTATAAAGGGTTAAATGAGGGACTAATATGAAATCTTTATGACTATTCCCGCTCATATGTCCCTCATTTGACCCTTGTTTAGAAATTCCTTATTTCCTTATCCCTTTCGGGTTCTCTTGTTTTACAAAAATTGGAAAAATGAAAAGTTATAATTGAGTACTTTTAAGATTAGCAGAAGTGACTGTCGTTAAAGGTTTATAAAATTATAAAGAATAGAGGGGAAGGGGGTCTAGCTTTGATTAGCATTTTACGGCATAATCTGACGCAATCCATAACATATCAAAAGATTGACATTAGATCCTACTTCCATCTGTTTCCTTTATGAAATAATTTTCATAAGAATTTAAACATCTACGACAAACTCACCCTAAACTATATTTTATTAAAAAGGTGACATTAGGTCCCACGTTTATTTTATTTCCTTTATGAGGGAATCTTATTTAAAAATTCATTAAAATTAAAATATATAAATTTCAGCTTTACAACCAACCGAATTACAAGAAAGGTTAGGTTTAGGAAGACTTCATTCTCGTAATTGGTATGTCCAACCTTCCTGTGCAATTGGTGGAAGTGGTCTTTTTGAAGGATTAACTTGGCTAGCATCAAATTGTAAATGACTACTTAACAACGTCAATAAAATTTTTAAAAAATTTATTTTTTTCTTTTTAAAAAATTCAAAAAAGCATTTGAGATTAAAAATTTTTAAGCAACTGTGAATGAAAATACTTTTTGTGGTGGAATATGTCCTTGCTGAAAAAAAATTAATTTTTTTTGAGGGAGAGAATAGAGGAGGTTTGTTTGATTTTTTTTGTGATTTTTATTTAAAAAATATCTTTAAAATAAATTAAATTTTTGGCTCATTTTTAATTGAAAAGGAAAATCATTTATATATTCAAGTCAAGTGTTTAATATTATTTCAAGTGACCGGATCGATACGATATATCGATGTCGATATTATCGAACGATAAATTTTTCAATTTTTTTGATATTTATCGATAATCGATATTTTTCGATATCGATACCGATATTATCGAACGATCGCTCAAGTCCGGTCACTAATTATTCCCGCTCCCTTTTTTGGAATTAAAACAAATTTAAAATTTATTAGAGTTTTATAATTATGATTGCCAAAATGGGCCGACTCGGACCTAAAAGATCGTCAGGCCTAAAATATTTTCCAGAAAAAAATAACTTGACCGTCGGCCCGACTCGAAAAGGGCCAACTTCATTTATAATATTTAATGTTTCCTTGTGAGGATTGAAATTTTGTAACTTAAAAAAATTTCAGAAACAAAAAAAATTTTTTTTGAAACTCTAATAAATAAATTTAATAAACAAAATTTATATATGCTATTTATTTCACTTGTTTTTTTTTGTTTTAATTGAATAAAAAAATTTTTTTTAACACTGAAAACTGTTTTTAAGCGAAGGGAAAAAATTTTATTTGAAAGTTTTTCAGTGTTAAAAAAATTTTTTTCTCAAAAAATATATACAAATTAAAAATAAAATTGCCTAAAATAAATTTATTTGTCTACTCTAAAAATACTATATTAAATTTTTGTTGTGTTTTTCTAAATTTTTTTTTCTTTTAAATTTTTTTGTGCCCTTCAACAAAAAAGAATATTTTTTTTTTAATTTTTTCTTTAAATTTAGCAAAATTAATTTTTTTTTGAATATTTAATTTAAAAAAAAATTAATTTTTAATTTAATTTCCCCACAATTTAACTTAAAGAAAACATATCCCTTTATGATTCGATGAATAAATGAATAAAAAAAATTTTTTTTATGCTTTAAATTTTTTTTTAAAATTTTTATTTGTTAATTAACAAATTTATTATTTTATTTTTTTTTAATTTATTAAAAAAAATTTTTTTTTAGAATTTTAAGATAATTAGTTTTTTGCTTCATTCAAAGTTTTGAGAGATTGTTCTACCTTCTGGTATATACGTGGGTTTTATTTTTAATTAAAACTTTAAAATTAAACTGAAAATGCTTCTTGAAGCAAGAGAGTAAGTGCTTCTAATTTTTAATCAGGCTGAATTTAAAGTTTAAAACTTTAAATTTTTAATTCTGATTTTTAAATCAGGCGGAATTATTTTCAGTTGAAGCAGGCGGAATTAAACAAAATTCTGATTTAAAAATCAGAATTTTGCTTAAAGCAAGCGGAATTAAATATAAAAATTCTGATTTATATTTAAAAATCAGAATTTTTTGCTTAAAGTTAGGCGGAATTTTTTTATAAAACAGGCGGAATTAAATATAATTCTGATTTGTATAGAAAATCAGAATTTTTTTTTGCTTAAAGTTAGACGGAATTTATTAACGGAATTTCTTAGGGGAATTTGGTAGATTTATTAACAACTAAAAAAAATAATTTTTAATCCAGCACTTCTTCAGGTCACAAAAATTTATTCTACAAAAATTCTTATTTTAATTCTTATATTTTCTAATTAATTTTTAAAAAATTCTCCACAAATGATAATAATTAATTGTCAACATTATTATTATTTTAATTTTTCTGCACTCTATTCAAAAAAATTATTTTTTGGCTTATATTTACGCCGAAAAATTAAAAAAATTTTATTTATTAATTTTTAAATTGGAAAAAATAATTTTTTTTCTGCACTAAATAATTCAAAAAAGGCTTCTTAATTCCAATTAAATTTAAAAAAATGCAGCAAAAAATTATCAAAATAAAATACACAAAATTAGGTCATTATGGGACATCATTCAAGAGATCGTTCATCTTCTTCCGATTCTTCTAGAAATGAAAGTGTTGAAAGAAAAAGTAGGGGAGCTGAAAAGGATTCGAGAATTTCACGTTCTTATCGTTCTCCTCCTCCAAGGTTTTTTATTTTCCTTTTTTATATTAAAAGGTAGGGGATTTTGGGCAAAATTTCCTATTAATTGGCCCCCATGAAAATTGGAAAATGAAAAATTTTCGGGCAAATGGACTTAAAAATTTGAAGTTTTTTCTGCTTGAGATGTCCTAAATTCTAAAAAGATGAAGTTTTGGTTCCTTGGACATTTGAAATTTAATACCAAAAGAATTTTAGACCCTATCCCAAAAGAAGGGCGGAATCGTTTTTTATTACCTGAAAGGAAAAGAAAAATGGAGACGAACGGACTCGGACAAACCAAACACGGTCGAACTCGGGTCAGACAGAACACGGACGGACAGGCATATTTGGTCTGACCCGAGTCTGTCCGTGTTTTGTATGTCCGAGTCCGTTCGTCTCCATTTTCCTTTCCATTTTTCCTTTCAGGTAATGGAAAAAACGATTCCGCCCTTCTTTTGGGATAGGGCTGAATTTTATATTTTCCCCCTTGTAAGTTCTCTGGATAGGCCCTTAGAAATATTGTTGGAAAATTTTTCAAAAATTTTTTTTTAATTTTCAGAAGTGGACATAAAAGCCGTGGATCACCAAAAACAACTTCGAGTAGTTGTCTCTCTGCTTTTTACAAGGAACGCTTTGGATCCCACTCACCGGAAGATTATTTAAATTTGCGAATTTCTCAATTTGACCCAAAACACGATAAAGATGATATTCGCTATTTACTTGAAAAAGAGTTTCGACATTTGGCACCTTTTGAGGTTTTTCTTGATTTTAATATTTTTTTTAAATTTTTTATTCTATTTTTTATTTTGGGCTTAGTTTCCCTGTTTTTTTAATTTTTTAATCAGAAAATTTTTTGACAAGAATTTTGAAATTTTACAAAATCTGAAAATTTCGAAATTAAAAAAATTTTTTGGTCGATTTTTTAATTTCGGGTTGGCCTCCATATCTCAAATATTTTTAACAAAATTTTTTGGTAGAAAATTTCAACTTTTACAATTTACCTAAAAAACCTATTTTTCTTTAATTTTTAGATAAAAATAGTTCGAAACCCGGAGGATGATGAACGTATGGCTTATGTTAATTTTGAACGTCCTGATTGTGCAAAAAGTGTTCGACGTTCTTTATTGCCTCGTTTAAATAAAGTTCTTGGTCGAAATATTGCAATTGACCCTGCTGGAGTTATTCGAGACCAAGAAGGTTTTTTTAAACTTTTTTAAAGAAAATTCAGTGTAGGCGTGGGTTAAGATATCCTCATAAATTACATTCGAACTTCCATTTAATGTAAGACTCGATGCCTGTCGGCAGTTGGTCAAGTCTGCTTTCCTTGTATAACAGGATGTCATTGGTTGAGAGTAAAGTTGGATTTTAGGGTCGAAATAAGTTCTGTGTTTTTGATAACCGGTGACATCCCTGGCGGGGAGGTAATCGTGTCTAACTTTATTTGTAAAGTCCGAGGCATTCCAAGTACTAGAACTCATCAATATTCTTTCACATGTAAATGCCTTTAATGTCTTTATAACTACACCAAAAATTTTCTTAAATTGTATTTTAATTTTTAAAGGCAAATTTGTTCCTGATCGTTATAATCGTGCTGTGTTGGCCTCTGATTCGTCTGCACCAATTCAACGTCCAATACGTCGTTTATCGCCTCCAACTCACCACCATCATTACACAAATAATCTTCAACAGCGTCGGACAATACCAAAACGTACTGAGATGCCGGTGTTTCGTGAGTTATATCACGGATTTTGTTTTGTGTTTTTTATTTATTAATTAATTACTCTAGAAATTGGGTGGGTGCCGTGTCTAGTCGTTTTCGGCTTCGGGACCTAAAAGGCAAAAATTGGCGATAGATTATCGACTATGTTCTATCCAATGGTATCAAAATAAAAATACGAAATTAATTATTTCTTTCGGAATATTAATTTTTTGACGAGGATTACCCGTATTAACCCTTTTCTATCCTTTTAAGGGGTACACCACAACCTACCGCGAGCCCAACCTACCACCGAGGCTATAACTTCGTTCAAAATTGTCGTATCTAACAATAAGACAACTTGGTATGGTTGGATTCAGCTCGTCGAGGCGTATCGAAACTTACCAAGACTTCTTGGATTCAACAATTCTGAAAGAAGTTATAGTCTCGGCGTTAGGTTGGCCTGTTCTCCCGTTTAAGTAAGGAAAAAAATGATTTTTAGAGAAGCTTTGTTAACCCTTAAATTTTTACTGCGGTTAAAAAGCTTGTATTTATTAATGAATGCTTAAGAATCTCCTCAATATTCAAAATTTTCCATTTTTTAATTAAAAATTTATTTTTTAAAGATTTAAACCAAGACGATACCCAAGCTAGCCGTACACTTTTTGTTGGTAATTTGCCTGGAAATATACGAGATTCTGAATTGCGCCGTATATTTGATTGTTATGGAACTATTGACGATGTTGATATTAAAACTTTGGCAGATTCTAATGCTGCTTATGCTTTTTTACAATTTGAGGTTCTTTTTAATTTTCTTTTAAAATTTTTAAATTTAAAAATTATTTAGACAGTAGAAGGCTCTATAGCTGCTCGACAAGGACAACATGGAAAACCTATTCGTCCTGGGGGTAATCGCTGTCAAGTTGGTAAGTGGTTTTTGGAAAAATAAGATTTTTTAAGAATTTGTTCTACTAGCAAACCTTACTATAAGACATACTCACAATAGGGTCGGACTTGTCTATAAGATACTCACAAAATAGGATGCACCTCTTTTAAGAGACGTTTTTTGTGTTTGGTTGGTAATTGGGTATTTGATCACTGCTTGTTTGGTTTAGGGATTTCCCGTTTTATCAAAAATCCTTTACTCGATTTTTCGATCTGGAATTTTATCAGACTTTTTTTTTGTACTTGTACATAATATCCTTAATGAAATGGGAAGAGCTGGGAGTCAACTACTCCCTTCCAACCATTATCTTCCAGTTAATGACATTGTAGGGTCATTTTTTTTAAATAATTTTTTTCCAGGCTATGGAAAATCAGTACCAAATCTTAGCTTGATTGTTGGTGGTTTAGGCAGTTGGGCAAATTCTGATTTACTTGATAAAGAATTTGGAAAGTTTGGGGATATTGAAGAAATTGAATATGATGATGGGGCGTCACATGCTATTATACGGTTTTTTTTTAATTTTATTTTTTGAGTACAGGTCGGACCTCAAATTTTAACCTAGAAAGGACCTCAATTATACGTTATTTTTTCATAAAAAATAAAAAAAATTTTTCCTAAATTAAAGTTTTGCTGACTCAAGTGCTGCAAATGAGGCTTGGACATCAATGAAAAATCAAGAATTAGTTGAGGATTGTGGTACAATAACTGTTGATTATGCTAGGTTTTTTTTTATTTTTGGAAATTTTCAAAAAAATTTTTCAAAAAATTTTTGGAAATTTCTAAAAATTTCAAAAATTTTCAAAAATTTTTAAAAATTTTTTGAAAAAATTTTTTTGATAATTTTTTAAATTTTTTGAAAAATTTTAGAAATTTTTAAAAATTTTTTAAAAATTAAAAAAAAAATTCCAAAATTTTCAAAAAAATTTTTTTTTCCAAATTTTTAGAGAAGACAAAAAAGATTCTCGTTCAAGAAAACGTTTATGTGATATAAATAATGGAAGTAATAATGATTTGGATTCAATAAATAAACGTGCGCGTGTTTCAACTCCATCACCAAGTTCAAGTCCAACAAGAGCTGGACATTTTGAAAATATTGAGCAATTAAAAGAAGCTGTAGCTTGTACTTGGAAGGGTGTAATACAATTGAAAAAGCTTGTATATCCATTGAGGTTTTTTTTTATTTTTTTAAAAGAAATGATTTTGTTGGGGAGGGGAGGGGGAATTAACCTTGAAACTGTTTTTTTTCTATTTTTTTGGACTATCCATTTTATGTAATCATATTTGTTACGACCGGTTAATTTTTTGCTCGTGTCAGCTCAAATGGAAAATCTAAAGAACAATTGAGCAACCACAGTCGAAAATTAACCGATAGCCAACAACTTTACTACTATTGACTAACATAAGGGCGTAACCGACGGTCAATTTCAAAGAGAGGTGAGGGGCTAAAATAAGAGGGAGCCAAAATTTTGACACTTTACCATTCCAAACGCAAATTTTTTGGAGTTATATTTTTGGTTTTTCAGCGCCTCCGGCGAAAATTTTTTTGAAAATTAAAATTTTTTTATTTAATTTTTAATTTCCTTTTTCAAGCTTATATCGAGTTTTTGGACGTGAACATTTAATTCAAGACATTTTGCGTGACTCATCGGGTGTAGCTCTTCGTTTAACAATAAATCAACGTTTACCAGTTATTTTGGATTTGTATCAAAAATTAGTAGAATATACACGTACACAAATTGCAATTTCTATAGCTGTTGAAAGAGAGCAAACTTGTGAACCGTTAATTAAATATTTACAGGTAAATGAATATATTTTTGTAAATTTTTTGGGGAGAAAGAGAGGAAAAAATTTTTTTTCTTGAATTTTTAAAATTGGAAATTGAAAATTCTGAGGAGGGAAAACCCTGACCTTGTGAATTTTTGAAAAGAAAAAAGAAAAAAAATTTTTTTGAGGAAAGCAAACCCTGAGGAAAGTGCTTAATTACCTAATTTCTAGATCCTGATTCATGTCGAGGTGTCTAATTTATAAAAAAAATTTTTTTTATTTTTTATTATTGAAACCAATTGAATGAAAATAGTTAAGGAGCTCTTTTAAAAAACGCTTATTAAAATTAAAAATTAAAGAACTATTTTTTTTAATTGACACCTCTAGAACGCTAACATGCTCAATTGCCCATTTTTAAAATAATTATTTAGAAAATTAAAGAGAATTTCTAGATAGGATTTAGGGGGGCTTTGGGCCAAATTCCTTGCTGTTATTATTCAAAAAATAGGATTGTCAGTTCTGGACCGAACCGAGGATTTTTCGGTTCAGTTTCGGATATCCGAAGAATTTTTAGAAACTGACAACCCTAGAGTCGAAAATATTATTTTAAAATTTGAAAAAAAAAATTTTTTTTAGGAAAAAAATGCAGCAGGAGTAGTTACATTAGAAGGAGCTATACTTTATATTTTTACAAATTCACCAGTTGCTGAACGTTTATTAAAATTTTTTGCTCCAAGAGCTTTACCATTACTTTTACAAGAGGGGTCTCCACATCGTTTACTTTTAGTCTTAAAAATTAATCAAACAACTGGAGGGGGAGGACAATTTTTGACAACAACAACTCAACAACAAGCTTCTTCTTTAGTTTCTGCACCACCGCCATTTCCAGTAATTAAAACAGAACCGAGAAAAGAAATTGGAGAATAAAGAAGAGGAGGAGGGAGGAAAGGGGAGAGAAAAGGGGAGAAGGGGGGGGGGGGGGGGAAATAATTTTGAAATTTAAAATTAAAAAAAGGGAAAAAATGTTTTTTTTGGTAGGGTGAACAGAGGTCGATCGGAAATGACGAAGGTGCCGGAAATTGGAACTGTCGGAAATCGGAAATGGCTCAAAAGGTGGAACTCAAAAATCGGAAGGAAAAAACGTCGCAAATCGGAATTCCGATCAACCTCTGGTAGGGGTTAGGAGAAACGTAAAGGGACATGGGTATATATCGGGGGATTTTACATTAACACAAAAATGACTTATATGGCTATGTTGGTTCTAAAATCTTCAAAAAAAAAGTTTCTCTTCTTCAATAAAGCGCAATTCAATTGGAAAATAATAGGGCAATTATTCAAAATAGAAATTTCCTTCAATAAGACACCCATTGAGGCAATGGGTCGTGAAACTAAGTAGAGAATAGCTCTGTTCATAAAAGTAAATATCCCCCGATATATGTCTTGCTCCTAAAAAAGTTTTACAATTTTTTTAAATTTATATTTTTTTTTTAATTTTAAATATATTTTGTGTGGCAAGTATTTTTTTTTTTTGATTTTTTGGATTGGATTTAAATTTTTTTTTATTTTAATATTATTTCTCTTTAATGGCATTTCCCTATTTAAATAAACTAAAAAGAATATTTAAAAAAATTTTTTTCTGATAAAAGAATCAAAAGTTTTTTGAGTATATTTTTATTAATTCATTAGGACATCTACTTTCTTTATTTGTTGAATATTAGATGATTATTTACGACCCCAATAGTAGCCACGTTTAATTCCACTATAAATAAAAATTCGAATTTTATAGATCAGAATTATTAAAAATCAAAAATTAAAAAATTCTGATTTTAAAAAATTCAGACAAGTCAAGGAAAAGACAAATCAAGAAACGACCAATTCAAGGACCAACTCACGAAATGGCTAAAACATGGAATATTTTAAAAATCGGAATTTTTTGAAAAATCTTAATATTTTTTTAAAAAAGAATTTTTAAAAAAAATTTGACTACTTTAAAAAACAAAATTGGAAAAAAATTCTGAAAAATATTTAGATTTTTCAAAAAAAATTCCGATTTTTAAAATATTCCGTGAGTTGGTCGTTCCTTGTCATGTCGTTCGATTTGTCTTTCCCTTTAGTTAGCATGACACGGTTTTTTGTTAGTTTTATTAATTCATCAGGACATCTACTTTTTTTTTAGTTGTTGGGTCTTGGTGGAACACCCCAATTGCCATAACCGCGTTTAATTCCACTGAAAATAAAAATCAGAATTTTTAGAAATCAGAATTTTTAGAAAACAGAATTTTTAGAAATCAGAATTATTAAAAATCAGAATTATTAAAAATCAGAATTATTAGAAGTCAGAATTTTTAGAAAACAGAATTTTTAGAAATCAGAATTATTAAAAATCAGAATTATTAAAAATCAGAATTATTAGAAGTCAGAATTTTTAAAAATCAGAATTTTATCTTTAAAAATAAATAAGTAATATAATTACTGTTCATTTCCTCCTATTTCTCCAGCAATTGCAGATTCAATCATTGCCATAATAAACGCGACAAGCAAAGCAAGTAAAAATTCCTTCATTTTATTTTTTACAATAAGATTATATTTTTATTTTATGAGTTGAGGTAAACAAATAATTTTAACTTTTATACCCATCTTCCGGAAGCCCGCGGGGCATTTTTTAATAAATTAAAAAATTTTTTTTTTGAATTTTAAATCAAAAAATTATTTTGATTTATTTATTTTGAATTAAAAATTTTTTTTTAAATATTAGTAAAATTTGTTTTCATTTAAACAAAAGAATGTAAAAATAAAAAAATATCTTGTTTACCCAAAAATTTTATTTTTTTTAAATAAATTATCTAGGCAATACATCATTAAATTAATTGGCTGTTTTTTACAATTTTTAGATTTTTTTTTAAATATCTAAAATTATTATTGAAAATAACATATGATAAAATTAAAATATTACTAAAAGTACATATGTACTTTTATATTTTTTAAGTTCAAACTTAAAACTTTAAATAAGAATTTCAGGTTTTAACGTAAAATCAGAATTCCAAGTTCAAACTTAAAAAATAAAGCAGAATTAAAACAAAATCAGAATTCCAAGTTTAAACTTGAAATTAAAATCAGAATTTCAAGTTTAATTATTTCTCTAGAATAATAAACCAGAATACTAATTTAAATCAGAATTTAGAATAATAAAATCAGAATTTCAACTTTTTACCTTAAAATCAGAATAAATTTATTCTGACTTAAAACTTAATTATTTATCCAAACATTAAAACTTAAGTTCATAAATAGTAAACTTAAGTTTAAGCTTTTAAATCAGAATTTAAAAAATAAACTTAAGTTTGACTTTTTAATAAACTTGAAGACATTGTAATAAAATTTAAAACTTAAGTTTAAACTGAAAACTTAATTTTAAATGTAAGTTAAATTAAAATTTAATTAATGAAGAAATAAAATTTTTGGAAATTATTACTATTTTTTAACTTTTTGTTTATTCATCCTTCAACGCTTGAGTTAAATAAAATAGTAAATATTTTTTAAAAATTATATGTATATTATTTTTAAAAAATTTTATAAAAATTAAAAAGTGCAAAATTGTGGGTTTCAAAAACAAAAAAACAAGTCTAGCATGAAACTGATTAAATAAAAAATAATTTAGAAATGAATATATAAACCCCTCAAGCTTGGTAAAAATCAACTTCATCTCCTCTCCATCCCTTCAAAAAATACCAAAAAACTTCAAAAGCTTCGAAAAAATGTTCAAAACATTTTTAATATTAACCTTTACCATTTGGCTACTTTGCTTAACTACTGCAACTAAAAATAAGTCTAATGGTCTACTCGACGAATTATTAGATTTGGAACTAGCTAAGAAGCTAGTTAAAGAGATTAATATAAAAGCTGCTGGAATATGGACTGCCTCGGTTAACGAATTGAGTCGTTTGCCGTTGGCAAAGCAAAAGATCCTTTGTGGAGTTAAACTCAGTGCTGAGCTAAAAATAAACAAAACTGAAGCAACCCCTCCCAAGTTTGATACAAAACCAGGCTGTGAATGCTTCCCAAAAGTTGATTTTGACGCCAGAACCAACTGGTCTGGGTGTTCTCAAATAATTGGACGTATTCAAAATCAAGGACAATGTGGCAGTTGTTGGGCAGTTTCCACGGCTTCAGCCTATACTGATCGTTACTGCATTGCTAGAGCCAAGAAGGGACAGAATTCCCCATCAAATGATGCTGGTTATCAATTTTCTGCTTTAGACGTGCTTACATGTTCAATGCAAGGAGATGGTTGCCGTGGTGGCTGGCCTTATAGTGCTTGGCAGTGGATACAAACCAAGGGAGTTTGTACTGGAACTGATTATACTTGGAAAAGTGGATGCAAACCTTATCCTTTCTCACCGAATCAAGCAGGGCCTGCTCCTCCATGTATGTCGTCATGCACAGCAAGTTGGAGAACCGCTTATCCACAGGATAAACATATGGGTATGTTTATTGGAAAAAATTTTCTTTAATTAATAAAAAAATAAAGGAGTATCAGCTGCCCAACTTTCTGGAAGTCAAGCAACTGTAGCAGCCATTCAAAGAGAAATACAAACAAATGGGCCTGTTGTAGCTATTTTCGCTGTCTACTCAGATTTTATGTCTTACAGATCTGGAGTCTATTTTGTATGTAAATTAATAAAATATAGTTGGACATCGCTATCAGAGATGTGCGCCAAAAGTGGCAACATTCAAATTGCTAAAACACGCCAAAGTCAGAACGCCAAAATCGACCAAAATAACGCCAAACGTCATAGCGCACATTCTTGATAGCTACATATAAGATACTCTCTATGGATGGACCTTTAATATATACCTTTAACCTATTAAACTAGGAGTATCGTTTAGGCAGCTCTCCTAACCAGTTGCTAACCTAAACTTAAGAAGTGTATAGTAAACTGAGTCTAAAAAATTTTTTTATTAAAGAGAACTAGCAATCAATTAGTTGGTTACCATGCTGTTCGTATCATTGGATGGGGAACACAAACATGCTTCACCAGTAATCAAAAAGTTGACTTTTGGATAGGAGCAAATTCTTGGGGTACTGGATGGGGAGAATATGGCTTTTTCAAAATCCGACGTGGAGTGAATGAAGTTGGATTCGAACAATCAGGGATTTCGTTTGGAATTCCTAAAGCTTAATTTTGGTCGATTCAAATATTTTATTAGTTATACTTTAGTATTTATATGTTAATTATATTTTTAACTAGCTTATAATTATATTTTTTATATGCTTAGAATCAGAATAAACTTAGTAGTATGTACATATAATATTCTAAATATTTAATTAAGGTAATAAAAATAATTAGCTGAAATGTGAAATCAGAATCTTAGATTTTTTAGTTAAATTAAATTAATAAGACAGATAATTAATTTAAACTTAGAATCAGAACATATATTCTGATCTTAAAACTTAATTTGAAACTTAAAAATTCATGCTTAAAAACACAGCAAACTTAAGTCTGACATTTTAATAAACCCCCATTGTATTCTGTGACCAGGTCCTTATAGAAGTCGCAAACCTCATATAGTATAATTCAGGGATTCAACCATATTCAAATGAAAGAACCCTATGCAAATGAAAAACCATTAAATTTCCAAAATAATATGTCCTAAAATAACCAGTACAAATATTAACTCATGCAAAGATCAACACACATTACTAATCTTAAATGTATTTTAATAAATAGCAGATCTTATTTAACAAAATTAAAGAACTATGGTACTATCTCCCCCTGTAAGATTCGAGTAATCTTACTTAAATTTATTTATTTTCTCAATCTAGAGGTCTTAAAACAATTTATTTTAAGAATATTTTATCAACAAATTATTTAAATTTTAAGTTCAATATAAGGTTCACTTATATGTGTATTATATGTATCAATTATATGTGTAGTTGGGGAGAAGAGTTGATTAGATAGAGGGAAATGGGCGGAGGATTATGTAAATAAAAAGGTGAAAAGGTTGAATACTTACTATGTTGACTGAGACATTTATTCGAATTTAAAGAAGGGAATTGCAAATCAGAATATTAAATGCTATAAATGATAAGATGGGAAATTGTTGTGAGGGGAAACATAATTTGAATAATTGGGAAAACATTATTAGTTGAATAATATAAGGGCATCTGACTGAAAAACCCTTGTGCTATTAAGTTGAGATTAGATAAACACGACTTGTAGTAATCAGCCAATCCTGTCACGGGTTTGTAAGACGTCGTGCTTCAGTAATATATTACCTAAATATAATTATGAATGTAAATAAAAATTTAAATTGATGATGAAATAAAATTTTGGAAATGTTTACTATTTTTTTTACTTTTTGTTTGTTCATCTTTTAACGTTTAAGGTAAATAAAATTAGTAAATATTTTTAAATATAATTTATATATTATTTTTAAAAATTTTATAAAGTAAAAAGTGCAAAATTGTGGGTTTCTAAAAACAAAAAAAACAAGTCTAGCATTGAATCTGGGTAAATAAAAAATAATTTAGAAAAGTCATATATAAACCCCCTAAAGCTTGGTAAAAAGCAACTTCATCTCCTCTCATAATTCTCCTCTCTTTCCCTCAAAAATCCAAAAGCATCAAAAAATGTCCAAAACATTTTTAATTCTAACCTTCACCATTTGGTTGCTTTCCTCAACTACTGCTACTAAAAATAAATCTAATGGTCTACTCGACGAATTATTAGATTTGGAACTAGCTAAGAAGCTAGTTAAAGAGATTAATGTAAAAGCTGCTGGAATATGGACTGCTTCAGTTAACGAGTTGAGTCGTTTGCCTTTGGCAAAGCAAAAGATCCTTTGTGGGGCTAAACTCAGTGCTGAACTGAAATTAAACAAAACCGAAGCAGAACCTCCAAAATTCAATACAAAAGCGGGAGCTCAATGCACCACAAAGATAGATTTTGACGCCAGAACTCAATGGCCTGGATGTTCCTCAATTATCGGACGAATTCAAAATCAAGGCCAATGTGGCAGTTGTTGGGCAGTTTCCACGGCTTCTGCCTTTACTGATCGTTACTGCATTGCTAGAGCCAAGAAGGGACAGAATTCTGCAGGAAATGATGCCTCTCTTCAATTTTCGGCTCTAGACGTGCTAACATGTTCAATGCAGGGAGATGGTTGCTGGGGTGGTTCGCCTTCTCAAGCCTGGAGATGGATACAAACTACGGGGGTTTGTACTGGAACTGATTATAACTGGAGAAGTGGATGTAAACCTTATCCTTTCTCGCCGAGCCAAGCTGGGCCTGCCCCTCCATGCAAGTCGTCGTGCACAGCAAGCTGGAAAACTGCTTATCCACAGGATAAACATATGGGTAATCTATTTGAATTTATTTAACAATATTGGCCTTATGCGCCCATATATATCAGCTTTCCCTTAGATTCCATAATCCATCATCGGGTTGGATGGTGGCTAGAGCTGTCCGAGACCGAAAATTTTCCAAGATTCGAGACCAAGACTCAAGACATAGACTAGACTAGAGCTCGGCACGGGACGGGACCCCGTACGGGATTTTACGGGATCCCGTCCCGGAATCCCGGGTTTTTAGCGAAAAACGGGATTACCGGGATTCCGGGATTTACGGGATTAATCACGCGGGATCCCGTCCCGTTCAAAATTTTTAAACTCAATCCCGTTCCGGGATCCCGGGAATTTTTTTCCAATTTACGGGATTTATAATTACTCCAGAAAACTGCCTGCGGAGCTGAAAAAGGAAGAAATCTGGCTTCTTGGCCTTCCAAAATTCTCTAAATTTTCGCCTGCGGCGCTGAAAAAGGAAGAAATCTGGGGAATTGCTCTTCAAAAATTCTCAAAATTTTCGCCTGCGCCGCTAAAAAATGAAAAAAGCTGGCTTCTTAGCCTTCCAAAAGACTAAAGTCGGCTTCTCCTTCCAAAATTAGAAAGTTTTGCCTGTGGTGGATAGATTAAGAGTAATAAGAATGGATTTTGGGATTAACAGAGATATAGAGGGATTGTGAGATGTACGTTGGTTTGTGAAGTTCAATTCCGGAGGATTAAGAAATATATGATGTTGGGGTATTGGAAAGGGATATCATCGATTTGGGATTAACACAGGATTATGAGGGATTTGGAGGATAATAGGTGGTATCAGGGATTTATGGATTAAGAGGTATATCAAGGATCTGAGGATTAAGAGTATATTGAGGGATTAGAGGAATAATCCCCATATATCCATTCAAATCCAGTTGAGTCCCTAAATCCGCTATAGCCTTTACCCACCGTTCCTCATATCAACCTTTATCACTCCAAATATACCGATATCCCCTAAATCCATCTATAAGCATCAGATCCTCTTAATCCCTCTTAATCCACTGATATCCTTCTTAATCCTCTGTTATCTATTCATTCCTCTCTTAACCCGTCGAAATCCACCGATATTATCTTCAAATCCGCCGATATTCAACATATCTATGAGTAAAAATTTTTTTTGTGAAAATCCCAGAATCCCGGCGGGATCCCGGTAAATTTGAAAACGGGATTACCGGGATAACGGGATTTACGGGATTAATCCCGCGGGATCCCGTCCCGTACAAAATTTTGAAAAAAATCCCGTTCCGGGATCCCGGGTATGCGATTTTGCCGACCTCTAGACTAGACCCCAAGACCAAGACCCAAGAAAAGTTTTGAGTCAAGACTCAAGACCAAGAGTCTCGGATAGCTCTAATGGTGGCACAGTCGAGTGTGCTTCGGTCTGGGCTCTTTCCATGATGGTTCTATTCCATCTCCAATCCAATGAATTTTTCCACAGCATGAACATGTATGTATATAATAGAACCTATAGCTAGGAAAGAATATTCGGTCTCTTCTGATCTGAATACCCGGGTCATTATACTAACTGTTAGAAAATCAGAAATAAAACATTATGGGACGCATAAGATTGAAATGAACAGAATTTTTTAAATTAAAAAAAATAAAGGAACATCCTCTGGTGCACTTTATGGAAATCAAGCAACTGTAGCAGCCATACAAAGAGAAATACAAACAAATGGGCCTGTTGTTACTGTTTTCCTTGCCTATCAGGATTTTATGTCCTACAGATCTGGAGTCTATTTCGTGAGTAAATGATACCCTAAAAAATAATTTTAAAAATATTCTAAAGAGAACAACCAATCAACGTGTAGGATATCACGCTGTTAGAGTCCTTGGATGGGGGACGCAAACTTGTGGGAGCCAAAAAATTGACTTTTGGATAGCGGCGAATTCGTGGGGTACTAATTGGGGGGAAGCTGGGTTCTTCAAAATCCGTCGGGGAGTGAATGAAGTTGAATTTGAAAAATCAGAAATTTCTTATGGAATTCCTAAAGTGTAATTTTGGGTGATTCAAATATTTTATTTTTATATTTTAGTGTGTAGTATTTATATGTTAATTATATTTTTATATAACTAAGTAGAATCAGAATAAACTTAGTAAAATATTTTCGTTAAGAGTGTTATAAATATTTGGTTAAAACTTGAAATCAGAATTTACTCAAGTTTAATTAATTATTTTAAAATGATAAAACAGACTAGTATATTAACCAAACTTAAGACCATAAAATATATTCTGATTTTAAAACTTAAGTTCAAACTTAAAACTTTAAATCATAATTTAAAACAATAATGGAAAACTTAAGTTTGTCATTTTAGTCAACTTGGATAAACTTTAATATAAATTAAAAATTAAGATTAAACTTAAAATATAAATAAGCTTAAGTTCAAACTTAAAATTAACTAAACTTAAGTTCAAGCTTAAAACTTGACTAGGCTCAAGCTCAAACTTGAAATTTTAATAAACTTGGAAAAATTAATACAACTTAAAATTAAGCTCAAGCTTAAAACTTTAAAATCAGAAAAAATCAGAATAATAAAATCAAATTGTTTCAAAAAAAATAATAGTGAAAGTAAAAAAATATTTATGAAAATTTCTCCAAATAATGTGGGATAGATTGACGTTTATATTCTTCTAGTGGAATTAAATCTGCCGATGGTCTCCTTAGAATATTATAGTTTTGGTAAAAATAGGAGAGGAAGAATCCAGTAAACCATGGGATCCATTTATGCCTTTTCTGTCGACGCCTTTTAATTTAAAAAATATTTTTTTATTTTTTTGATCAAAATACCAAATTGTAAAGCGTAATATTAAAGCAAAACAAAGTCCAGTAGAATAAAAATTAAATTGCCTTAACCAAGAAAGTGCCGCTTGCGCTTTTGGTAAATTTTCTAGGCGTTCTTTTAACATGTAAATCTGGAAATATTTTTGTTTCAAAATTTAACTTCACATACAAATTTACCTTAATTCCCATCAAATAGTTGAATAAATAGGTATCCCAATCAACTTTACGAATATCAAAGTTGTACAACTTTAATTAAATATATAATTTATAAATTAAGTACTTAAGTTTTGAGAATTTATTTAATTTCAAGTTTATTTAAGCTTCAAGTTTATTTATTTTTAAGTTTAGCCTTAATTTAAATTTTAAGTTTATTTTAAAGTTTATTTAGTTAATTTTCAAGCTCAATCATAAGGGTAATTTAGTAATTCAAGTTTAATTTAAAGTTTATTTAACTTTCAAGTTTAATCTTAAATCTATGCTTCAAGTTTATTTTTAAATTTCCAAGTTTAATCTTAAGTTTTAACATTAATAAAAACTATTTTCCTTCAAACCTTTTTATCCTCCATGCTCATTCCATTCCACAACTTAACAGCATTTTTCGATTCAAAAGTCCATTCACGTGTAGTAAAATAATGCAAAGTTTCCATCATCCTCCATATTTTGTTGTATATTTTAACAAATCTGTTAATATTTAAATTTATTTTTAAATTAATTTTTGACTAACTTTGGCCTCTTTCCAACCAATTTAAAGGCACGATCGGCAGCCTGGGCAATTAAATAATGTTTCAAATAAAAATTTATCAAAAATATTTTTCTTTGACGATGAAATTGTGTTGAAGGAACCTTTAATTTTATTCAAAAATTAAAAAAATTAATAATTTTTCAAGTCACCCTGTAGCACTGATCAAAGGGATATGCATGGAAAAACTGCTCCAAATAGTTTACAATTCTACAAAATTAATTATCAAAACTTAAGCTTATTAAACTAGGAAAGTTTATTAATCAATTTCAAGTTTATTTTATATTTACAAAAGTTTTAAGTTTATTTATTAAAATGCTTCAAGTTTATTTTTCAAAATGTTTCAAGTTTATTTATTTTAAGTTTATTTTAAGATTGTAAATGCTTCAAGTTTATTTATAGAAATGTTTCAAGTTTATTTTAAATTGCACTATTGTAAATGCTTCAAGTTTATTTTATAATTTAAGTTTATTTCATATTGTAAAACTTTTACAAATTGTAAAAGTTTCAAGTTTATTTATTAAGTTTTTATTTTACAATTACTCGAGTTAATTTATTTTAATTATTAAAAGTTTCAAGTTTACAACCTTCTCCACTTTAACGGATTTAATTCGCCTGAAGTACAATGTATTATTGGTATTGTCGTTGTTTTTTCATTATTTTCTTTCTTATTAGGCCTTTAATTTTTAAAATAAAATTAAATCCTATTTTTTAAATTAAAAAACATTTTAGCTCTATAAACAGCAGCAGCAATCAACATATTAGCAACAATATCAACAGGAATAATATCTGTTTTTATATCCACATTTCCACACATATCAGTTAATAATCCTTTTCCAACTCCAATAAATATTCCTGTAGGTCCGTTAACATTATCAATCCATCCGGGAAGGGGTTCCTTCCATATAGCACCGACAATGGAAGGTCGAATGATTATTATAGGGAGGGAAGGAAATTGTTTCTGTTGTTCTAACAACTATAAAAAATTAAAAAAATTTAATTGAAAATTATAAACTTGAAACTTTAAGTTTCCCTTTGAACTTAAGTTTTCTAATAAATTCAAGTTTATTTTTTAAAAACTTAAGTTTTCGAACAAAGTTGTAAATTAACTTAAGCTTGTGAAAAAATTAAAGATTAAACTTGAGTTTTCGAAAAATCCAAGTTCATTTATTAAACTTAAGTTTTAATAAATAAACTTGAAATTAAGCTTCAAGTTTATTATTTATAGTTTCAAGTTTATTTTTATTTTTTTTTGTTTCAAGTTTTAATTATTCAAATACCTGACTTTCTGCTAATGCTTTAGCAAAAGTATAAGTATTTGGGCGATTCTAAATTTTTAAAAAAATATTTTGTATTAAAAAAATTTTCAAAATTAAAATACATCAAGTAATTGAGCAGAAAGGGAATCAAGCATTTTTTCATCCATCCAACTACTTGCTGCTTCAACTAATTTAGAAGCATTAACACAAGGTTCATAAATATGCTCTGAAGTATATTCTTTATTACAATTAGCATAGGCTGTGGATGTGTGGACAAATGCCTTTTTTAAAATTATTCAGAAAAATTAAAAAATTATTTTTACTCGGAGCTGTTTCATTCGTCTACAAAGTGCAGTCAATCGCTGTGTTCCTATTACATTCCTTTAAATAATTTTTTTTTATTTTTTAAAAATTATTTTATCAATATTTAATTCTTAAAATTCACTAACATTTGAATAGAAGCGCGCAAAGCTTCATCAAATTTTACCGTTGCCGCACAATGAAAAACTTAAAGAAATAAATTATTAATTAAACTTGAAGCAGATTTTTTAAATTAACGTTATTTTTATTAAAACTTGAAACAGGCGGAATTTTACAAAAATTTTAATATTTATTAAAACTTGAAGCAGGCTGATTTAAAATTGTTTTTAAAATTGTTATATGACATTAGAAGCAGGCGAAAACTTGAACTAAAAAATAATTAGAACTTGAAACAGGCGGATTTTTTAATTTCAATTCTGATTGCTTCACAACCACTTAACTTAAAGCAAACTCCATTATAAACTCATACCAATAGAAACTTCATTAGCTAGTGTTTCTTGATCTTCACAACTAAGACCCAGATCTTCTTGCATCAAATCCCCACATATAGGCACAAGCATTCTTTCAAGTCTATTTTCATCCTTGCAACGTATTCGGCTAAACAATGGGCTCTAAAAATAAAATAAAAAAGTTGAAGCAGAAGCAAAAATTTTTAATTTACCTCAAGTATTTTTGACAGTCTTAAATGCGGTGCTTCACCATTCAAAGGGCGTAACAACAAATATATTTTATTTAATTTGGGTTGAGAATAAACCAACTTTTCCAGTAGCACTTTACCTAAAAAGCCGCTAGCGCCTGTTATCAAAACACTAAAAAATTAATTTTAAAAATATTAAAACTCTAATTAAACACCTAACACCCCCATAATATTCTGAAATGTTTAATGGCTCTTCTAGCATTTTAATTTCATCAATGGTTGATGTACTAGTGGTTGTAGGGGTTAAATTATTATTATTCATTTTTAAAAATATTAATTAGTAAAAATATGAAGCAGGCTGAATTTAGTTATTATTAATACATGAAGCAGGCGGAATTTACTAAAATAAAACTTGAAATAATTTTCAAGTTTATTTTCTATTAAAACTTGAAACTAAGTTTATTAAATAAAACTTCGAAGTAATAATTTTCAATAAAACTTGAAGCAGGCGGAATTAATTAAATTAATTGTAAAACAGGCGGAATAAGTAACCTAATCTAAAAAATTAAATATTAAGTTTGAACTTGAAACAGGCGGAATTTTTTAACTAAAATATTAACTGAGCCTTAATTTATATTTTTATCAAACTTGAAACAGGCGGAATTATGTATATTAATTAAAATAGAGATCAGGTTCAATTATATAAATAAATATTAAATCAAAACTTGAAGCAGGCGGAATTTATTACAATAAATTATAATAAATATTTAATTTTAGGTAAAATATTAAAGCAAAATCAATCAACTCAATTATATTTACTAAATATTTTTTTATTCTCGATTTAATTCTCAATATTTTCTTAAAAACAGTACAAAGTTTTTCTTTTTATCATTTTCTTATCTTTTTTTGTAGAAAAAATTTTTTTCCAAAATTTCTTAATTATTTTTATGATCGGCAGATGTATTTATTAGTCAATTACTTAATTTATTTTAAAATATTCTAACGTTTTTTATCATTAATTTAGAGGAAGAGACAATACTAAAATTAAAAATAAAATAGGAAAAAATTCCAGAGACTGAGAAAAAATTTTTTTTTGTAAAATTGATTGTGGTCTTTTAAAAAGGATGTTAAATGAATGGCCCCATTTTTGGGAAAAATTTTTTTGAAAAAAATTTTGGGGGAAAATAATATTTAAAAATGTCTAAAAATAATTATGAAATAAATTAAATAAAAAAAGAAAATTGGGGAAATGACTTTAAAAAAGTGTGTTAGTAACAACAATAAACATGAAGCAATAAATCTCTCCTTAAATGTTTCAATTATATATGTTAACAATTAAAATAAAATAAACTTGTTTTTAAAAAATAAACCTGAAAGTAATAAATAAAAGCTTATTTCAGAAACAAAGTTTAAATAGAATATTAAAATGTTAAAAAATAAACTTGAAATTAAACTAGAAAATTAAACTTGAAATTAAACTTGAAATTAAACTACTGTAAGGTATTTGAGAGTCAAGGTATTCTAATGGCCCTATACCTTTTGATTTTGGGTGACATTGATCATTAATCATACCGCGACATGGACGCCGGGTTAATTACAAGAGAGGTTCTTATAAAAGTGAGGGGTGTTATAACATAGAGGGCTTTATGAGGTTTACTATTAGAGTGTATACAGACCCTTTTTAGACCTATTTTTGCGAAAAATATGGAGAAAAATATGCAAAGGAGTACGATACCGACTTTGAAAAAAATTTTTTCCCAAAATTTTATACAGAGGATTGTAAAGTTTTACAATTTCAAAAATGCTTGTTTGTTGGTTTAATAAAAAATATAAAAAAGTGCAACAGAATATCTGTCATTTTTTCAAGCTCAAGATTTAAAAACATTCTTTTCTTTTTACATTCTCTTCTTTTTAGCCAAAAATTCAATCTTGCATTTAGATTTTTGGAGCATACGGGTTAGTAGCCCGCTTCTTTTCTGCCTCCGCTGCTTGCTTTCTTATCTCCTCTTAATTTTATAAAATAAAAAATTTATTAAATGAAAGAAAAGTTATAATTGTTTTTAAATATAAACGATAACAATTAGTCAGTAGAGCCAAGATCTTGAGCAAGAAACTCAGTTAACGAGATCGATATCTCAAAAAATATCGATCCCGATAACGATCTCGAATCACTAGGCTACATTAGTGGCATGAAGGACTGAGTTGGATGTCGGTGGAGTTGGAGGGATGTCGTCGGAGTTGGTGGATATACATATGTAGGGAATAAAAGGATTTAAAGGGATGTCAGCGGGATCAAGAAGGTCAACGTGAATTTAGAAGATATCAGACTTAAGAAATAAGAGGATTTGTCCTCTTAATCCCTCGATAGTATCTTTGTTAATCCTAACAATTCATAGGTATCTTCCTCTTACCCTTTTAATCTCTCAATATTTATTTTGTCTCCCAACCCCAATATTTTTAACTTCTAACTCAGACTGTCAGGAGTTCTATAGAGATAATTATTTGATATCCTTCATGTCCTTAATTTTTATATACCTAAGTAAATTTGAAGTTATGTCTGAGGATATGAGTGAAAAGATTTGAGTGAAAAATATTTTAAATAATACCAAAATAGGCAGCTTTATTCTCTTTCATTTTTTTACGTTCTTCTTCTTTGCGGCTGTCTATTGCTGAAGAATACGAAAAATTAATAAAAAAAATAATACAAAAATAATTTTGACATTTATTTGTTGATAGAAGGTTAAAAACCGTTGGGTTATGGGCCCGGTCCGGTCTGAAAGACCGGACCGGGCATCGAATTTTGGCCCGAAGAAGACTCGGTCGGTAAGGCCCGATAAAAAGGCCCGATAAAATTAGGCCCAAAAACTGACTGACTCGACCGTCACCCAGTCCGAAAGCCCCAAACCTATTAAAAACCTTGGGTAATTATTTTTCCAAATCTTGGTTAGGAGGTAATTAATAGAAGCTGGGAGGGCAGTTAATACAGTATATAAGAAAATATTTTAAATACTAACTTTTCGGCTCTTTGCCAGTTGAATAGGAAGAATTAATAAAAATAAAAATTAATAATATAAAAACAAAAATAAATTTTGACATTTTTTTGTTGTTTAGAAGGTTAGAAAAATTTTTTTGAAAAATTTTAATTGAAGGAAAAAACTTTGAATGATTTCCCTCCTAATTTTCTAGTAGCTTTTATATTCATAAATTCAACTGGAACGTACACATGTATATGCCCGTCGAAAAACGTACGTCTTTAATTTTTACGTTAAATTTAAAGGGCATCCTTTGTCTATAAATTTTTTCATTGTCGTCTATAGTAAAAATTTTTCTTATCCCCTCGATAATAGACTGCCACCATAATTTTTTATGCGTGAGGGTAGTGCCTCTGACTAAATTTTTGGAATTGTCAATTAAGAGAATAGCCACAAATTGATTTTTGTCTATCTAAAAAATTACTTAAAAATTCTTTAAAAATTTCCCACGTTTAACAAAATTTTTTTCAAATCGATTTTGAAATTAAAAATTAACTAAAATATATTTAAAATTAATTAAAAATCCTCCCTGAATTATTAAAATTTAAAGGAATAGGTTGTTCCAACTGCGATGCCGCAGCAGGTTAAAGTTAATACATTAGAAATAGATTTATTTATGTGGACAGATTATAGGTTTGGTATAAATATCTGGTCTGTAGCAGTAATTATCAACTACTGGACAAGAACAGTTTGAGATGGGGACCCAGGAGAAATTTGTTGAGAAATTTTGCATTAGATAAATTTTTGGAATTGTTAATTAAGGGAATAGCCACAAATTGATTTTTGTCTACCTAAAAAATTCCTTAAAAATTCCCCTCATTTAATAAAATTTTTTTCAAATCGATTTTAAAATTTAAAAATTAACTAAAATTTATTTAAAATTAATTAAAAATCCTCCCTGAATTATTAAAATTTAAAGGAAAGAATAGGTTGTCACAACTGTTATAGAAGTTATTGAAGAAACAGGTGGTGGTGGTTAGTTGCCGCAGCAGGTTGATCCAGAAAAGTTAATACATTAGAAATAGATAGATTTATGTGGACAGATTATAGGTTTTGGTATTTTATGGATATGTCACCTCCCTCCTATTTTGTTTTCAGAGTTTTCCTTATACGTAGAAATGGTCAGAGATTATTTTCTTTTCCATGTCAATCATTTTTTTCTTCAAGCAAATAAGTGAAATGTGGAAACGAAATAAATGAAATGTAAGTACAAAATTCAAAAATATGTGAAAAGGCAAAATAAACAAGCAAAATACTTGAAGAAGAAAAGCATGATTGACTTGGAGAAGAAAATAATCACTGACCATTTTCTACGTATAAGGAAAACTCTGAGACTCAAAATAGGAGGGGGGTGACATACAGTGCTGGGTATTTGCCATTTGTTGGCTCCGGCTCCGGCTCCGGGCTCCGGGGTTTCAAAATCTTGGCTCCGGCTCCGGCTCCGGGCTCCGACCTTTTAAAATCTTGGCTCCGGCTCCAGCTCCGGCTCCGGAGCCGGCGATTTTCGGAACCGCTCCATGTTGGCTCCGGGCTCCGCTGGAAAATCAATTAATTATTTTTCATTGGGGGATTTGGGTAGATAAAGGGGGATATCGAGTGATATCAGAGGATTAAGAGGAGTATGTTGGATATGTTGGATTTATCCTCTCATTATAGGAGTATGTAGGATATGTTGGATTTATCCTCTCATTATCACTTGCTTTTTGCGCCGCAGGCAAAAATTTTGTGAATTTTGGAAGAAGCCAAAAATCTTCCTTTTTTGCGCCGCAGGCAAAAATTTTGAAAAATTTGACTCACAGGAGACTAAAATTAATCAATTTAAAAAATTTATCCAGCTTTATTTAGTTAAAAAATGCTTATTATAATCTATTTTCCAAAGCAAAACAATTATTTAATCATTTTTTGTAATATTTTTCGAACGTATAACCGGATAAAATTCGGAACCTAACTCACTATCCATTCAACCACAACTACTTTACAAAGGAAAGGAAAGAAAATCTTTTTTAACCGTCTCAATTTTCTCTTCCTTTTCTTTTCTCGCCTACCATCTTTGCTTACTTCTTTTTCTCTAACCCATCTTTAGGGGTGTATAGCCGGAGCCGTGGGGAATTGGAAAACCTTGGCTCCGGCTCCGGGCTCCGGGGTTTGAAATTCTTGGCTCCGGCTCCAGCTCCGGCTCCGGGGTTTTCAAAATCTTAGCTCCGGCTCCGGCTCCGCCGGAGCCGGAGCCGGGCTCCGGAGCTAGCTCCCGGAGCCATACCCAGCACTGGTGACATATCCATAAAGTACCTAGGTTTGGTATAATGTTCTGGTCTGTAGCAGTCATTATCAACTACTGGACAAGAACAGTTTGAGGTGGGGACCCAGGAGAAATTTGTTGGGAAATTTTGCATTAGATTAGTTTAGGAAATTGAAATATAAAGTGATTGAGAGAAAAGTCCTGCTTACTTTTATACCCGATGAATTGAACACATTTCTTTTTGTTCGGATGTTGTTCAGATAAACATTTATAGTACACACTTCCATTTCTTTTTATAATTGTGCCGCAAATACTAAAAAATTATTTTTGCCCAAATAAACACGTGTTGATAGTCTCAGATTTTCTTTATTATTACCGCACACAAAAACAAATTATTTTTAGCATTTTTGCGCAATTAAATTTTTTTATAATTTAAACGACATAATTTTAAACGACAATTTTTTGACACATTATTCTTGTAAGGCGGTAAACGATATTATCTCATTTGGCAATTTTTTTCCTATTATTCTAGGAATGCGGCAACAAACGAATAGAGAAATAAAATAAATCAACAAGTTGATTTTTATAAAATATAATTTTTAAATATTTGAAAATAAATTATTTTACATAATTGCCACAATTTCTGCGGTAAAACAATTAGTAATTTAATGGATGTTAATTAACATTTAATTACTTTTTAATAAGTTCAAAGAGTTGCCGCCTAACTTAATTAACAAATTAATTACTTTTTAATTGGTTCAAAGTCGTACCGTCAACCGCTATCAATAAAACAACTAAAAACAGTGGAGCCGTAGTTGACACCTGCGACGGTAGCTGAGGGATAACTACTGAGTATTCGAGTGCCTTCTACCTTTTGCTTTTTGGTGACGGGTCATTAATTATAGCCGAACTACGAAAGACGGTGGCTGAGGGATAACTACTGGGGGCACTTGTGAGTTATCCCAAACCATTTCTTGTTGACATATTTATGCGGACAGACTTCTTCCTTTTTAGATTTTATCTTATTTCCCTGCGCATATTCAATGTCTCATTAAACTCTCGACAGACTCATAGGCGAAGAAGAAAAGCTTTTATAAGAGGCAAAGGAGTTCGATACCGACTTGATTAAAATAAATCTGCGTCAAGGAAAAGATAAAATGAGGGTTGTACCAACGAATTAAATACACTTGAACAAATTAAAATAATAAAAAAATTTTCCCAAAATTTTATACAGAGGATCGTAAAGTTTTACAATTTCAAAAATGTTTGTTTGTTAGTTTAATAAAAAATATAAAAAAGGGCAACAGAATATCTGTCATTTCTTTTTTCAAGTTTTAAATATAAAAACATCCTTTTCTTTTTACATTCTCTTCTTTTTAGCCAAAAATTCAATCTTGAATTTAGATTTTTGTAGCATGCGGGTTTTTAGCCCGTTTCTCTCTTTCTTCTTTTCCACGCTTTTCTACCTCAGCTTAATTTGAATAAATTAAAAAATGAATTTTTTTAACAAGTGAAAGAAAGTTATAATTGTTTATATAAACGATCATAATTAGAGACAGGACTAGACGAGATATAAAAAATATAGATTTCTATCCCGGATCTCGACATTAGTTACATTAGGGGCATGAAGAATTAAGTGGGATGTTGGTGGAGTTGGAGGGATGTCGTCGGATTTGTTGGATTTATGTAGGGAATCAGAGGATTTAAATGGACATCAGTGGGAGTAAGGGGATCAACGGGAATTTAGAAGGATATCAGATTTAAGAAATAAGAGGATTTGGACGTCCCTGGCCCTTGTACTCCCTCGAAATCATTGAGAATCCTCACAATTCAACGATATCTTCCTCCTACCCATAATCTCTCGATATTAGTATTTATGTAGGGAATCAGAGGATTTAAATGGACATCAGTAAGGGGATATTTTTAACCAAATATTTTTAACTCTTAAATCGGACTATGAGGAGTTTTAGGGAGATAATCCCCATGGGGCTCTATTTTTCAACTATCCTCCAAGGTGGGGCTGTATTAGAGGGTGGGGCTCTAATATTATTCTTGTTGCCCTTAAATTGTTGAAATAGTAAATTAAATGCCAGAGGATTTGAATGAAAAATTATCAAAATATTTTTCATTTTAATACACAATATTTTACTTTTCTTCAAATACTCCGGCTCCTGTCATTTTAAATTTTTGGCTCCGGTGCTAGCTCCCGGAAATAAATTTCTGCTAATCACTTGACAATATTTTTATTATTTTTTTAAATTAAAGGTAATACTGAAGAATACAGACCCGATTTTTTCCTTCCCAATTTTCCCCCTATATTTTTAAAAAATGGTCAGACTTTTTCCTTCCTTCCATGCAATTTGCCTTTCTAATTTTTGCCTACAATCAAAAAAAGGATTATTTTTTGGTATTTGAGAAGTATAAGTTTGAGAAGACTCATTTTCTCTATTAAAACAGTAAATAAAATATCAAAAATAATCCTTTTTTTGATTGTAGGCAAAAATTAGAAAGGCAAATTGCATGGAAGGAAGGAAAAAGTCTGACCATTTTTTAAAAATATAGGGGGAAAATTGGGAAGGAAAAAATCGGGTCTGTATTCTTCAGTATTACCAAATTAAATTTTGGATAGTATTTTGATTATTTTTGTGGATTTGTTTAAATTAAATATTTTAAATACTACCATAATAAACTTCTCTATTAGTTCTCAGTTTTTTAAGTTCTTCCTCCTTACGTTCTTTCATTTTTCGTTTTGCTTCTTCTTCCGTAATATTGTCTTGTCCTGGTGGAGAACAAGAAGATAAATTAATAAAAATAAAAATTAATAATATAAAAACAAAAATAAATTTTGACATTATTTTGGTTGTTTAGAAGGTAAGAAAATTTTTTTTGAATATTTAATTGAAGGAAAAATTTTTTTTGAATGATTTCCCTATTTTCTATCAACTTTTATATTACAGGCACGCATATAGGCATATGCCCAGTCGAAAAGCGTGCGTCTTTAATTTTTAAATTAATTTTAAAGGGCATCCTTTGTCTTTAATTTTTTGCTTACCTCTATTCTAAAAGATCCATTCCATCTAAAGATCCATTCCATTTATCTTTTCCTTTGTTTAAATTTTTATTAGAGAATTTTTTCGCGAGGATAGGGCCTCTTAATAAATTTTTTTACCATCGAAGGCAATAGAAAAAACCTTTCTTTGTTTATTTAAAAATTTTTTTTTAATTTAACGTCTCACATGTTTAAAAATTTTTCTAATATAATCTAAAACTCGAAAACTAACCGAATCGAAAAAAACGCAGCTCGAAAAATGCACCGAACGTCGGCTCGAACCGAAAACGGCAACCCTAGTAGTAATAATGATCTGATCTGGAGCAAAAACATTTTTTTCTTTACTGTTTTATTTTTTTCCTCATAAAGCAGAGAAGCGCTTCAAACTATAAATTAGAAATGAACACGATTATAATTTTTAAATTAGTTATACATACATATTACCTATTTTTAACAAAATTTTAAACCATTTATTTAATTATTTTAAATGCTAATTTTAATTTTCATGTTTTAACTCTACATGCAGCGCTAAAATAACATTTAAAAGCACATAAGTCCAAACAAAAGATTTTAGGAGAATCTGTAATTGAGTTGTATGCGCATATTAATGGCTTGCTATACAACTCGGGCCTATAGCAAATATTCGCTACTACAGGACAGGAACACAGTTTTCAGCTACAATCCAGAAAAAATCTAAAGGAATATTTTGCATTTTTAATAAAAATTTTTTGCGGGATGATAAAAAATAGAATTATTGACCAGAATTTGTATACTCCGCTAAAAATATGAACACATCTTACCCTTTAAACAAAACAATAGTAAAAGTCTCTGTAACTAAAAAAGATCTCTGTAACTTCTTTTGTTGCATAAGTCATAAAAAAGAGTTGAATTATATTATCTTCTATCTAACGCTATGGGCATCTATCGGCGGAAATCAGGGGATATAAAGGATATCAAATGATACTAAATATTTCGAATTTTATCTTTTATATAAAATTTCTTGTAACAGAATATCTTTGTCGTTTCTTTTAAATTTTAAAATCAAATATTTAAATCGAATCCTGTCTGGTTCTATTTTTGTAAACCTACCATATTATTAATTTTAGGGTCTTCGAGGATTCGAGTATTTTAATCTAAAAAGTTTTAGACGGAAAAAATTTATCCATAAACATATGACGCGTTGAAAAAAGGGGTTGAGAGATTTAGTCCCGGTTTTAATTATGATAATGATGGTGGATTTTAATGAAATGAAGGTATTTTATAGCAAATGAACCGAGTATTTGGACAACCGTAACCTGGATATATTAAATAAAAGCTTTTTTGTGAAATAAAGTTTAAGTAGAATGAAAATGTTTGTTAAAAAATAAACTTGCTTCAGAAAAAATAAACATGAAACCTTAAAATAAACTTGAAAATTAGACTTTAATAACTGAAAATTTTTTAAAGTTCTAAAATTTTTAAGCTATAAAGACTAGAGATAAACATAAACATTATCTTACAAAAATAATTAAAAAAATTTTTTTTTACAATTTTTATCAAAACGACAATAAAGTTTTTACATGAAAATTTCAGAAATGTTTGTTTTGTATAATAAATAGTATAAAAAAGGGCAACAGAATATCTGTTTGTTTTTTTTGAATTTTAAAATAAAATATTTACACTCCTTTTGCTCATCTCTTTCTTTATCAAAATTCAATGGTTAATTTTTCTTCTTTTTTGGATGTTGTACTGTATCTAAATATACCGTCCCACTTTTACGGACAGCTTCTGCCTTCTTTTTTGCATCATCTTAATTTAAATAAAAAAAATTATTAATTTTTTTAAAATAATTTTTATTACTTAATTTATTAAAAAAATTTTTTAATTTTAGAAATTAATTTTTTGGAAAATTTCAAGGTACATATTCTCATGGAGTATTGCCTGTATATGGCAATATTTTTTTAATTTAAGCTTTTTAACTTTATTTTTTATTAAATTTTATACTTTATTTTGATTATTTTTTTAAGTGTCTGTTTGAAATTAAATATTTTATGTAAATACTACCAAAATAGGCAGTTTTATCAGCGTTCAGTTTTTCACGTTCTTCCTTAGTAAATCCGTTTGCTTTTGATGAATAGGATGAATTAATAAAAATAAAAATTAATAATATAAAAATAAAAATAAATTTTGACATTTTTGGGTGTTTATAAAGTAAGAAAAATTTTTTTTGAAAATTTTAATTGAAGGGTAAAAACTTTTTGAATGATTTCCCCTTATTCTCTATCGACTTTTATATAAATTAATTCTTACTTTAATTTTAAAGGGCATCCTTTGTCTATAAATCTTTCTATTGTTGTCTCTTTTAAATTTTTTTCTTACCTTTATTCTAAAAGATCCATTCCATCTAAAGATCCATTCCATCTCCATTCCTTTGTTTGAATTTTTATTAGAGAATTTTTTCGCGAGTATAGGGCCTCTTAATAAATTTTTTACCATCGAAGGCAATAGACAAATCCTTTCTTTGTTTATTTAAAAAATTTTTTCTTATAATTTTACGTCTCACATGTTTAAAAATTTTTCTAATGTAATTTAATTTTTGCTATGAATTTTTCAACTCAATTTTAAAAATTAATTCGAATTTATTAAAAATTAAATTTAAATATTTCTCTTTGACACTACAAAAGTATGCCTAATTTTAAATAGAAAATTTTTGAATCTAGTTTTTCGATAGTAAGCATGGCGACTGGAGCAAAAACATTTTTATCTCTTTGCTATTTTAGTTTTTTTCCTCTTAGAGCAAAGAAGAAGCAACCAAATCATAAATTATACATGAACACGATTATAATTTTTAAAATAGTTATATTAAATATTTTTAAATAAATTTAAATCATTCATTTAATTATTTTAAATACTTATTTTAATTTTATAACATCATGTTTGAACTAGTGTTCGGCAAATAGGTTTTTTCGGTACCGGTACCGGTAGTACCGAATAGTACCGAAACCGAATTAGTACCGAAAATTCCAAAATCTTATCGGTACCGTACCGGTACCGGTAGTACCGAAAAGTACCGAAACCGAAAAGTACCGAAAATTCCAAAATCTTAGCCGTACCGTACCGGTACCGGTAGTACCGAAAAGTACCGATTCGGTACTTTCGGTAGTGCCGAACACTAGTTTGAACTTGCCGAACACTAGTTTGAACTTTACATGCAGCGGTAAAATAACAATTAAAAGCACATAAATCCAAACAAAATAAATGTTGGCCATTTGAATTCAACCATTTAGGAAACTGAAATTTAGTTGTGTGCGCATATTAATGGCCTACTATACAACTGTGGCCTATAGAAAATATTTTCTGCTACAGGACAGGAGCAGTTTTCAGCTACAATCCAGGAAAAATTTATAAATTAGTAATATTATTTTTAAATATGATATTATTTTTAATAAAAATTTTGTTTCGAAAATATGATAAAAAAATAGAATATTTGATCAAAAATAGAATGATTGACAAGAATTTGTTTAAAATTTGTTTGCTAAAAGATTATTATCTCACTTAGCACATATTTCTTGATGTAAAAAATTTTCGGCAAATCAAAAGTAAATAAAAACTTGGAATTAAATAAAATAAATATAAATATTATTTTAAATTTAATTAATCCTTGAGAAAAATTAATTGACAGATAGGTGTGTTAATATGATTAATGTATTAAAAGTTTAAATATATCCATTAACCTTAGGCAAATGAACTATTTATTTAATTTTTAAATGATAAAAGGATAAAAAATTTTTTATTGTCCGGGTCCCAAATCCGTGTGACCGGATTTTTTCCGGAACTGAAAAATCCGGAGAGACCTTTCTCCTTAAATAAACAAGCTATGAGGTAGATCAGGTCCTCAGGCTTGCCGAAGCATGATGTTACCGCTATGTTTTCACAGGAAATATAATATTACATTAATGATGAAATAATATAAGTGTTAGGCCTAACTCTATTTAATGCGAATAAATGACTTTTCAAGAAGAATGCCAAATTTCTAATGTTATTAAAACTTTAAAGAAAGGATTAAAGATACATCTTAGAGACTCCCGCAAATCTTTGTAAAAGTTACCACTAAGGTTGTTCACTACCGGTTATTAACCGGTACCCCCGGTTTTATGTTAATCAGCTGCATTCGCTTAATCAAATAAACAATTTGCATATTCACTTGTAAATATAAAGTTGACCTTTTTCTAATATATGTTTTCGTTTTTGAGGTTTAGACAAATAATCGGTTTTATTTTGGGGAATTTCTAATAAAACCACTCATTTTCGCAAATTTTTGGTTTTATAAATTTTGTAAAAAAGGCTAATTTTTGGCAAAAAATCTCAACAATTTCGGTTTTAAAACCGGTCGAGAACAACCCTTGTTACTAACTTTTGTGGGATCCCATAGAAGACGATCTTGTCGATCTCTAATTAAAACATCATTTACAAAAATAATTTAAATAAAAAAATTTTTTTCCCAAATTTAATCAAAATAATCGCAAGTATTTACATGAAAGTTTTAAAAATGTTTGTTTGTACAATTTAAAAGAGCAACAGAATATCTGTTTGTTTTTTCTTATAAACATCCCCTTCTTTTTACATCACTTCTTCTTTTTTCCAAAATTCAATCTTGAATTTTGATTACTTTTTTGAAGGTGGTGAAAATGTAAAATTAGTATACGGATTTTTAGCCCGTCTCTTTTTTTCACTTTCTCCAACTTGTTTTATCATATCTTAATTTAAATAATTTAAAAGATTTTTTTGTTCATTTTTAAATTGAACTTTTAAAATTTAGAAATTACGTCCGTAGCCTTCCCTAGTCGGAAAAAGGGTTTCTTATGTATAAATTACGTATATTAGTCATTAAATAGGGTTAACAGATACCGGATTTGAATGTTCTTGTTTGGATACCGGGTTCGAATATCAGGGGAAAATACCATGAATCCATGTAAAGGAGGATTCTTAATTTGTATATCGGTTGAAAATTTATTGAGATCCGTGATGGAAAAAATTAAAAAATATACCGTATTTCTCTGGTAATTCCACAGGGGGATTATTGTTTCAACCCATCTCTAGGGTGGGGAATTAATAGAGACTGGGAATTAATAAAGGCTGGGGGATTACTAGAGTAAATACGTTAAGCCCGGTCTCTAATATAAGCTTAAAATAATATAAGCCCACTCAAAGTGACCTATTGAAGAATATAAACCAGGACTCACTAACCATAATGCGCTTTTTTTTTCTCAGCTTCTTTCTTAGCTTTATTTTCTGCTATTTCTTGCGGTGAATGATTTTTCCAATTGCCTATGTAGGAAGGTTCGGGAGCATAAGATGAATTAATGAAAATAAAAATTAATAAAATAAAAACAAAAATGAATTTTGCCATTTTTTGGTTGTTTAGAAGGTTAGAGAATTTTTTTGAAAATTTTAATTGAAGGAAAAAACTTTTGAATGATTTCCCCTTATTTTCTATTGGCTTTTATATAAATTAAATTCAACGGGAATACATGCCTGTCGATTTATGCCCGCCTCGTTCGTCATTAATTTTTGAATTAATTAGAAAGGGCATCCTTTGTCTTTAAATTTTTCCATTGTTGTCTCTTTTAAATTTTTCCTTAGCCCTCTGAATGTCTATCCCTTTCATTGTTTAAATTTTTAATAGAGGATTTTTTTATTAGAGGGTAGGGCCTCTAAATTAAATTTTTTTACCATCGAAGGCAATAGGCAATCCCGTTCTTTGTCTATTTAAAATTTTACTTCCTATAATTTAACGTCTCACATGTAATTATATTTGTCTATTATAATTTATAACGATTTTTCAAGTCGATTTTAAAAATTGAAAATTAATTTGAATTTATTAAAAATTAAATTTAAATATTCTTCTGAATTTTTTAATGTTTAAGCAAATACCGAGGTTCAACGGTAACCTCTTGGTTTTTCCTTTTCGGTCTCTTGGTTTTTAAAATTAATTTTGCTATTTTATAAATAATATTTATACAACAAAAATGAGTATATAAAAATAAAGCACTTTTCTGTTACAATAATTAATAGGTAAATAAACATATTCATAGGTATTTTGTCCCACCGGTATCAGTGGAAAATTGAAAATTTAACAAACGCCGCAGGACATTTGACAATTTGAGAGCATATATGACTAAAAATTATTGGCTGTAGTTTAGTATACCGGAGTTTTAGTTCCGATACAAGTCCGATAACATTCGTTTCGTCTCGACGAGCCGAGTCGAACGGTACCACTCTTTTTTTCTGGAGATGCCTTTGGACCGAGATATAGGTCCCCGAAAATCGAAAAACCGTAGGTCCACAGGCATCTCCGAAAAAAAAGACTTGTAACGTTCGACTAATCTCGTCGAGACAAATCGAATGGTATTGGTTTTGTGTCGGAACTAGAACTTGGTATACTAAACTATATCCAAATTATTAAATATTACAGTATCCTATTTAGTAAGGAGAGAATCTTCAATAAAGGCTTATTATTAGAGAGGGTTTTCTAATAGAGAGAGGTTCATAACCGAGGCTTACTATTAGAGAGGGGGTATTCTAATAAAGAGGTGTCATTAAAAGAGGCTTACTATTAGAGAGAGGGAAGGGTCTTTAATTAGAGAGGGTCTAATCAAAATAAAAGCTTACTTGAAAAATGTAGAGATCACACATTCCGCTACTTGCCCACCGAGAACACCAATCTTTACTGTCCTTCAAAATTTTCAAAATATTTTTTAAATTCCCACAAAATTTATTTATACATTACAATCTGTATTGTTATTGGAAGGACAACTATTGCAGCTTTTAGGACAATTAGCTTGCAAAAATGAAGAACTGAACATTGAATTACATGTATCTGTTTAAAAGATAAAGTTAAATTAGAGGCGCTAAAATCTTTTTCAAAGTTTTGAACGAGAAGGGAATTCCGTTTCTCCCATTTTCAAATTTACCGGGATCCAGCGAGATTCCAGGATTTTTCCCATAAAAAATTTTTGCGTAATATATATCGGGGATACATATCAGAGGATTTGAAGTGAGCAAGGGAATTAGAAAAGAGATCGAGTGATATTTGAAAGGGGGAGATTAAGAGGAATATAGGAGGATTTAAAGTGATACGAGGTGATTGAGGAGGATCTTAAGGCATATCGAGGGTCTAAGGAGAATTTGAGGTGGTACCGGGTCATTAAGGATTTGGAGGAATATCGTAGGAATTCATCAATATTTCGGCTAAATTATTAATCACTCAATATCAGCCCCCTCACCCCTCCAACTTACTCTCCAAATCCTCCTCTGTCTCAACACGGATATCGAGAGAATTTTTTCCAATCTATTTCAAAATATTAAAAACTTCAATATCCACCTTTATTAGCTATATATGGACATTCATTCAACAAATCTATACATTTACTATTACTTGAAGCAATGCTTCCAGAAGTAGAAACAACCGAAATAGGAACAGGTAGTTGTTGCTGCTTTTGTTGTTGAGATGTCTGTGGTTGTTGTGGATTAGTGTTTGCTTTAAAAAAATTTTTTTGTTAATTTAAATTAATTTTCATACAATTTGGACAATTATAGAGCTTATTCACTTTGTATAAATCTGTCGGACTAAATCCTAAACGTTGACCAATAGTTACACTTTTCTCTTTAGGTTCGATTGTTGGCTTCCCATTTTTACTGAATGCCTTTAAATAAAAATAATTTTTAATTTTTAAAATTTATTTTTTCTTTACTAAGGGTCCATAATGCATTACAGAAGAATAATCATCTTTAAATTTTAAAAATATTTTTTCAAAAATTTAATTTTTATTTACTAACATCTAGTCCCCAAATAGTCAATCATATTTTGAGAGTATTTGTCGAATTGATCTATAATTTAATTTAATTATTTTCCGGAAAGTTTAATTTTCTATCTATTCCTACCTTTCCGGAAAAGTTATAATAATTTTAAACATTTTCCGGAAAGTTCTACTATTTCCGGAATATTTCTTTATAATGTATTGTTTTACCGGATATACATATTAATTTTGTTAATTATTTTTCCGGAAAGTTTTTAATCTTCTATTTATTCCCACCCTCCCGGAAAAGTTATACATAATAATTATTAAACTTTTTCCGGAAAGTTTATTTCATATTTATTCCTACCTTTCCGAAAAAGTTATAATGATTATTAATCATTTTCCGGAAAGTTATACTATTTCCGGAATATTTCTTTATATTGTTTTACCGGATATATTAATTTTTCAATTATTTTCCGGAAAGTTTATAATTTCATAGTTATTCCAATCCGGAAACAATTTATAAAATTTTCCTTTCCGGAAAGTTCCCATAATTTTTTAAACGTTTTCCGGAAAGTTCTACTATTTCCGTATTATTTCTTTGTTATTTTTTTCCGGACATAATATATTTTATTTTATAAATTATTTCCGGAAAGTTTATATTCAACTAAATTAATACACTTCCGGAAAAATAATTTTCTTTTTAAATAAAATTATAAATACTACATATATTTTTAATTAATCAGTTAATTTTTTACCTCTTAAGGTTGGGTCAATATTGTCCCAAAGTATATTAACATAATCATCACGATCTGTCCTACCTTGAGATTATTAAAAAAATTTTTTAAATTAAGAAATTTTTTAAAATTTTACTTTGTTCATGGAAAAACCCAACAGAATGCCTGTTAAAAATTAATTTTTTTAATTATTAAAAAAATTTTAATATTTATTTAAAAAATTAATTTATAACGTACATTAACTCGTGGATACTATAAAATAAAAAAATTAATTTAAAATTAAAAATATTTTTAAAAATATTACACAATTCCTATAGTCATGCAACCTTCACCTAGACTGACCTAAAAATTATTTTTATTTAAAATAAAAAATAAAATTTCAAAATTAAAAACATACAGGCTGTTTTCCACCTAAAAATCATTTTATTTAAATTTAAAAATTAAATAATTTTATTAAAAATCATACCAACTTTCCCCACCAAAGAATAGCAACCATCATCAGGTAAAATGTGTACCTTTAAAAAATATTGAAAAATATTTTTTTTAAATATTTTAAATATTATTTAACATAGTCTATATCATTCGCCGCCTTAGGTGTCCATTCAACACAAGTTTTCTTGTGATATTCGTCAATTGCTTCAGCAATACGTTCACGACTTCGAATTTTAAGAAAATTTGTGTTTATAAGACAATATTTTTTAATTCTTATTTTCCGGAAAAACATAATTTTTCACCTAAATATTCCGGAAAACGTTAATTAATTGTATTCTCCGGAACATTATAGATAAAATTATTATTTTTTCCGGAATTATTTTCCGGAATTACTGATTACAATTAACAATAAAGTTTTCCGGAAAATATTAATTATTTATATAAATATTCCGGAAAGCATTATAGGACAGTATTATGCCTTTTCCGGAATATTTTATTTACTACCTGAAAATTATTTTCCGGAAAGGTTTATAAATGATTATAAATAATTAATTTCCGGAAAACTTTATTTAATTATAAAATATTTTCCGGAAAGTTTATCCGGAATATAACAAATTTCAGTTTATTAATTCAATCGAATAACGAATAACATTCTAAACTTACCCATAACTTGTATATTGACTACTGACTGTATAAGGTATCCGAGCACGTGGCCATTTCAAATAAGACTGTCTTACCTATTGTTAAAATTTTTTTAAATTTAGAAAAAATATTTTACAGCATTCCTTTGTAGTCCATCTTGCGATTTAAATGCAGAATCCTCATTTACCGTGTTTTTCAAAGGGAGGGAAGCTGCAGGGTTTACCGCAGTCACTGCAAAATATTTTTAAAATTAAAAGGAATTTCCAAAAATTTTTACAAATATCCCCTTCAAATCTTTCTTTATTATACATGGCAGAGTCGTTTATATTATTTGGATTTGTTTCAGTAGGTTGTTGTCTTTTCTGTCTTTGTGTGACTCTATGAAAGTCTGCTTGTGTGAGGAGTGTTTCTGCATCTGGGATGGATTTGTCGAAAAACTTTAAAATTTATTTTTTAATTTTTTAATTAAAAAATTACTTGATTATTAGCCTCATTAAAATTAATACAAATTATTAACAAAATAAATTTGAAGAAAAAATTAAAATTAATTTGGTGTGAAACTAATTGAGCTACAATTATTTGGAAGGTACTTAATGCCATATACTAGCAGCTTGAATTAATTTAAATGCAGAAATTGAGAGGCGAACAAAAATATAATTGAAAGAACATTAAATAATTTAAATACTAAATTTATTAAAGATTATCCGGAAAAGTTTCCGGAAAGATGCTATAAAAACTGTTATTATTGAAAACTATTCGGAAAAGTATATATCAGGGGTGTGCCGAAACGGATTTTAAAAAGCGAAACGCGAAATTAAATTTAAAAAGTGAAACGCGAAACGCGAAAGTAAATTTAAAAAAGCGACACGCGAAACGCGAAAGTCCAAAAAACGCGAAAATCCGCAAAAGGCGAAACGCGAAACGCAAAACTGGCACACCCCTGGTATATATATAATTGTTATACATATAAACTTTCCGGAAAATCCAACTTTTTCAATAAGAAAAGTTTAATTTCCGGAAAAATATGTACATATATAAAATTGACGAAAACTCCAACTTGTTCATTAAAAAAAAGGTTAGAGTTCAGGTATTTTCCGGAAAGTTGGAATAACTCATTCTTATAAATATACAAGTTCCGGAAAATTGTAATATTCTATATTTCCGGAATATGGTATATATGTATATTTACCAAAAAACAAAAAAGCTTTATACTACATAACTAAAACATAGTAAAATAAACAAATAAACACAAAAATTTCCATGAGACTAATTTTTGTTACATAATTTTTTGTTCAATATGGAGAAAAAAATATTCAAAAAATATTCAAAAAAATATACCAAAAAAATATAAAAACGCCGTCTAAATCATTATTCCAATTCTCTACTCATTTGTGACCAATATGCGTCATATCGTTTCAAAAAATTTTTTTGAGTTGGCGATTAGCGATATTTGAAAGGAATATAACCAAGTAGGGACCTAAAGGCAAGCCTATCTCACCGCCAATCAACGAAACAAAAATCACAAAAATGTCCGCCACGGGGAATTTTTTTTTCAGAGAAGGATTAACAATTTAATAGACACAAAACAAGGCCGTTTAATAAAAAAGAAGAGAGAAAGTTTTTAAAAAAATAATTTTTTTGTTCTGAAAAAATATTTTGAAGGGATTTATTTTAATAAATAGAAAAAAGGAACTCTGAAAATAGGGGAAAATAATTTGGATTTGAAGAGATTTGGATTATCACATTATTTAATAAATAAATATTTTTTGAACGGAAATAGGCGCACGCTTTGAAAAGCTTTTGCCCTTAATAAAAAATGAATATTTATTTTATTTCTTAATTTAATAAATACTTACTAAGAGAATATTAAAAATATAAAAATATATTTAATTAGGTATCTATTTAGATATTTAGAGATGGAGAGATAAAAGAGATAAAGGAGAGTGTATTTTTCCGGAAGAAAATAAATATAGGTAGTTAAATGAGCTGAATCATTTTCCGGAAAGTGGTAAATTCCGGAAAGAATAATTAAATAAAAACACTTCCGGAAGTTGGTAGTAAATTCCGGAAGACATAAATATGTATACCCAATTAAACGATAAGCATAATTTTCCGGAAAATAGTATATTCCGGAAAGGATATATTTATAGTTTTGTTTATTTCCGGAAAGTTTCTATGATTTATTTTTATAGTTATACAACTTACGGAAAGTTTCTATTTATACAACTCCGGAAAGTTTCTATAATTTATTTTTATAGTTATACAACTTACAGAAAGTTACTACTTTTTTTATAGTTACTCCAAGTTGTATATAGTTACTTGAACTATTTTTAAACTAATAATGTAACTGTACATTTGCATAACAATAAAAATTCCTTTATTTGTATATTCTTTATTTAAACTTTAATAAAAATTATAGATATTATTTTTAGCCTTACTAAGGAAATAAATAACAATGATGATAAATAATAGAAAATAATTTGAAAAGAAAAATAAAAATAATAATGTCAAAAATAATTTTTTCTTCATGATCCTCTTAAAATTCCCCGTTAAATAAATATTGTTTTAATCATTAAAATATAAAAAAGTTACAAAAATATTTTTAGAAAATAAAAAAACAATAAAATTTGAAAAATTATTTTTTTATTTCAAGGGAGTGACCAAAAATAATTTTTTGTAAATTTTATATTTAAATCTGTTTGGTGATTGCTCATCTTTTTATTAGAGTCCGGCAAAATCGCATTCCCGGGATCCCGGAACGGGATTTTTTTTCAAAATTTTGTACGGGACGGGATCCCGCGGGATTAATCCGTAAATCCCGTAATCCCGGTAATCCCGTTCTCAAATTTCCCGGGATCCCGCCGGGATTCCGGGATTTTCACAAAAAAATTTTAAATTAAAAATAAGTTGAATATTGGCGGATTTTGGGTCAATATCGGTTGATTTCGATGGATTAAGGAAGGAATGAATAGATATAAGAGTATTAAGATGGATATCAGTGGATTAAGAGGGATTAAGAGGATTTGAATGCTTATGGGTGGATTTAGGGTGATATCGCTATACTTGGAGTGGTAAAGGGTGATTTGAAGAACGGTGGGTTAGATCGAATATAGCGGATTTAAGGCTCAACTGGATTTGAATGGATATATGGGGATTATTCCTTTAATCCCTCAATATACTCTTAATGCTCAGATCCTCGATATACCTCTTAATCCATAAATCCCTGATACCCCCTATTATCCTCCAAATCCCTCTTAATCTGGTGTTAATCCCAAATTCATGATATCCTTTTCCAATACCCCAACATCATATATCTCTTAATCCTCCGGAATTGAACTTAAGACGATTTAAACCTTACAAACCAACGTACACCTCACAATCACTCTATATCTCTGTTAATCCCAAAGATCCATTCTTATTACTCGTAATCCATCCACCACAGGCAAAACTTCTCGAATTTTTCTTTTCTTTGGAAGGCTAAGAAGCCAGCTTTTTTCATTTTTTAGCGCCGCAGGCGAAAATTTTGAGAATTTTTGAAGAGCAAATCACCAAATATCTTCCTTTTTCAGCGCCGCAGGCGAAAATTTTGAGAATTTTGGACGGCCAAGAAGCCAGATTTCTTCCTTTTTCAGCTCCGCAGGCAGTTTACTGGAGTAATTATAAATCCCGTAAATTTGAAAAAAAATTTCCGGGATCCCGGAACGGGATTGTGTTTTCAAAATTCGACCGGGACGGGATCCCGCGGGATTAATCCCGTAAATCCCGGAATCCCGGTAATCCCGTTTTCCGCGAAAAACCCGGGATTCCGGGACGGGATCCCGTAAAATCCCGTACGGGGTCCCGTCCCGTGCCGGTCTCTACTTTTTATTACTGCAAAAATTATGTTTTTAAATCTAGTACAAGTTTAGTGATGAGTTGTAGAGAAAGAAAAATGTGGGGTTATTCTTTCTCTAATGAGGGTAATTCTGAATCCAGCGACAGAGAGATTGGGATAATTTCTCTCAGGTTAAAACAAAATAAATTCTTTTCCAGACAAAGTTTATTTCTTTCACAAAAAAATATATTAAAGTAAGGATAGGAAAAATTGCTAATGTGAAGCAAAATAATAAGGAAGGCTAAGAAGATTTACAAACTGATCAATCTAGGAAGAAGAATAAGCATATATATACAGGCCAAAGTTTTATATAAATAAAATAAAAATAAGGCTGGGAAAAATTCTTTAGATATATTTAAAAGATAAGGAGTACAAAAAATAAAATTGAATTAAAAATAAAATTTTAATTAAAGAAATTTCGCATTTTGCGACATTCCGGCCAAGGCTTTTAGTGGGAGTAGTTGTGGGGGCAGCAGCAAGGGGCATCGTTGTTGGTTGAAGTTGAGCATATTCAAAGGTGTTGGTGGGTGGCGCACCATGAAGTTTATCTGGGATAACGGAATGGGTTGTCGTTGTATGGGAACATAGGCCAGGGTATAAGCCAAACACGAACCACCATGCCAATTAGGAAAAGTTGTGCGTGTAAATAGAGAGGGAGGATTAGTCATTATAGGTTTTATTTTTACCTTCATTGTCTGAGGATTTAATTCCATTCTTGCTGCTGGCATCTTCGTAAGACCCTCCCGCAAGGCTTTTGGTGTAGTTGTAGTTGGGCGTTGTTTCCATTTTACATTACGGTTGTTACAAATAGGCTGTTGACATGATTTGACTTTGTTGTACCGTTTATTCAGGGTAGGCTTTCTGGGCAGGGTTTTAACTGGGGTTGCTATCAGTTGGGAACAAAAGGTCTGTTGGTTGGCATTTGAATTGTTCGGAGAGGAAGGAGGCTGAGGCGGTTCGGTAAGTCTAGTATCAGGTCTGGATTGGGCAAAATAAGCATTATTATTGAGGTAAGGTATAGGAGGCCGTTGGGGAGGCCTCGGTGTAAAGGGAGGTTTTGAGGGTAATAGGTGAGAGCAAAGGGCCCGTGGGTGAGGGCCACCACAGGAAGAGCATTTCATAGGCATTCGGCATAGGGGAGATTTATGCCCTTCTTTCATACAGCTAAAACACCGCCGTAATTCTCTGAGTTTATTTCGGCGGGAATATAGGTCAGGATATTGGTTGCAGGAAGGGGAAAAATGCCCAAATACATTACAAAATAAGCAGGGAAGCTTGGGTTCTCTGGTAGGAAATTTTCTCATTGTGTGAGTATGGAAGGTTAATGAGGATTGAGGTAAGGGAGGCGAGTCATTTCTAGGTGGGGATAAATTTTGGGGAGAAATTTGAACTTGCGGTTTTGGAGGGCTGTTGTTCATGGCTGAGATATCTTCTTTTCTTTTTAGTATGGCCTTCAATTTTTGCTTTAGTAGTTCTGTTGTCCAGGCAGGATTTTCTTCTTTAGCTCTGTAGATTTCTTCTAATACAAAAGTAGGTAGTTTTGATTCTATTTCTAATTGAATATGTATGTTGTCGGTATTTTCTCCTTGTTGAGTAAATCGGCAAATTAAGCTCTCAAATTCGTTAACTAGGGAAGATAAGTCCCGGCAAAAGTTGTCTCCTTTTCTAACTGTTGGTAGTTGTTTCAGGGATTGGCATAATGAGCGGGAAATCTCGGTGGGATTTTCATATTTAATTTTCAGAAGGTCGACGGCTTGAGGATAGGATTGGTCGACCAGCGGGAAGGATTCAATAATGGCTAGAGGAGCCGAACGGAGGCAGGATTTGAGGTAGGAGAGTTTCACTGAGTCGGAAATGTTAGGTAAATCTCCAACAGCAGCCTGGAAGGAAGACCAAAATGATGGGAATTCAACACAATTCCCAGAAAATTGGGGTAAGGCCATTCTGGGTAGGTGGGCTAAGGAGGTTGAGGCGGTAGTAGCGGTAGGAAGAGGGGTACTGGAATTATTGCCGGGTAAAATGGCGGTTAATTCATTCTTCTGGGCAGTCAAGGATCGGACGTATTTTTTGAGTTTTCCGATGAGTGAGGGGTACGGGCAGGATTTCGTAAATTCATCATAAACGTCATTATCGTGGGTACGTTCGGGACCAGTCATTTTTGCTCTAAGGTCCATCCATTGGTCGTGAGTAGTCGAAAGGGCTGTGAGGTTATCGGAGGCCTCGGAAAGCGTAAAATCTAATTCGCGGATGTAGGCACGGATCTGGGAAAAGTATATATGATCCGATTGTCCCTGGTTTCGAAGTGGGACGGGAAAAGTTTTATTGGCTTCCAAAATTTCTATAATTTCCGGATATAGGTTTTTAATCTGAGTTCTGAATGGGAGGGACATTTCGAGTAAGAGAATGGTTCAGAGTAAAACAAAAAGTGGAAGGTAGAAATCAATAAACAAAAATAATAGGAATTAACAGAAGAAAATTAATAAATTAAAAAAAATCGAGTAAAAATAGCAACAGGTAAAGTTCGCTATCTGGGTAAGACTGTAGAGAAAGAAAAATGTGGGGTTATTCTTTCTCTAATGAGGGTAATTCTGAATCCAGCGACAGAGAGATTGGGATAATTTCTCTCAGGTTAAAACAAAATAAATTCTTTTCCAGACAAAGTTTATTTCTTTCACAAAAAAATATATTAAAGTAAGGATAGGAAAAATTGCTAATGTGAAGCAAAATAATAAGGAAGGCTAAGAAGATTTACAAACTGATCAATCTAGGAAGAAGAATAAGCATATATATACAGGCCAAAGTTTTATATAAATAAAATAAAAATAAGGCTGGGAAAAATTCTTTAGATATATTTAAAAGATAAGGAGTACAAAAAATAAAATTGAATTAAAAATAAAATTTTAATTAAAGAAATTTCGCATTTTGCGACAGAGTAATTGAGAGTAGAGTATGGAAATTATTTTAATCTGAGATAAAAAATAATTTTTTTTAATTTTAGGGGCTTTATAGAAGAATTTCAAATATTTTTCAAGAAAGCTTGAATAACATGAAAAAAATAAAAAATAGAAAAATCCACTGGAATAAATATTCTTCAGACTTTCCATGCTTCAAATACTATTTAAATTTTAATCTCTATTTTATTTTTTCAATTAAAAATTAAATTTTGGCTATTAAATTTAAATTGAAAGGAACAAAAATTTAAATAACAATATTAATTAGTATTAATTTCAGGAATTTATATAAACTTTAAAATTTGGATTTGCTGTTCACATTATAAAAGTTCTTCGCACACCCGCTATTTTTCTATTTTTCTTCTTAACCCTCGTACAAGTTTTGTGTTTTGGGCATTTGTTGGCTCAAACCTTGGCTCAGGCTCCAGCTCCAGCTTCGACCTTTTTCGAATTCTTGGCACCGGCTCCGAAGTTGGGCTAGCTCCCTAAGCCATACACAACACTCTCCTGTACCAAAGTATGTTTACTTTGAAAATTTTATTACGACCTAGGAAGCATTAAAGAAAGCATTATTTCGATTATATCCGATCCATTACTATTTAATTTTGCAACTACTATTATCCTCATTCCTTTTTTAATTTTCCCATCCCTTAAAACAGATAAAAAAAACTTTTACTTTTTTTTGTTAGGCTTTTTATCCTTTTTTCTTCTTTTTTTAGTATTAAATTGAAACTGTGTGACAACACACATTCATACACTTTTCTTTCTTTCATTTCTATATTTTTTTATATTTTTTTTTGTGGCAGCCGCCCTTTTAGCAAATGTGGCATTCCAATCTCACGCATACACTATACTAGTAAAAATATTTTGTTTTGTTGGTAACACATTCTAAACAAATAAATATACACATATTTTTGTTTTCTAATCTTGTATTAATTATTTGCTTAATTTAAAATTATTTTTTAATTAATTTTAAAGTCAAATTACTCTTTCATAATTTTAATTTTTTGAATTTTCTATGCTTGATTTTAAAATATAAAAACTTTTTTCTTCAATGTACAAGACCCAGTGGCCTAAGGTAGTGAAACCATTATAGTAGCTGTTCGTACATTGAAATATTAAGGTATATCCATACTTTTAGGTTAAGTTCTATGTATACACTCTCCTGGAAGTTATTCCAATTCCAAAAAATTGTTTTCATTCAGGAAGGTTATTTTAATTCACGAAAATAAATTTGTGAAATATGTTCCTGAAATTATTCAGGAAGCTACTTTAAAAATTTAGTTTAACATAAATGCTTTAATTAAAGCCCGGCTCTATTATTTACAGAAAAGCCCATAATTAATACAAATTCTCCCAATGAGGCCAATCACACTTTAATTTAAGCTCTCTAAAAGTGGCCTATATCAAAATAGACGCCATAACTTTGATTAGGGGCATCTAATTTATTTTTAAATTTATTTTTTTAATTTTTTTTCTTACTAAAATCCCAATAATTTTTTTCAACATTTCCCTACTTATTAGCCACAAATTTTCCTTCTCATTTTCAACTTTTATTTTTAATAAAATTTTATTTTTTTTTATTTTCAAAAAATTAAATCGTATTATTTTCTTCGTAATGTCAAAGTGTTTCCTTAGTAATGCACTACTTTTTGCTTTATCTTTTACTTAAAAAAATTTTTTTATCTGTTTACTCTTTAAAAGAAAAATTTTGTCTTTTTTGTGCCGCGCGTGCTGCCATTTATTTATTCCCTAGCTCATAAGACAGCTCTAATTGTTCTCAAATTTAAAAGTCTTTTTAAGTAGTAAGCTTATCTTTGCATTCTGGCGTAAATGTTTGCTTTTACTTTTCTTTTTAAAGAATCTATTTTTATTTTCAAAATTTGCGGATAAATTTTAAAATTTGCGGAAATTTAAATAAATAAATTTAATTTTAATTCTGAAATTTAATTCTGAAATTTTAATTCTGAATTTTTAATTCTGAATTTTAATTCTGAAATTTAATTCTGAAATTAATCTGAAATTAATTCTGAACTTTAATTCTGATATTTAATTCTGGAATTTAATTCTGATATTTATTCTGATATTTATTCCCTTTTTATATGTTTATTCTGATATTTTAATTCTGAAATTGCTTCTGAAATTAATTCTGAAATTTAATTCTGAAATTTAATTCTGAAATTAACTCTGAAATTTAATTCTGATTTTTATTCCTTTTGATATGTTTATTCTGTTATTTTAATTCTGATTTCACTTATAAACTTAAGTTCAAGTTTATTATTAAAAAGACATTAAAACAGAAATAAAACTTGAAAACTTAAACTTAAGTTTATAAATAAAATCAGAATTAAACTTGACCAGAATTATAAAACTTGAAAACAGAAGATGTATATTTAAATTGAATTTCTTATAATTCTGACCTTTTAATTCTGATTTATAATTCTGATATTTAATCTAAATTTATTTTTTAAAATCAGAAACTTAATTTAAATATATTCTGATTTTAAGTTTTATAATTCTGGTCAAGTTTAATTCTGATTTTATTCATAAACTTAAGTTTCTAAGTTTTCAAGTCTAGTTCATGCTTAAGTTTTTCAATTTTAAATCAGAATGTAAACCTAAAACTTTAACTTAAGTTTATAATTTAAACTTTTTTAATTCTGAATTTTAATTCTGTTATAGCTTGTAGTTCAACTTTATAATTTAATTTAATAAATTCTGATTTTAATTCTGAATTGCTTATTTTGCCACACATAATTTAAATCTCCCTATAAATTTACAAATAAATTTATCCGCAAATATAATCCGCAATGTTTATCTCTTTTTCCTTCCCACGCTTTACTTCCTCTTTTTTTGGTTCTTTTTTCATTTTCACTTTTACTTAATTTTTTGCTTTTCATCCGTATATTTTTTTTATTTTTAAAAATTTTCTTATTTTTCTTTTGTTGAGCATTCTCTTAGATTAATGTGTATAATTAATATATAATTAATTTTTTTTCTTTTTTTGTTATAAAAATTATATTTACTTTATTTATTTAATTCCCGAATATTTTACACAAACTTTTTGTCTTTTTATTTTTAAAAATAAAAAATTTTTATTTTCTAATATATGACCGAAAATCTGGATTTAATTAAAAATATTTACTTATTTTTATTTAATCCCATAGAGGATTATTTAATTTTAAATTATTATTTTTTATTCTGAATCTGGATTTATTTATATTTAAATTTACATTATTCTTCCCTTAAAATTTTATTTCCTAAAAGAAAATTAAAATTAAATCGAAGCCAATATCTTTAAAAAAATTCCTCCCTTCTTCAAAGAATTCCCCTCCAAATTAATAAAAAATGAATTAAAAAAATAAAAAAAACCCTATAAAACCCCACTCCCACCAATTTTTATTAGATATATATTTCAAGAAAATTTTTTCTCATTTTTATTCCAAATTGGTAGTATTTCTAAGAAAATTTATGGGTCTTTTTACTGATGATTTTTTTTCCTCTTTTTTCTTCCAATTTTTTCATTCTTTCTTATCCACTTTCCTTTTTTTCATTCAATTTTCTTCCAAAAAATTTTCGTGTTCATAGGACAACAATACATGCTTGCCTTCCTCCAAAAAGCCTTTGCCTTATTAAAAAAATTTATTTCAGTGGTCTAACATTCATGCATAACATAAAAGCACAAAAATGAATGTGTGCTATGTGAGGGAGGATAGAAAAAAGAAATAAGCATTAGAAAAATGAAATTTATTTAAATAAATATAAAATGCTTAAAAATACAATAAAAATTTAATTTGATAAAAATTAAGTTAAGCTATTCCGCAACTTTCCGGAAATATTTTTATATTCCTTATTAAATTTATATAAACATTCCGGAAAGTTATTTTTATTCCAGAAATTTCCTGAAGGTTTATTTTCAAGGAATAATTTCCGAAAAATATAAACCGGAAAATTACTTCCGGAAAAATTATTTTAATTATAATTATAAACCTTCCGGAAATATTCTTTGTTAAATTTGTTTAACTTTCCGGAAAGTTTATTTTTATTCCGGAAATACAGTCACTATTAATGTCCGGAAGGTTTAGTTACATAAAATAAATTCCTGAAAATTATAAAACCGGAAAACTGTTATACTTCCGGAAAATATACCTATTTTAATTAGTAGTTTATATTGTTAATTTCTTCCTGAAAATAATATATTTTCCATAATTTTTGCATAATAATGTATTAATTAACGCCCACAGAATAATTAATATTTATTTTTTGCACCCTTCTATTTTCCTTGTTATTTTTATTTTTTCTTCCACAGTTTCCGGTCTACCCCTTTACACTTTTGTTCCGTTTTATGTACTTCCTTTTTGCGTCAATCGCGCGTCATTTACACCCTTCCCTCGTTTACTGTCCCACAAAGTGCCTTATTTAGTAAAAGAAAATTCTAAAATATTTTAAAATAATTTTTAGCAGAAAAACAACAAATAAAAATAAAAAAGGTCAAAATTCTTAATTTACATTATCTTTGAATATTTTAACAATTATTTCAAATATTCCAACAATTATTTTTTAATTACTCTTTTTATTTAATTTTATGATAAAATTGAAGAAACAATATAAAAATAATTATTTTTTATCATTAATGACGATAATTAAATTATTTTTTCAATTCTGCTCTCTTTAAAAATTAAAAAAAAATTTTTTAAAAAATGTCAGAATGGAAGAGGAAAACCAGTAGTAGTTCGGCTACATCAGTCGGTCGAATTCAAACCTGGGCTCGTGGTCAGATTAACAGAGCGGCGGGGTATATCAGACAAGTTTCGAGAGACTTTGCTGCTTCGTTTGATGAGGAGGAGGAAAATGCTGGAAGGGTGCGGGAGCGGCGAGAAATGTTTGTGAGATTGAATAAAAAAAGGAAAAAAATTTTTTTCAGTGTTCAAGCTTCCGATGGACACTTCTTTGAACGCCTCACAGTGGGGGATGATGTAGATTTGTCGGCTATATTGCCCAGTAAATACATAGAAGCAAATAATGCTGAACTCTTAATTGACACTAAGAAACCGATTAAAAATAGTATCACTAGCAGTAAACAGTTGACTGAACGCTTTGGGCAGTTCTCTTTGCGGCCCCCGTCAAAAGATGTAGAACAACAAAAGAAGCATATGAATGTAATATTAGTCTATATTTATTAAAAGGAAATAAAACTTTCCGGAACGTGAAATAGTTTCCGGAAATTGAATATAATTAATATAATTTTTTTGGGAATATAATTAAAAGATTCCGGAATAGAATAAAAAAGTTTCCGGAAAATTTTTAGAAGAAAATAATTTGTGTAAAATAATTAAGTTTCCGGAATTTATATAAATAGAAGTTTCCGGAAAATAGAATACTTTAGTGAAATGGAGAAATAAATTTCCGGAAAATATAATAGTTTCCGGAATTGTTTCCGGAATTTATATAAATACATAGAAGTTTCCGGAAAATAGAATACTTTAGTGAAATGGAGAAATAAATTTCCGGAAAATATAATAGTTTCCGGAATTGTTTCCGGAATTTATATAAATAGAAGTTTCCGGAAAATAGAATACTTTAGTGAAATGGTGAATTAAATTTCCGGAAAATATAATAGTTTCCGGAATTGTTTCCGGAATTTATATAAATAGAAGTTTCCGGAAAATAGAATACTTTAGTGAAATGGAGAAATAAATTTCCGGAAAATATAAGTGAATTAAATATAATAGAAAATATAACTGAAATGGTGAAGTAAATATCCGGAAAATATAATAGTTTCCGGAATTGTTTCCGGAAAATTTACTAGAAGAAATTTTTTAATATTATGAAATGAAATAAAGATAAAATAAAGATATTTCCGGAAAATGTGTTTCAGGAAATTTAAAAATAAAATATTTTATAAGGATCTTTATCTGGAAACAGTTTACACCATTCTCCATCGAATTGGAAAAAAGGAAAGTTCAGTTTCCGTTGGCAGTGTTGGAGGAGTTTCTGGTGAAGAACAATTACTTCAATATGCAAAATCAGCATTTCAAATAGACGAAAAAACACACAAAGCTTTAGTTGAGAAGGCTCTTAGCGAAAAACCACCGATTTTGCTTTTGAATGTTTTGCTTTTGGAAGCAAGGGATTTGATAGCTAAAGACATGTACGTTATTTTTTAATAATAAATCACGAGGAAATTTTAAATTAAAAATTAATATTCAAGTGACGGCTTCTCAGACCCCTTTGTTATGTTGGGAGTAATACCATCATCGTCCAAAGGTGGAGAAGATGAACAACACGAAGCTACAAATGCTACAGGCGGCTCTCAAGTCAGTCAATTTTATTTGTAATAAATTTTATTCCAATGCAGCAAACGTTAGTATGCGAATAATCCTGCTGGCCTTTTTTATAACAAATCTATTATGTCCAATTTCTCCTTCTACAGTAACCCATTTTTAAAATAGACCTCTCTACTTTATACATATTGCTATTCTGAATATGAAAACTTTTTAGGACTCACCTGAAGAAGAACAAAATAACAACAACTCATCAGGAAAACCTCCCCAGCATCGCAGAGTACTCCAAAGGCTTAGTGGTTCATTCCGTCGTAAAGCCTTCCCTGGAGCTTCTAGAAGAGAAAAGTTGGAAGCAGCATTTGAACAGACTGGTGATGGGATACCTGCACGTATAATAAAAGCATCCTCTGTCCAGAAGAAGACACTCAATCCAAAATGGAACGAAAAGTTTCAATTTGTAGTGGGTGATTGTACTGATCGATTCCATTTGGATATATGGTTTTAAATTAATTTCCAGAAGCAAAAATAAACTTAAAAATACTAGGGACCATGATGATGAGAATCGAAGTGTATTGGACGTTGTTTCTTCCCTCAACCAAGTTCAAGGCCTCAAAGGATTAGGGCGTTACTTTAAAGAAGTAACACAAAGTGCTAGAGCTAGTTCCGGTGGTGGAGGTTGTGCTGGGGGTGATGGACTTGTTGATGATTTTCTTGGTTCTCTTACTTTTTCTCTGGGAGAGATTCCTTCTACTGGAGTTGAGCAATGGTTTAATTTGGAGAAGAGATCTGAAAAGTCTGAAGTTTCTGGTCAGATTAAGCTGAAAATGTGGTTAAGGTAGTTGAGAATAATAAATTATATTTGTTTTTCGGAAGGTTATACTATTTCCGGAATTTTTTGTATAAGTTTATATTTACTTTTAGACTAATTAAACATTTTTCGGAATGTTATATTTCCGGAATTCTGTACATATTAATTTATAGTTGTGAAAAATATTTCCGGAAACTATAAGCGAATGTTTTCCGGAAAGTCTATTACATATTATTTTATTTCCGGAAAGTGTTATATTTTCCGGAAAGTTTACAATATTACCTATGTATATTATTTACTTCTTTACCTTTCAGTACCCGAGAAGAACACCGCCTATCAAGCACAGAGGAACAACGAAACGACGATTTCATTTTTCTAGATGATGATGCTGATGGTTTAGTTGATGTTCAACAACACAAAGACCTTTTAAGACAATTTGCGCTTTACGAAATTGGAAGGAAGGGAGATCCTGTTTGTGCATTCAGAGGGCAACTGCCAGATTTGGCTTTACTTATATTACACCAACACGCAATACAGAGTGATCTGACTGAATTACACCAGATGATGTGGTTGGGAAATTTAAAAAAAATTTTAAATTGGAAAAATTTTATAATCCCTTCAGTCAATGGTTGGCCTATATACAAATGATTGGAATGGGTATTTCTTTCGAATTAATCTATGAAACATTTTCGAAGCTTGTTGGTAAATGGAAACCTATGGAACTTGATAAGGCAATATTCAAGAATTAATCTAAAAATAAAATAATTCCTTTAAAATTATATTCCGGAAAGTTTTACATTGCGTTCTAAATATTCTCTTTCCGGAAGAAATTATTTTTAAATATTTTTCGGAAAGTTCTCGACATATTATTTCCGGGGGCATTAATAATATTTCTCGACATATTATTTCCGGAAAGAGAAAAATATTTATTTAATCTTGTGAATTATTCCGGAAAGTTTATTCTTATATAAATTAAATATTAACTCTTCCGGAATATAAATGAGGGTTGTTGGCGACCGGTTAACTCTTGCCTATGGTGGTTCAAACAGAGAAGAATAAGAGAATTTCAGTCGCCATTGGGAAAATTAACCGGTCACCAACACTAATATAAATTTATGTTAATTCTATCACAGGATGAAGAATACGTTCTTGCCGATTCTTTACTTCAATTCAGCGAATTTTGTCGTTCTGCAATTCTAAGGCATCGGCTAAGGATTAGAGTGCGGTCAGGCTCTAGGCGTAGATCTCCCTCGCCTAAGCGTTCAGAGCTCGAGTCTTTTGGTGAAATGCTTAAATGTTACAGGTCGTTTCCCTCTCCCTTTGTCAATGAAATACTTTCCTAATTTGTAGATTAGTTCGAGAAAGCCCAGTTTTTGCTCACTTAGTTCCATATCAAACACATTTTCGTACTGAAATGAGAGAACTTTTGGTTGGATAATTCAAATTAAATATTAAAAAAAATTTTTTTCTATAGGAAAAAAGTGCTAATCTTCATTTTAATGCAATTTTATTAAATATTGAGGAAATTAATAAAATTGAAAATAATTCTAAAAATAAGGAGAATAATGCCATTAATAGGCTTTATTTATTAATTCATTCCCTTAATACTACGTTAGAAAGAAGCTCAAAATTTGAGGATATTTTTAAACAAGAAATGTCTGAAATTGTAAATTATGCTGATATTGGTTATTGTACTTTTGATTTATTGGTGGGTTTAATTCAGTAGATGTGTATAATTATAGCCTATATTTGTATATTTTCCGGAAAAGTTTTATTTACTGGCTATTTATTCCTAACTTTCCGGAAAGTTTATAACGATTATTAATCCATATTCCGGAAAGTTTTATTTCCGACCACTTATTATTCTTTTTCCGGAAAGTTATACTAAAAATAGTAATATTATTTTCCGGAAAGTTATATTTCCTATTCATTATTTGCTTTCCGGAAAGTTTACAATAGTATTAATTCATATTCCGGAAAGTTTTATTTCCGACCACTTATTATTCTTTTTCCGGAAAGTTATTCTAAATAAAAATAGTAATATAATTTTCCGGAAAGTTATATTTCCAATTTATTATTTGCTTTCCGGAAAGTTTATAATAGTATTAATTCATATTCCGGAAAGTTTTATTTCCGACCACTTATTATTCTTTTTCCGGAAAGTTATACTAAAAATAGTATTATTATTTTCCGGAAAGTTTACAATATTTAAATTATATTCCGGAAAAGTTTTAATTTATTCTTCTACTTTATTATTCTATTTCCGGAAAACTTCTAATTTATATTCCGGAAAGTTATAACTTCCTAACTATTATTTACTATTTTTCCGGAAAATTATTATAAAACCTCTATTAATATAATTTTCCGGAAAGTTAAATTCCCTCGGTATAATTATCAGGAATTAATATTTATAGTTACACGAACATATCATAAGCGAACTAATGTCTGAAGGCTGTTCTGATTTACGTGCCATAACTCAACTTTGTCATCACGAAGAAAACAGTAATAATATTGAAGATGAACAACAGATACTTTTACCTATTTTACTCGTTCATTTGGCTTTGAATGAATTTTCTGGATACAGAAATATTTTAATGACGGGGACTACTGGGCATTTTCAATATCGAATGGAGCAGCTGGATTGGTCAGCACATTTTGATAGGGCAATACAAAGATGGTTGGAATTTGCACAAGGTGTGTGGAATGAAAAAATATTTTTTCTAAACAAATAAAATTAGTTCATGCCTTTTCCCGACTTGATCTTTCCCTTAATCTGGATTGTCAAAGCCCTATAATTCTCATAAACAACGATATTAGACAAACAGTATCAGCTATGGATGCTTGCCATATTCTGGAGCAATTGCTTTTTATATGGGAACGATTGAGGGTAAATTAATTAACTTGAAATTCATTAAGGGTTTCCGTAAATTTTCAAAATTACTTTATTGGGAATATATTTTGAATAAATGCTAATTTTCCGTAAGTTCAGAGTATTTATAGTTTTTCCGGAAAATAATTCTTAAAATTCTATTGATATACATACTTCTCCGGAAACATTTATTTCTGTGTATATAAATGTTTCCGGAAATAAAATATTATTCCTTTCTTTCCGGATTCCTTTATTTCCCATTTCCGGAAAAGTTTTAATTTACATGCTAATTATAGTTTTTCCGGAAAATAATTAGTATACTCTATTAATATATTTTTCCGGAAACATTATTTTGTATAATTATATTTTTTCCGGAAAAGTTTATTTGACATTTCCGGAAGAAGTTTATTTCCGGAAAAATCCTCTTATTACCTTAAAACTTTACAATACCTTTTCAGGTTGAAAATATGCAACTACGTGCTTCTTTAACCACTAGGCTTGTTATTAAATTAATTAAAAAAATTTCTTCCGTTTTTTCAAGATTAACTCGTTTACTCTGTAAAATATCCAAACACTTTACGGACCAAATTATTATGCGCCGTCCCTTCGATTTTGGCAATTTAAACAAACAACAAAATATTGTAGAACAATTGACTAACGAACAAATTGATCATTTTACTGCGTTAGTTAATAGTTGTGAACAAGTAAGGCGTTGTTTGGCATGCGCGGATAGACTTAAACTTGATGAGATTGAAGGAGATGGGTGTTATGATAATGTAAATATTTTTGTTGAAAATTTTTTAATTTAATAAATTTTGATTTTTGCAAGTCAGAATTTTTAAAATCAGAATTTCTGAAAATTTAGAATCAGAATTTCTGAAATTTTCAAATCAGAATTTCTGAAATTTTAAAATTAGAATTTCTGAAATTTTCAAATCAGAATTTCTGAAATTTTAAAATTAGAATTTCTGAAATTTTCAAATCAGAATTTCTGAAATTTTAAAACCAGAATTTTTGAAATATTAAAATCAGAACTTCTGAAATTTTAAAATGAGAATTTCTGAAATTTTTTGAATCAGAATTTTTGAAAGCTTAAAATCAGAATTTTCTGAATTCTGAAATCTGTGAATCATAATTTCTGAAAGTTGTTATGAAATTCTGATTTTTGGAAGTCGGAATTTTTAAATCAGAATTTTCAGAATTTCTAAAATTCCTCCCATTCTATTAATTTTAGGAACGTTCTTCAATGCGTGCCCATATCGAACAACAATTAGATAATTGCAGTCAAAACATTGTAGAGCAAATTGAAGCTTTGATAGGCTAGTTTATCCTCTTAATATTTCGCTATTAAATAAAAAATGAATTTTTAAGATCAATTTGTTCGTAGACAAATAGCCAAATACAAAAAAGTAAAAAAATTTTTTAAATTTAAATTTAAAAATAATTTAAAAAGGCAATTTTTCATCTTGTTTGGAGTCCATCAGCTTGCCCAACAGATGATTGCCTTAAACCTTTAATTAAATTGTTGGATGGAGAATTGTCTATTGTTCATCGTTGCCTTTTACATAGAAATGTAAAATTGGAAAAAATTTTTTAAATTTTGATTTTTTAAATAAAAAATCAGAATAATTAAGAAAAATCAGAATAAGAGGAATAGCAGAGAATTAAAAAATCAGAATTTTCAGGTCAAAAATTCTGATTTTAATCTTTTAAAGATCAGCATAATTCTGATTTTCGAGAAATTAAAATCAGAATTATTCTGATATTTGAAAATTAAAATCAGAAGTTTCCGTTATGAAAATAAGAATAATTCTGATTTTCGAGCAATTAAAATCAGAATTATTAAGACATAAAAATCAGAATTATTCTGATTTTTGAAACTTAGAATCAGAAGTTTCAATCACGAAAATAAGAATAATTCTGATTTTAATCAGAATTGAAATCAGAATTTTAAAGTATAAAAATCAGAATAATTCTGATATTTTTCTGATATTAATTCTGATTTTAATTTTGATAATAATTCTGATTTTCTTTTTTTTAAAGCAGAAATTCTGATTTATCCCCAGAATTTCTGATTTCTTAAAATCTTCAAAATATTCTGATTTTTTCAGAATTTTCTTTAAACATTTTGACATTTTATTTTCTTTTTCCACAGTTTACACGTGTAATGTATTCACAAGTTCATTTACTGCTCAAACTCTTCCAAGAATGCGTTAATGAAAATATCGGACAAGAACCTGTATTTTACCGTCGTTTAACTGATGCACTTGCTATTTTATTAGATTTTTTTCATGCTGATGGAAAAGTAAAAAAAATTTTTTTTTAATTTTTTAAAAATATTTAAAGGGAATTTCTGTTGAATCATTCGCTCAATCACTCGATTACAGACAATTTCATGAACAAATATCTATCTATCAAATGTCTACAGAAAACTTGATAGAATTGTATTATAGTGAATTAATTAAAGCACAAGAAGAAGTAAATATTAAAATTAAATAAAAATAAGGGTCAATGCTTCTTTAATTATACTTTCCGGAAGCTATAATGTTTCCGGAAAGTTATATTACTTATAATTTTATTCTGTTCATTTTCCGGAAGCTATAATGTTTCCGGAAAATATAGTTGAAGTCTATGTAATTATTAATATTTGTTTTCCGGAAAGTTTATTTTACTTATAATTTTATACTGTTTATTTTCCGGAAGCTATAATGTTTCCGGAAAATATATTTGAACTATATAAATAACATAATATTTGTTTTCCGGAAGGTTTATTTTACTTATAATTTTATATTACTCTTCCGGAAAATATAATTTAATTCATCAATTCTCTATGTACGGAGACGAATTATATTTCCGGAAAGTTGTGGTGAATACACAATTTTCCGGAATTTTTTCCAGAAATGTTTTCGAAAATGTGGCTGAAAACAAATTTAAAAATCTTCCTTTTTTCAATTAAACTGACGTTTTCTGTCATAACTTTGGAAATACTAAACCTAAAATTCTGAAATTTTCAGATTTGTTAGATGACACTATTGGGAATAACTCCTAAAAATTTTAGCATTTTATCTTTTCTATAGGCAAAGTTATAATTTCCGATCTTTCTTTGTCCTAAGCTTCCAACCCTCCCCAAATTTTAATTTTTTCCTTTTTTTAATTTCAAAAAATTTTTTTAGGTAACAGAATGTAAATATGGAATACTCAATCTACGTGCTTATTTTAATCCAAATTCTCAACTTTTAGTAATTGAAGTTTTAAGTGCCAAACAAATAATTCCACTAGATTCTAATGGTTTAAGTGACCCGTATGTTGTTATTGAATTATTACCTAAAGTGCACTTTCCTGATATTAATAATGCAAAAACTAAGGTGATTTGAAAAAATAATATTTTTAGGTTTAAAAAAATAATTATTTTCTAAGGTTGTCAGTTCTTGCCTAAATCCAGTTTTTGGAGAAACCTTTGAATTGTTGGTTTAATAATATTTTTAAATAAATTTTTAATTATTTTTTTGTGAGGAGGAAAAAATTATTTTTCTGTCTAGTTTCTGTACGGATTTATTTTTTTGATTATTTGAAATTTTTTTTTTATTTTTGGACCTCCTAAAAATGACCAAAAATTAATTTGGAATCTTTTTTTCAAAATTTTCTTAAATTCATGGGAGAGAAAAAATTATTAAAAAATAATAAAAATTAATTTTTTAAATTAAATTTAATTTTTTAAAGCAATGTTCCATCATTTCTACCCCCTTGTGCACTTGCCCATTTTGTTATTATGGATCATGATTTTCTCAAAGTAAAAAATAATTTCATTAAAAAATTTTAAAAATTATTTTTTAGTCTAATGATTTTGCTGGTGAAGCATTTCTCGATTTAAGACAAGTCCCTGGTTTTGCTACAGATAAAATATCATCAAGTGGTCAATCAAATTTAAACAATCGAAACGAACAAATAAATAGAAATACAAGACAAATTAAAGTAATATTTTAAAATGTGTTTTCCGGAAGCTATAATGTTTCCGGAAAGATTATTTAATTTTTCTACGTATAACTCTTAATATTTTTTTCCGGAAAGTTTATTTAAAATAACCTGAGCTTATACTCTCAGGAAATCTTTTTATTAAATTTTCAGGAAAGTTTATATTTCCGGAAACCATAATGTTTCCGGAAACTTTCCGGATTTATTTTTCTAAGTATAACTCTTAATATTTTTTTCCGTAAAGTTTATAGTTTCCGGAAAGATTATTTAAATTAGTCTGAGCTTATACTTTTCCGGAAAATTTTAGATATATTTTCGGGAAAGTTTATATTTCCGGAAACAACATATAATGTTTCCGGAAAGTTTATTTTAATTTTATATAACACTTAATATTTATATTCCGGCAGGAGTTTATTCAATTTTACTTGAGCTTTTACTGTCCGGAAATTTTTATTTATTATTTTTTCGTGTTGTAGGCTACTTACCTATAAACCCAAACTTAATTAAATTTTAAAATCAAAAACTACCTTATTTTTAATATTTAAAAAATTAAGACTAACAATTCATCTTCCGTTACCAATAACCCCCTTTCACGTACTGGAAGCACTCTCCCTTTACAATTTAATTTGGTACTAACCCATCCTTCTTCTAGAGGTTTTTTTTAATTTTTACAAAATTATTTTTATTTTCCAGTAACTAATCCAACAATTATGGCTGTATTAGCTTCTAGGAAAGAGGATAAGGAAGCTGACGAATTTATTCGTTCTCTATCTGCTACTTATTAAAATATTTATTTTGCTAAACTTTTTATTTTTGCTTTATTTTACGGAAAGAAAATTTTTGTTGTTTACGGGAAATGGTTTATATTAGTATAACTTCCGGAAAGTTATTTACTTTAACAGAAGGCTATACTCTTTCCGGAAAGTTATACTCTTTAAGGAAAGTTATACTCTTTCCGGAAAGTTATAGTATATTATTCGGGACAATTTTATTATATTTCCGGAAGGTTTTATTGCGAATTCCTGAAAGCATATAATATAATTTCCGGAAAGTTTTTATATTATTCCGATAGTTATTCTTTCCGGTAAGTTCTATTTCTTCCGGAAACGATTACCCCATTTCCGGAAACCATAAAGTAATATAACTTTCGGAAGGCTGTATTTTTTCCGGAATATTATATTTTTATTTCCGGAAAGTTTTTATATTTTAAAAATACAAACTAGTCAAATTATTATTTAGAAAAACATAAGTACATATATTGAGTATAAATACTTTTATTTAATTTTATTTTTTAAAAATAATGTATAAAATTTTATTTTTTAAAAATCAATAAATAAACAATCTTTCTAATCAAAATAAATTTTCAAAAAAATTTTTTTAAATTTATTTCTTTAAATTCCTCTTCTCATTCGCCTTCTTCATACAATCCTGCAATAATTTAACTTCTGATTGACACGCTCTCCAATCCCTTTTATCAGCCACACATTCAGACAAATTCAAATGAGTCTCCCAACATCCATTTGCCCGTAACGATTTTTCTACCAAATCAATTTCTTCTGAATTTGTTGTTTCTGCTAAATTTGTTGATGAATTTTGAGAAGTTTTTGATGTTTGTGTTGGCATTTTTAATTTAAAATTGGAATTAAAATTTTGCAAAATAAAATATTCTAAATGGAAAAAATTTTTTAGTAAGGCATAAACTTAAGTACTACTAAATAAATACTTTCCGGAAAATATATTTTTGTAAGTTATTTAATTTTAGAGTTAATTTTTCCGGAAAATATAAAGTTTTCCGGAAAATTAATTTAATTGTAGTACCCTATTTTATTATTTATTTTCCGGAACATACTATATGTCTCCGGAAAGTTTACTTTGTTTTATACATATTATGTTTTCCGGAACGCTATATTATTTCCGGAAAGTTTTTAGTAAATAAACAGTACATACATAGTAAAATGTAAAAACATAAAAAAACATTGAACAAAATATTTAAAACATGATGAAACATAGGCCAGTAGCAAGAGGAAATGTATCGATTTTGCTTTAAATATGTACGTGCTCGCCCTCCTTTCTTACTACAACTAATTTTCTGCCATTGAACTATATTATGAAAATGCTTATATTAGTACGGCAAATATTTAATTTTATATATTCCGGAATAAATATTCCGGAAAATAAATGTATTAGGTGTATACCTATCCAGTTTTCCCAAAAATGTCGAAAATATTTAATAATTTTAAGGCCAAAATAATAAAATATATTTCAAGTTTTTCTTTATTTTAATGCAAATTTCGAAATTATAATAAAAATATTTTTAATAATTTTTTATATTTTTCAGGAATAATAAATAAATGGTCACTATTTATTTTTCCGTTTCTGTTCCTTTCCCGGTTTTGGATGACCAATTTGTTTTTGTAACAGGGTCAAGTAAAAAACTTGGCTATTGGAATGCTAATAAAGCCTTAAAATTGAAGAAGGACAAAGACGAGTATTTTTAATTAAAATAAATTAAAATTAAAAATTTTTTAATTAAAATTTAATTTTTTCCTCTTAATTATAACATGCAACAACCCACTATGAGCACCTATACACAGATTAATCAAAGTAAATTGTATCTTTTTTAATTTTAAAATTTATTTTTTCAGCATTTTAACGTTAAAATTGAACTAAGTTTGTTTACAAAAACTGATGTTTATTGTTTCCTATATGGATATCATTTAAATTATTTTCATTTTTAATTTATTCATGTTCGACTTAAAGTTTTGTAATGTGCCATTTATAAAATTTACAACAATAAATAAATATTTAAACTTTCACATTGAATTTTATTAAAATTAATTTTTTTTCAATTTTGTTAAAAAATTTTTCCAAAAAATTTTTGTCTTTCAAATATATTTCTTAAAGCAATTTATCCAAAACTTAAATAAAATTTTTTAGAGTTAACGTTTTAATTTGACAACAAATTTATCTCAATTTTAATACATGAGGTGTTTTATAACAGCTTTCCCGTCAACTTTATTTTCAAGGAGTATGACTTGAATTAATTCCATGAAAATTTTATATACATATTTTTCTAGATTAGTTGATTATTATGTTAATTTTCCGGAAAATATATTTCCGGAAAGTTAAATTTATTTTACAATTTATTTTCCGGAAAATATGTTTCCGGAAAGTTAAATTTATTTTACAATTTATTTTCCGGAAAATACTATAATGTCTCCAAAGGGTCTAATTCTACTTGATTTTGTATTACTTATATTTTCCGGAAAGTTATTTCCGGAAGGTTTTGTTGGTAAAAATACACAGAATAAAGTAGTAAAAATAATAATATAAAGAAGAAACACACTATAAACATGATGAAACATGCAACTAAATACGACGAAATATATCGATTAGTTTATTTGATTTTAACTTTAATTTTTTGTAAAATATTTTTCCGGAAAGTTAATTTACCATTTTATTATTTATTTTCCAGCTTGTTCATTCCGTGAGTTAGCCTGACACGAAACAAATACACACTATAAGAAAATGGGAAAAATACATATACATCGATTTTGCGTTACTTGCCCTCCATTTCTTCAAAATAATTTTTGCACTATATGTATGATGAAAAAGCTTATTTTAGCATTAAAATTAAAGCTTATATTCTTGATATATAAATTCTCAATAAAAATTGAAAATAATTTGAAGATATATCTGAAGAGTTCCAGACAACTTCGTGTATAAAACAATTAAAATTGACCAAATCTTGGAAAGTTTTGGGTCACTAACATGTGCTGTAAATCCTTTTTATCATTTATTTTATGCCTAGTTCAATGAAAATTAGCTTTAAAAATCACACAATAATTTTAATATTTTTTCAGGGATAAATGGTTAATACTGTTTATTTTTCCGTTTCTGTTCCCTTCCCCGTTTTGGACAAACATTTTGTTTTTGTAACAGGGTCAAGTATAAAACTTGGAAATTGGAAGGCTAATAAAGCTTTAAAATTGAAGAAGGACAAAGACGAGTATTTTTATTGTTTTTTAATTAAAATTTAAATTCTCAAAGCCGTTGGGTTGGAATTATAAAATTGGTTGGTCTTCCAACAAATTATACCTATTTTATTGGATATTATATTAAATCTGAAAAGTCAGCTAAAAAAGATGTGGCCATTTTTCAATGGGAAACATTAGTAAAACCTGTAAGTCTCTTTTGAAGACAAATAAAAATTAATAATAAATAGTTATTCCGGAAACTATAATTTAGTGGAAATTATATGTATTCCGGAATATATTTTCTATATTATTTTCCGGAAAATATATTTCCGGAAAGTTTACTTCATATTTATACAATTAAATTTATATTCCGGAAACTTTTTATTCCCATATGATTAATAGTTCGTTTCCGGAAAATATAAGTTTCCGGAAAGTTTATTTAATTTTTATATTATTATATTCCGGAAAGTTTAAGTTTATTTACTATTCTTTGGTGAGGAAGGATAGACATATTTCTGTGATTTTTATATTCCGGAAAAATATTTCCGGAAAGTATGTAAATTTGATGTTCCGGAAAACTAATTATTTACAATTATTATTACCTAAAATTTATAAAATCCCAAACAATTTAGCGTAGTCTGTTAACCTCCCATGTTCTCGCCAACAAACGCGTCAAGTTGTATAATGTTTTTGGTGAGGAAGGAGATGATATAAAATACAATTTTGATCAAGTTTTGCCTGGCGATTCGTTGGAATTAAGTATAAAAAAGGAAATTGGAGGAGTTAAAGGAGTCGATTTGGATTTAAAAAAGGTTTCTAAAATGCACACTAGTAAATTATATAAAATATCAGAAGAGCAAAACGGTATCAGGTACTCAGCATAAGAAAAAAGACGACATTATTAATGAAAAGAATGATCAGATTAAAGAAAAAAATAGACAAATTCGAACTTTGCGCGGAAGAATTACCCAACTTGAACAAGATAAAAATGCTTTAAAAGATGATAATAAGTATTTAACTCAACAAAATAAGTATCTTACTGATTGCCTCTTAAAGTCTTTGCCTAGTTTGTATTTTAATGAATAACTAAACAAATTTTTAATAATTTTTCTATGAGAGAATTTATTTTTGAAAATTTTTATTTTTTTGTTTTCAGATAATCAGCAACAACCGAATATGGATAATAATTATTATTCTGGTGGGGGTAATAGTGGTAGTTCGTTTTCAAATAATCAACAACGACCGAATATGAATAATAATAATAATTATTATTATTATAATGGTGGGGGTGGTGGTTTTTCTCAAGTTTGGATTTTTTCTAATATCATGAGAGCTCTGATGAATAGTGTGGCTTCTTGCGCCCTTTCTATTTATCTGAAACTGTCTTTACCATCCAATCACTAATATGAGAAGAAAAACGGATTTTTAAACTTCTCATATTCTTTGGATTAGTGTAGCTCTTCAGGGTTGGGATCGGGGTTTGCCGGGGTAGAGCCTTCGGGATTCGGGTCGGATTTTTGCCAGAAAAAATTAGGATATGGGACTGAGATCTACCCTACTTTAAATTATTATATGTCGTAGTATATTTATTATTTTATAGGGGCAGAGAGTAGTGATGTTCGGGAGAAGAAAAAACTCGGGAATCGGGAAACGGGAGTCGGGTCGGGAAATGACCTCGGGAGTCGGGATCGGGAGTCGGGAATTTACAACAAAAAAATTTTTGGCGCCTTCGGCGCCAAAAATACCAATTTTTTGCTATGCAGGCTAAAATTTTGAGAATTTTGGAAGGTCAGGAAGCCAGACATCTAACCTCCTGGATACGCCATTGATGTTATGATCACTCTCGACAATCTAAAATCCTTTGTCCGCGCCGAAGGCAAAAATTTTCTTAAGTCGAAGGCTAAGAACCAGACTCGTTCTTTATTTTTGAGAATTTTTAAGGTCGTAGGCCAAAAAATCCACTTTTTCTGCGCCGCAGGCGAGAATTTTGAGAATTTAAGAAACTTCATCGAGGGAATCTTGTCAAAAATATACCCCCGAGAACTAGTTCCGGAACTAGTTCCAAAGCTAGTTCCAGACATTTACTAGTTCCGTAGTTCTAGTTCCAAACTAGTTCCAGATAATCGTTAGTTCCGTAGTTCCAGTTCTGGAACTGGAACTAAAACTAATTAGTTCCGAAACTGGAACTGGAACTTTGCCCATCACTGCTAAGAAGTCAGATATTTTTCATTTTCTGCGCCGCAGCCGAAAATTTTTGAAAATCCATGACTAACTCAATATTTCTGGAATTTTTTGACGTTTATACATAGTATTGAAAAAAATTAAAATTTTAAAATCAAAATCAATGTTAAAACCATTTATTTTTGGGTGGAAAAATTATTTAAAAACATTTACCAGCCCTGGATTTGAACCCAGCCCCAACAAAGCAACTGAAGTCACTCAACTTAACCACTCAACCACGTCTCAACAATAGTTAAATTGGAAAAAATTTAAATATTTTATTTTCCTTTCTCTTTTTTTATTTTTTTTCTTTATTTTTTCCTTTCAAAAATAAAGTTTTATGAGAAAAAGCCATTCTTAGGGGTGTAAAAATTTCCCGACTTAGTCGGGAATTGGCATCGGGAGTCGGGGTCGGGATCGGGAGGCCAAAAACTCGGGAAATTTCCCGAGTCGGGTGTCGGGAGTCGGGATACCCGAACATCACTAGCAGAGAGCACCTAATTCTGGTGGTAATTTTTATGAAAATTCAATGCCACAAGCTAATGTGAATTTTTCTTTCCGAAAAATTTTAAACAATTAAAAATTTTTCTAGCCTACAGTCTCAGTATATGTTTCACAAAATACACAAGTTGGAGTAAATGGCTATGCTAATGTAAATTTTAAATTAACAAATAATTTATTATATTTTTGGTACTTGTGTAGTTTACACCCCATAAGCCCCGCCCCTTTCTCTTCATTTTTAGTCAGATTTTCCTTTGTTGGGAGAAAGAAGGGCTAAATAAATGAAAATATTGACCCAACTGTCACTTTATAAGGAAACAAATGTGGGCGGGGCTTATGGGACGTAAACTACACTAATACTCTATTTTTATTCATTTAACTATATTCGCATTCTTTTCTACTTTTGAACGATTATAAAATATTTTATAGTCAAATACTGCTCAGGATAACCGTCGATTTGAAAACGATAATGACCATTGGAAAACAGCATTCGATTTTTTAGTGTGTGTGGAACGAGAGGCAAAGTTGAATGGAGAAACTCCTATCCAGCTGTCGGGTGTGACTGGTAGAAAGGCGAAATTGGGGCCGCACCACACAGACGACCCAGCACAATGAGGGAGAGAATTCCCATTCTTTCTCTACCCTCATAGCACCTCCTTGTCTGACACTAGTCCGGCGCATTACTCAGCAACGATCTAACCCCACGGGGTTGCCCAGAAAAATTCTCTTTTATATTAATGCTGCATTTTATTAAAGCAAATTTTAGATAGGGAGTAGAAATGGAGAGGGAATTAAAAAATAATAAGAAAAGAAAAAATACAGAACGCCAAGAAAATTTTATAATTCCAGCTGTTGAGTTCTGCCCTCAAAATTTATTTTAAAATCACCAGTTTTTTAATTTTATAAAAATACACGAGATTTGCCAAAGTAGACGAACACGAACAGAAACCTTATCGCACGTCGAAATATACAAGAAGATGAAAGTTGGTATGCAAAATTAAGAGAATCAAGAACAAGAAACTATTGGCTTGATTTTATACTAATTCGTTTAAGGGCTCGCGCAACACTTTCCCCTTTCGTTCTAGCTCCCATTCTTAATTTACTACTGTATATTAAATGAAAAATAAAATTTCATATTTATAATTTTCTGTTCTAAATCATTTTTAATTTTCAAAAAAAAAATTTGGGGGGCCGCCCGCCTCATCGTACCGCAAGCAGACTTGAATGTAGCATCAGCAAGGTTCAACTTCCCTCTCTCCTCCAACCTCCGCGCTAGTCACACTTTCCTCCATATACCTCCACCGACAGGTAGACAATTTCTTCAGAGAAATTTTGTCACACCGAAGTGTCCACCAGCACAGCTGGACTTTAGTTCTTCTCAGCTTTTCAGCTGGTCAGAGAACGTGATTTCGACGCGCGTACGCATCATAGTTATTTTTTTGTTGAGCCGAGGCTCACTAAAGAAATTTTTTTATTTAATGCCGAAGCACTCAGTTTACTCTCATTTTTATGCCAAAAGGCATTTCCTCTCCTCACTCTTTTTTTGTATTTTTCTTTTTTTATAGAAGGGTTAGTGTGTGTGTGTGGAATGAGAGGGAAGTTAAGAAGAATGGAGTGGGGAAACACTCCAACTGTCTAGCTGTCGGGTGTGACTGGCAGAAAGGCGAAATTGGGGCCGCACCACACAGACGACCCAGCACAATGAGAGAGAGTTTTAAATTCTTTTTCTCTGCCCTCAATGCACCTCCTTGTCTGACACTAGTCCGGCGCAGTACTCGGCAACGATCTAGCCCCACGGGGTTGCCCAGCAAAATTTTCTTTTATATTAATGCTGCATTTTAATAAAACAAATTTTAGATAGGGAGTAGAAATGGAGAGGGAATTAAAAAATAAAAGAAAGGAAAATACAGAACGCCAAAAAAAATTTTTTTCCTCAAAAATTTGTTTTAAAATCACCGGCTTTTTGATTTAAAAAATTTTTGAAATAAAATTAAATTTGAAAAATTAAAAAAAATTATTTCCTTCCAGCTATTCTCGTTATCAAAACATGCCCTAACAACTGATTTTCTTTTGTTGCTATTAATTTTTGTTGTCTATCCCTTATTTCAACTACACAAGTTAGCTCCCCCTTAAAATTAAAAAAAATATTTTCTTCAAAAAATATATTTTGAACTTTTGCTTTTTGCAAATGTGAGAGTAAAACACAGAGAGAAACACCCTCAGCATCGTCTTTACACATTTTTGGAGAAGAACATTCAAACTCCTTTTAATTAAAAATATTTTTAATTATTTTATTATCTAATAAATTCTGATTTTTGTATTTCTCTTGAATGTTTCCAATAAGTTCAAAATTCTGATTTTTGTATTTTCTTGTGTTTTATACATGTTCTTTTGAAATTCTGATTCTGTTAATACCGTTAGTTTATTTAAAATTCTGGTTTTTATATTCCTTGTTTTGTTGAAATTCTGGTTTTTGTATTTTCTCATATTTAATAAATTCTGATTTTTATATTTTTTGTTTATATTGAATTCTGGTTTTGTGTTTTCTGTTAGTTAATTAAATATTCTGATTTTTTAATAAATGTTTTTTTGAAATTCTGGTTTTGTCTGGTTTGGATAGGGTGTAGAAATGTGGAGGGAATTAAAAAATAAAAGAAAGGAAAATACAGAACGCCAAAAAAATTTTTTAAATGAAGACAGTTGAGTCCTTCTTACAAAATTTATTTAAAAATCACCGGCTTTTTAAATTAAAAAATTTAAAATAAAATTAATGTATAAAATATTTTATTTCCTTCCAGCTATTCTTGTTATCAAAACATGCCCTAATAACTGATTTTCTTTTGTTGCTATTAATTTTTGTTGTCTATCCCTTATTTCAACTACACAAGTTAGCTCCCCCTTAAAATTAAAAAATTTTTTCTTCAAAGAAATAATTTTTTGAACCTTTGCTTTTTGTAAATGTGAAAGTAGAACACATAGAGAAACACCCTCAGCATCGTCTTTACACATTTTTGGAGAGGAACATTCAAACTCCTTTTAATTAAAAATATTTTTAATTATTTTATTATTTAATAAATTCTGATTTTTGTATTTCTCTTGAATGTTTCCAATAAGTTCAAAATTCTGATTTTTGTATTTTCTTGTGTTTTATACATGTTCTTTTGAAATTCTGATTCTGTTTTTACCGTTAGTTTATTCAAAATTCTGGTTTTTATATTCCTTGTTTTGTTTAAATTCTGGTTTTTGTATTTTCTCATATTTAATATTTTTTAAATTCTGATTTTGTTCATATTAATAATTTAGTCAAAATTCTGGTTTTTGTATTTTCTTGTATTTTACACATGTTTTATTGAAATTAGGATTCTGTTTTTATCGTTAGTTTATTCGAAATTCTGGTTTTTATATTCCTTGTTTTGTTTAAATTCTGGTTTTTGTATTTTTTGTGTATTTTTAATTCTGATTTTGTGTTTCTGTTAGTTTATTAAAAATTCTGATTGTATTTTGTTTAAATTAAATATTCTGGTTTGTGTTTTTCATTTAAATATTCTGATTTTAATTAATTATTCTGATTTGTATTTTATTCTCTATTTCTATGTATTTATTTCTAAATTCAGAAAATCAGAATTTAATTAAAACAAAACACCTCAGGAAAGCGTAAATAAGCCAGATGAGATAACGCCCATTCTGAACACGTTTTACAATCACTGACTAACATTCTTCCATCTTTAAAAATTTTTTTAATTAATTTTAATTTTTATCTCTTTTTTAATTTTAATACCTTCTCCTTTATTTAAATCTTCTTTATTTTTCCCTTCCATAAATTCTTGAAAATCTTCATCTTTTGGAATTAAATCTTCAACACTACTAAATACATAAACCTTTAATTAAAAAAACTTTTCACTATTTTTAAAATTATTAAATACTTTATTAGTAAAATGCCCACAAAAATCGAACCATATAGTTACTTGTAATTTTAATTCAGAAAATTCAATTTGTACAGGTATTGGCAATTCTGATCAAGGAAAATATTAAAAAAAAAATTTTATTTTTCTGAATTTCTGAAAATATTCTGATTTTCTATTCTGATTTTCTGAAATATTCTGATTTTTTATTCTGACCGAAATATTCTGATTTTTTCTGAAGAATTCTGATTTATTCTCATTTTCTGAAGAATTCTGATTTTTTATTCTGATTTTTCTGAAAATTCTGATTTTCTGTTTTCTAAAATATTCCGATTTTTTCTGATTTTCTGAAAAATTTTTTAAATTAAAAATTTATTTTCACACCATGCATTGTTCTCCAATGAAATGTGTGGTGATTATAAGAGGTTGTATGTCCATCTTTACATAACGGATCGAGTAGAGTTCGTTGTTTGGTTAAATTTGAACGTAGCTCTGGGATTTGGACATCCCTGACTTTTGGATCTCTTTCTATATCTTTAATTAATTTTTAAAAATATTTTTTTAATTTTTAAAACACACCTAAAAATACTTTATTTAACATATCAAGTAATGGCCTAGGCTGTTTTATTCGTTTCTTCAAATATTTCATAAAAACTCCGTTCATTTCCCCTTTAACTTCATAGGCACCGATGCCCTCACTTGTAGCATAACCTTTTTAATAAAATCAGAATTTAGGTATTTTTATTTAAATTCTGAAATATAACAGAATTTTAAGTTTAAAAATCAGAATTTTAATTTTAAGGAGATCAGAAATTTAAATTCTGATTTATAAACTTAAGATTCTGATAGGCAGAAAATTCTGATTTTTTAACTTTTTTCTACTTTCTCTGATTTTCTGAAAAATTCTGATTTTTGTATTTTAATTTTAAAATCAGAATTTGTATTTTTCCATATGCTTATTTAAATCAGAAACACAGTTTATTTTAAGTTTACAAATCAGAATTTTAATTTTAGAAAATCAGAATTTTAATTTAAAAATCAGAATTTTAATTTAAAAATCAGAATTTTAATTTAAAAATCAGAATTTTAATTTAAAAATCAGAATTTTCATTTTAAAAAATCAGAATTTTAATTTTAGAAAATCAGAATTTTTTTTATTTCCTACCATAAACAGTATTTCTATTAATTTTAATTTCGCCTTGTCTAAACCGTTCAGAATAAGCTACAAACGCATCAATATTTAAAGGTAAAAATCTCCGGCACATATCCAACAATATTAAATTTAATGCTGGATGGAAATCACGAAATTCATTCATAACCAAATCCATACTAAGACAATCTTGAGGGCCATAATCGTTTGCTGGGGCGCCAATTGGTAGTAAATAACATTGGCCATTTGCTTCAAAACCGTGTCCAGCAAAATAAAAAATTGCTGGAAAATAAGGAAAATTTTGTGTTTATTTATTTTTTTGATTGAAAAATTAATTCGGTTAAAATAATTCTGTTTTAGTTGCCAGTTTATTTTCTGGTTTAAATTTAATAAAAATACATAATATCAGAATTATTAAAACCACATAAAATCAGAAATATTAGGAAAAAAGGGGAACCACTAAATCAGAATTATTACTAAAAAGTAAAATACAAAAACAGAATAAAATTTTGAAATTCTGATTTTTGTATTTTTTTTTATTAGTAATTCTGATTCTTGTATTTTCCCTTTTAATTCTGATTCTTGTATTTTCCCCTCTTTTAATTAACAATTCTGATTTTTGTATTTTCCCTTTTTAATTAATAAGTAATTCTGATTTTTGTATTTTCCCCTTTAATTTAACAATTCTGATTCTTGTATTTTCCCCTCTTTTAATTAACAATTCTGATTTTTGTATTTTCCCCTCTTTTAATTAATAATTCTGATTTTTGTATTTTCCCTATTAATTCTGATTCTTGTATTTCCATTTAATTTAATAATTCTGATTTAGAAAAATAATTCTGATATTAATAATTCTGATTTTTTTAAATTAATTAACCATAAACTCCCTCCCCCAACAACTTTTTGTAAGCATTAATCATTTGTTTCATTTCAGAAAGATTTAAATCCCCCAAAGTAACAGTCTTAAAATTAAGTTGTTGAAGAGCGTCTGCTAATGTTTCAGCATCACAATGTGGAGTAATTAAATTAGTCATATTTGGGGAATATGAACGATTTGAAATTATTAGGGCTACTTTGTCTGATGCTATTAACTCTTCTGGGGCTATTGCTAAAATTAAATAAATGTATTTTTTTGTTTTTAAATAATGTGTTTTTATAAAAATAATTCTGGTTTTATTAAATATTCTGGTTTTAATTATTCTGGTTTTATTAAATATTCTGGTTTTTAAATATTCTGGTTTTATTAAATATTCTGGTTTTTAAATATTCTGGTTATAAATATTCTGGTTTTATTAAATATTCTGGTTTTTAAATATTCTGGTTATAAATATTCTGGTTTTAAGTATTCTGGTTTTAATTATTCTGGTTTTAATTATTTTGGTTTAATTAAATATTCTGGTTTTAATTATTCTGATAATTTTAAAATAATATGCGTTTTTATTCTGATTTGATTTATTTAAATAATTCTGACTTTCAAATATTCTGATTTTCTTTTGATAAAAATTCTGATTTTAAAAATCTTTTAGAATAATTCTGATTTTCTGTGTTTTACTTGTATTTTTATAAATTAAATATTCTGATTTGATTTATTTCAGAATTATTATTTAAATAATTCTGAAATAATTCTGATTTTTATATTTTATTTACTTATTCTTATATTCTATTATTCAAATTAAATTCTGATTTTTTAATTAAAATATATTTATTTTTCTACTTGTCATAGGGTCATCTTCATGTAGATTTAAATTATCATTAGAATTTCCAAGTTTGTGTTCATCCCCTAAGCGTTTGGCTAATTCTTCCATTTTTTGTTTGTAACAATTTTCACAGTCTGAAAAAATTTTTGTCTGGTAAAATTTTTTAAATTTTTCCAAAAAAACCAGCAAACGGAACAGCAAAAGAGGAGAGATCAACAATATCAGAAATTAATTCAGAATAAAATGTTTTTCCTGTAGCTCTATAAAATTCTGACCATTCTTTGCCCTCCTCTACTTGATTCCAAATTTTACATCGAAAGACATTTCTGGCTGTACATGGGCATCTAATTTAAAATAATATTTTTAATGGTTATTTATTTTTAAAATAAATTTGAAAAATGGAAGAAATTTTCGAATTTTTAAAGTTAAAAATAATTCCAATAAAAAGCCAGATATCCTGAGAAATTTCAGAATATCTGAACCTAAAATTGAATTGAAGAAATTGTCAGGTGAATTTTTGAAGGTTAAGAAGCCTGAATTCTGCGCCAAGGATCAGGATGGCCAGATAATGTTCAAATTTCCTCTAGTTTGGGGAAATTATTAAAAATAAAATTTTTGGCCACCCGCCCAAAGATCGTTTTGTTGTGAATTTTTTGGGGTTTGGCCCAAAATTTTTTAAAGAAAATTTTTTCACTTTTACTGATTGATAAATATTTTTTTAATTTTGGATTTTGATTTAAAATTAAAAAAAGAGGAATCTTTATTGGAATTTTTTATTTTTAAATTAAGAAACCTTAAAATAATTAAAGAGGATTGATTAGCCCCCTCCAATTTTCTATCATCATCTAGCCACTGGTACAAAGGTGTAGGAAATCCACTAGCTTTGCATTGTAATCGTAAATGTTGGTTAATAATTGAAGAATTATCCTTATCTATTGAAGCATTTTTTTCTAATAAATTATCTTCAGATTTATCAATATAAACAATTATTTGTTCTGGACGGGACCAAATAACTGGACCTTTTTTTAATTAAAAACTTTAAAATAAAATTTTTTTGAAATTTAATTTTTATTTTCTAATTAAAAAGTTAAAATATTGGTTAATTAAATTATCAAATCCTTATAAAGTCCCCCGGCCAAAAATTCGTTTTTTTGAGAATTTTTGGGAATTAAAAATTATTAAATCCTTACAAAGGCATCCGCCCAAAAATTTTTTTGGGAATTTTTTTTTTAATTTTTTGTGAATTTTTGTTAATTTTTTGGGGTTTCTCCAAAAATTTTTTTGTAAAAATAATTTTCAGTTTTTACCTCACGAAATTTCTTTTAATTTTGATTTTAAAAAAATTAACAATAATTGGTTTAGAAATATTAAAATAATTTTTTAAAAAATCGATAAATACCTAAGCTATTTTTACTTGATAAATTTTAAAATTATTTTGAGAAAATTTCGAAAAAAAATCTTAAGAATTAACCCAATAGAAATTAATTCTGGTATCCTACGTCGAAAAATATTTTCAAAAAAATTTGTTAAAAAAATTTCTGGCCATGGTCCCTTCCGCCCAAAAATTCGTCAAAAAATTTTCTAAAAATTTTTTGAAAATTAAAGTAATTTTTAAAAATATTTTCCCAACACTTTAATAATTTTAAAATTCTAATTAATTTACAAAATTTTCTATGCAAAATCAACTGAGGTATATCCATTTTTGGACCATAAATTTTGGCAGATGAGTGCAATTTTGCTAGGAAACCTTTTTAGAAAAATTTTCTTTAGGTTAAAATTTATCAATATTAAAAATACTTTTAACATTCTGTCCTCGATTACCCAGCAATCTGAGGAGATAAGCGCCTGGTTCTGACAGACGCAAGCATTTATCCTTTTCAGCAACGCTTAAAAAATTTATTTTTGGATTTTTAAAATTTATTTTAATTTTTTAGAATTAAAATTTCTTGTTTTAAAAATAATTTTTTGGATTTTTGAAGCTTTTAAAGACAAATAGTTGCTGACAAAATTAAGACCGATTTATCTAAATTAGAGGAAAAACGACTACGTTTTTGATTTTCCCAAAGAAAAATTTTTTTGATGACCTAGTGACTAGAGATCGAGCTGGGTCTGGACCAAGGCCTAGGTTTTTCCTGTACCCAGAACTAGGTTTAAACATTTTTTGACCTTCCTAGGTTTTTCTTGAACTACAGGCCAAGGATCCAGCCCAGATCAATAAATCAAATCCAGACCACATGAACAGGCCATGCTTTTCATAAATCTCGATCTCCCAACCCGACCCACCTATGTTTCCTCAATATTTTTAAAAATATTTCATAAGCATATTGCCCCATTAAAAACCTCTGAAAATTTATTCAGTGTCCGCAAATATTCCCCTGCCTATTTTTAATTATTTTTTTTTAAACCTAAGGCTGTAAGCACTACTTTTCTCTTGATCACTAAATAAATCAAGCCATAATTCTTGAGAATCGAGTTGTCGGGAAAGCTGTGAAAATACGCCATATGAAAGTTGAGATAAATTTGTTGTTAAATCAAAACATGAACTCATAGAAAGCAAAAAAAATTTTTTTTAATTTAAATTTTAAAGTAAATTATTTTTAAAAATATAAAACAAAATTTTTAAAAATTTTTTTAATAAAATCCAATACGTAAGTTTAAGTATTTATTGATGTGAATTTTAATTATTAGTGGCAGTACATCACAAAATATACTTATAATTATAGTTGAGTGTAATAATTAGAGACCGGACCGAGACGAGATATCGATCAAAGATCTCGTTTATCGAGAGTATTGAGATGAGATTTTTTGAGATTTCAATTGTTGCACGACCCTCCCAGTTGGAAATTTTTTATTTTGGAAATTTTTGAAGATCGAGCAGTCAAATTTCTCCCATTTTTACAAAAAAGGGAATTATTAGGGGTGTATAGCCTAGGCCCTCGGTGAGGCTCATGACGAGGACCGAGCCGAGGTTCCGAGACCCGAGGACGGTCAAACCGAGAAGGAGATTCTAAACTGGACGTGGACCTCAAACAACTCTAGTATAAAATGAGATTTCTATGAGGTTTCGATTCTTGTACCACCTCACAGTTCAGTCTCTCCACACAATACAAAACTTTATAGTCAAATGAGAATAAAAATTAATTGAAAGAATAATTTAAAATGAGGTACTTCAAATGAGGTACATTATCTAGTATATAAGAATCAATCTCCTGTTACAAACAAAAGCCCTTCTTTCATGAAACATCAATAGGCTGAAAAAAAATTTAAAAATTTAAAAAAAATTTAAATTAAATGATTTACGTGGATTATATTGATCATATTCAGTAACAAATGTGGGTTGTTGCGTATTCTGGTTATGTGGCAACTGTTAAGTGAATTGCTGTTTAGGATTTATATTGATATTTTAATTTAGACAAGATATTGATAAGGTTACGAACGGGAGGATTTTTATTCCGAGAAAAATTAGTTCGTTTATATGTACAGAATGGTCAGACTTTCCTTCCTCTACTTTCACACTATTTCCTTGTGCCAGATTTACCTAATAAGAAAAGCATGGGTTCTGATTGACGGAGCTGGTGACTTTTCCCTTCGTGATGGTGAGGAAAAAAGTCTGACCATTCTGTACATATAAATGAAAAAACTTGGAGAAGAAAAAAGGTGAACCCTGGACCTTGGTTTACCCATTCATATTAGGGTTATATTAGGATGTATTTTAAATAAATACATCCTAATAATTGACCAGAATGTAAAATTTTACATTGTCATAACCAAAACCAGCTTGTTTGTTGAACTCATAGCCATTCGCCGGCTAAAAAAATTATTAGTGTAATCACAGGTTAAAAATTTTACGTTTCCATAACTACAGCCAGGTTGTTGAGCGTTGTTTGTATATAGAGGATCAACAGCTGTGTTAGCGGGCTAGAGAATTAAAAATTATTTTGAAAAAAATATACATAGAGATTTAAAAATATACATAAAGAAGTCTGCAAACTTAAAAAAATTTTTAATTTACATTTCCAAGGCCAGCACCTCCAACATTTGTACGTTGTGGAACAGAATCATAACCATTCTAGAAAAAATCAAATAGATAAATAAACAAAATTTTAACAATTTCATGTGCTACATGTTCATATGAATTATTGCCAACATTAGCTCTCTGTCCCTAAAAAATAAAAATATACGTTAACGTATAATTTCATAAATCAAGGGGTATTTTAAGTGTGAACTCCAAGAAAATGTTTGTTGTGTATTGATATCACTATATATGTATAAAGGCCAGTATTCTCATACTAGCCCGGCTAGTCCCAGATCTCCTTCCTCATTTCCAGCTTTAAATCAGTCGCCCACATTGCCCCTGCCCCTAGGGTTGTCGTGATTTACCAATGTCGACATGCACAATTACCCGAAATATTAAAAATAAAAATTCTTACACCGACACTAGCATTATTACCCATGTTCTGTTGTGAATGTTGAGGATTAGTATAATCTTTAAAAGGAAAATTAAATGTAAAATCAGAGCTAAAAGGTTAACTACGTACAGGGTATACGCTGCAAAAGGTCTTGAGAAAATTGTTGCTGTTTTTCGAATGCTGTTTTCCAATGGTCATTATCGTTTCCATATCGACGGTTATCCTGAGCAGTATTTGACTATAATATATTTTATAATCCTCGCTTGTTTTAAAATAAAAAAGAATGGGAATATATAATTAAATTGATAAAATAATGTACTTGTGTAGTTTACCCCCCATAAGCCCCGCCCCCTTTTGTTTTCTTATAATGTGGCATTTGGGTCAATATTTTTATTTATTTAGCTCTTCTTCCGCTTATTAGATAAAAATCTGACTAAAAAATGAAAAGAAAAAGGGGCGGGGCTTATGGGGTGTAAACTACACAAGTAGCAAAAATATTCTAATTTATTTGTTAATTTAAAATTTACATTGCCATAGGCAGGTACTCCAACTTGTGTATTTTGTGAAACATAAACCGAGACTGTAGGCTAGAAAAATTTTTAATTGTTTAAAATTTTTCGGAAAGAAAAATTCACATTAGCTTGTGGCATTGAATTTCCATAAAAATTACCACCAGAATTAGGTGCTCTCTGCCCCTAAAATAATAAATATACTACACACGCTAATCTAAAGTAGGGTAGATCTCAGTCCCACATCCTAATTTTTTCTGGCAAAAATCCGACCCGAATCCCGAAGGCTCTACCCCGGCAAAAACCAGATCCCAACCCTGAAGAAGCTAAGGAATATAAGGAACACTAATCTAAGGAATATGAAAAGTTTAAAAGTCCGTTTTTCTTCTAATATTAATGATTGGATGGTAAAGACAGTTTCAGATAAATAGAAAGGGCGCAAGAAGCCATACTATTCATCAGTGGTCTTATGATATTGAAAATAAAAATTTTTACTTGAGCAAAACCACCACCACTCCCACCATAATTATTATTATAATTATTATTATTATTCATATTCGGCCTTTGTTGCTGATTATTTAAAAACGAACTACCACTACTACCCCCACTATAATTATTATTATTATTATCCATATTCTGTCGTCGTTGATTATCTGAAAACGAATTTCTACCACCACCACCATAATAATTATTATTCGGTATTTGTTGATTATCTGAAAACAAAAAAATTAAAAAATTAGAAAATATAAAAAAATTTCAAAAATAAAATCTTATGGAAAAAATATTTAAAAATTTGTTTAGTTATTCATTAAAATACAAACTAGGCAAAGACTTTAAGAGGCAATCAGTAAGATACTTATTTTGTTGAGTTAAATACTTATTATCATCTTTTAAAGCATTTTTATCTTGTTCAAGTTGGGTAATTCTTCCGCGTAAAGTTCGAATTTGTCTATTTTTTTCTTTAATCTGATCATTCTTTTCATTAATAATGTCGTCTTTTTTCTTATGCTGAGTCCCTGATACCGTTTTGCTCTTCTGATATTTTATATAATTTACTATTATGCATTTTAGAAACCTTTTTTAAATCCAAATCGAGTCCTTTAACTCCTCCTATTTCCTTTTTTATACTTAATTCCAACGAATCGCCAGGCAAAACTTGATCAAAATTGTATTTTATATCATCTCCTTCCTCACCAAAAACATTATACAACTTGACGCGTTTGTTGGCGAGAACATGGGAGGTTAACAAACTACGCTAAATTGTTTGGGATTTTATAAATTTTAGGTAATAATAATTGTAAATAATTAGTTTTCCGGAACATCAAATTTACATACTTTCCGGAAACATTTTCTTCAGAATATAAAAATCACAGAAATATGTCTATCCTTCCTCACCAAAGAATAGTAAATAAACTTTCCGGAATATAATAATATAAAAATTAAGTAAACTTTCCGGAAAATTATACTTTCCGGAAACGAACTATTAATCATATGGGAATAAAAAGTTTCCGGAATATAAATTTAATATTATACAGTCGTGGAAAAAAGTATGGAAGCGCTAGAAAATTTTTTCTTAATTTTTAATTTTTCATTCAAAAAATACGTTCTATATACCAATCGAAAGCTCTATTCGTATCTCAGTTGACATGTTTCTGCATTTTTCATGAAAATGAAAATTGGCCGAGATAATCCGGATCTACCGGATATACCAAATCCCACTTTTTCGGAAAAATTTTTCGGAACAAATTTAACAAACCCAAATGATAAAGCATATTTTTGTGAGCATTTACCACAAAACCGCTTAGATTATATAAAATATCAGAAGAGCAAAACGGTATCAGGTACTCAGCATAAGAAAAAAGACGACATTATTAATGAAAAGAATGATCAGATTAAAGAAAAAAATAGACAAATTCGAACTTTGCGCGGAAGAATTACCCAACTTGAACAAGATAAAAATGCTTTAAAAGATGATAATAAGTATTTAACTCAACAAAATAAGTATCTTACTGATTGCCTCTTAAAGTCTTTGCCTAGTTTGTATTTTAATGAATAATTAAACGAATTTTTAATAATTTTTCTATGAGAGAATTTATTTTTGAAAATTTTTATTTTTTTGTTTTCAGATAATCAACAAATGCCGAATATGAATAATAATTATTATTCTGGTGGGGGTAGTAGTGGTAGTTCATTTTCAAATAATCAGCAACGACCGAATATGAATAATAATAATAATTATAATAATTATGGTGGGGGTGGTGGTGGTTTTGCTCAAGTAAAAATTTCTATTTTCAATATCATGAGACCACCGATGAATAGTCTGGCTTCTTGCGCCCTTTCTATTTATCTGAAACTGTCTTTACCATCCAATCACTAATATGAGAAGAAAAACGGATTTTTAAACTTCTCATATTCTTTGGATTAGTGTAGCTCTTCAGGGTTGGGATCGGGGTTTGCCGGGGTAGAGCCTTCGGGATTCGGGTCGGATTTTTGCCAGAAAAAATTAGGATATGGGACTGAGATCTACCCTACTTTAAATTATTATATGTCGTAGTATATTTATTATTTTATAGGGGCAGAGAGTAGTGATGTTCGGGAGAAGAAAAAACTCGGGAATCGGGAAACGGGAGTCGGGTCGGGAAATGACCTCGGGAGTCGGGATCGGGAGTCGGGAATTTACAACAAAAAAATTTTTGGCGCCTTCGGCGCCAAAAATACCAATTTTTTGCTATGCAGGCTAAAATTTTGAGAATTTTGGAAGGTCAGGAAGCCAGACATCTAACCTCCTGGATACGCCATTGATGTTATGATCACTCTCGACAATCTAAAATCCTTTGTCCGCGCCGAAGGCAAAAATTTTCTTAAGTCGAAGGCTAAGAACCAGACTCGTTCTTTATTTTTGAGAATTTTTAAGGTCGTAGGCCAAAAAATCCACTTTTTCTGCGCCGCAGGCGAGAATTTTGAGAATTTAAGAAACTTCATCGAGGGAATCTTGTCAAAAATATACCCCCGAGAACTAGTTCCGGAACTAGTTCCAAAGCTAGTTCCAGACATTTACTAGTTCCGTAGTTCTAGTTCCAAACTAGTTCCAGATAATCGTTAGTTCCGTAGTTCCAGTTCTGGAACTGGAACTAAAACTAATTAGTTCCGAAACTGGAACTGGAACTTTGCCCATCACTGCTAAGAAGTCAGATATTTTTCATTTTCTGCGCCGCAGCCGAAAATTTTTGAAAATCCATGACTAACTCAATATTTCTGGAATTTTTTGACGTTTATACATAGTATTGAAAAAAATTAAAATTTTAAAATCAAAATCAATGTTAAAACCATTTATTTTTGGGTGGAAAAATTATTTAAAAACATTTACCAGCCCTGGATTTGAACCCAGCCCCAACAAAGCAACTGAAGTCACTCAACTTAACCACTCAACCACGTCTCAACAATAGTTAAATTGGAAAAAATTTAAATATTTTATTTTCCTTTCTCTTTTTTTATTTTTTTTCTTTATTTTTTCCTTTCAAAAATAAAGTTTTATGAGAAAAAGCCATTCTTAGGGGTGTAAAAATTTCCCGACTTAGTCGGGAATTGGCATCGGGAGTCGGGGTCGGGATCGGGAGGCCAAAAACTCGGGAAATTTCCCGAGTCGGGTGTCGGGAGTCGGGATACCCGAACATCACTAGCAGAGAGCACCTAATTCTGGTGGTAATTTTTATGAAAATTCAATGCCACAAGCTAATGTGAATTTTTCTTTCCGAAAAATTTTAAACAATTAAAAATTTTTCTAGCCTACAGTCTCAGTATATGTTTCACAAAATACACAAGTTGGAGTAAATGGCTATGCTAATGTAAATTTTAAATTAACAAATAATTTATTATATTTTTGGTACTTGTGTAGTTTACACCCCATAAGCCCCGCCCCTTTCTCTTCATTTTTAGTCAGATTTTCCTTTGTTGGGAGAAAGAAGGGCTAAATAAATGAAAATATTGACCCAACTGTCACTTTATAAGGAAACAAATGTGGGCGGGGCTTATGGGACGTAAACTACACTAATACTCTATTTTTATTCATTTAACTATATTCGCATTCTTTTCTACTTTTGAACGATTATAAAATATTTTATAGTCAAATACTGCTCAGGATAACCGTCGATTTGAAAACGATAATGACCATTGGAAAACAGCATTCGAAAAACAGCAACAGTTTTCTCAAGACCTTTTGCAGCGTATACCTTGTACGTAGTTAGCCTTTTTTTAAAAAATATTTTCTGCTTTCACCCAGTTTCTGATGTCTAAATTTTTTGTAGATTATACTAATCCTCAACATCAGCAACAGAACATGGGTAATAATGCTAGTGTCGGTGTGAGAATTTTTATTCTTAATTTTTCGGATAATTGTACACGTCGACATTGGCAAATCACGACAATCCTAGGACATAACAATTAGCATTCGAAGGATTCGGACCAATGCGGGCAAAGCCCAATTATTTGTTATGTCCAAGGGTTTTCCGAGATTTGTTAAAGTAGACGTGCACGAAAGGGGCGGGGCTTATGCGGGCAGGGATATGTGGGCGACGGGATTAAGGCAGGAACAGACAAAGGAGATCAGGGGCTAGCCGGGCTAGTATGAGACTGACGCTAACACTGGCTTTTATAAAATAGTTTTTAACTTTTTTAGGGACAGAGAGCTAATGTTGGCAATAATTCATATGAACATGTAGCACAAGAAAATGTTAAAATTTTGTTTATTTATTATTATTTTTTGATTTTTCTAGAATGGTTATAATTCTGTTCCACAACGTACAAATGTTGGAGGTGCTGGCCTTGGAAATGTAAATTAAAAATTTTTTTAAGTTTTCAATCAGTCAATCAGTACAAATCAGTCAATTATTTAAAATAATTTTTAATTTTCTAGCCCGCTAACGAATTTGTTGATCCTCTGTATAATAACAACGCTCAACCTAGCTGTAGTTATGGAAACGTAAAATTTTTAACCTGTGATTAGACTAATAATTTTTTTAGCCGACGAATGACTATGAGTTCAACAAACAAGCTGGTTTTGGTTATGACAATGTAAAATTTTACATTCTGGTCAATTATAAGGATGTATTTATTTAAAATACATCCTAATATAACCCTAATATGAATGGGTAAACCAAGGTCCAGGGTTCACCTTTTTTCTTCTCCAAGTTTTTTCATTTATATGTACAGAATGGTCAGACTTTTTTCCTCACCATCACGAAGGGAAAAGTCACCAGCTCCGTCAATCAGAACCCATGCTTTTCTTATTAGGTAAATCTGGCACAAGGAAATAGTGTGAAAGTAGAGGAAGGAAAGTCTGACCATTCTGTACATATAAAGGAAAAAATTTCTCTTGGAATAAAAATCCCCCCGTTCGCAACCTTATCAATGTCTTGTCTAAATTAAAATATCAATATAAATCTTAATCAGCAATTCCTTTAGCAGTTGACACATAACCAGAATACGCAACAACCCACATTTATTACTGAATATGACCAATTTAATCCACGTAAATCATTTAATTTAAATTTTTTCTAAATTTTCAAATTTTTTTTCAGCCTATTGACGTTTTTTGAAAGAAGGGCTTTTGTTTGTAACAGGAGATTGATTCTTATATACTAGATACTGTACCTCATTTGAAGTACCTCATTTTAAATTATTCTTTCAATTAATTTTTATTCTCATTTAACCAGACTGGTGCACGGATACGGATAATATCCGGATATCCGCGGATACCCGCGGATACGGACGGATATGGATAGTGTTTTTTGAAAAATTGGACGGATACGGATGGATACGGATATGATGCTCCAGATCCGCGGATATCCGTCCCTAATTTCTGCGATTAAACATCACTAAGTAAATTTTAAAAATACATTTTTCAAAGAGAAAATAATTATATTCCCAACGGGAGGAGATAATTGAGTCTTGCACATGACCCCAAACCCAGACCCAAAAGTCAACCACGACTCCGGACCGCGACATACCCACCTCGGCAAACCCTGATACACGACGATCCCGAACCGAATGCTCGGGGAGCCCTACTCAGTGCAAAAATTTTTTAGAATTTTGGAAAGCCAAGAAGCCAGATTCTTCCTTTTTCAGCGCCGCAGGCGAAAATTTTGAGAATTTTAGAAGGCCTTAAGCCAAAAAATTAACTTTTACCTGAGCAACGAAAATTTTCTGAATTTTGAAGGTCCAAAAACCTATACCAGGCTCATAACCATGGAGGGAGGGAGGGTGAATTTCCCATCCCCTCTCAAATGGGGAATAGGGATAAATTTTATGAGGGTATTGGGCAAAAAAGTGAATTTTTTGGCCTATGGCCTTCTAAAATTCTCAAAATTTTCGCCTGCGGCGCTAAAAATGGAAGAAATCTGGCTTCTTGACCTTCCAAAATTCTCAGAATTTTCGCTGGAAATAAAAGAAATTTGGCTTCTTGGCCTTCCAAAATTCTCAAAATTATCGCCTGCGTCACTTCCACATTTCTTACTGAATTATTACAGTGCCTTAGTGTGTTCCGTTAATTACAATACAGTTTTCAACCCATTTTTATAACCATTTTTTATATTTAAATGAACCTGACCATTTTGAAAATTTTAGTCAAGTTGACCGTTTTGAGAAAAAACGGATATATCCGCGGATATCCGCGGATGGATATGACTCAAAAGTTGGACGGATACAAACGGATACGGATATTGACCTAACGGATATATCCGGATACGGATAGCAAAATCCGTATCCATGCACCAGTCTGCATTTAACTATAAAGTTTTGTATTGTGTGGAGAGATCGAACTGTATAGCTAGTACAAGAATCGAAATCTTAAAAAATCTCATCTTTATACTAGAGTTGGTCGAGGTCGAGGCCTTGCTCTGGCCGAGGCCTCGCCCATTTTAGAATCTCGGTCTTGAGTTGATCGACCTCGGGTCTTGAAACCTCGTATCGGTCCTCGCCAAGAACCTTGTTTTGGGCCGAAGCTATACACCCATAAGAATTCCCTTGTAAAAATGGAAGAAATTTAATTATTTGATTTTCAAAAATTTCCAAAATTCAAAAATTTCTATCTGGGAGGGTCGTGCAACAATTGAAATCTCAAAAAATCTCATCTCGATAAACGAGACTTTTTATCCATATCTCGTCTCGGTCCGGTCTCTAATTATTACACTTAACTATAATTATAAGTATATTTTGTGATATACTGCCACTAATAATTAAAATTCACATTAATAAATACTTAAACTTCGTATTAGCTTTTATTATAAATTTTTAAAAATTTTGTTTTATATTTTTAATCTTGATTTACTTCAAAATTTAAATTAAAAAAATTTTTTTCTTGCTTCTATGAGTTCATGTTTTGATTTAACAACAAATTTATCTCAACTTTCATATGGCGTATTTTCACAGCTTTCCCGTCAACTCGATTCTCAAGAATTATGGCTTGATTTATTTAGTGATCAAGAGAAAAGTAGTGCTTACAGCCTTAGGTTTAAAAAAATAATTAAAAATAGGCGAGGAAATATTTACGGACACTAAATAAATTTTCTCTAAATTGTATAACAAAGTTTTTAATGCGGCGATATGCCTGTGAAATATTAAAATTGAGGAAACAGAGGTGGATCGGGTTGGGAGATCGAAATTTTTGAAAAGCTTGGGCCTGTTCAAGGGGTCTGGATTTGATTTATTGATCTGGGCTGGATCCTTGGCCTGTAGTCCAGGAAAAACCTAGGAAGGTCAAAAAATGTTTAGACCTAGACTCTGGGTACAGGAATGCCAAGGAAACCTTGGCATTGGTTTTCCTGACCTTGGCACCCAGCTCGATCTCCATCCGATACACAAAATTCTGGACTTTCTTCTTACCCTAATCCGAAAAAATATTATAAAACACAAATTTAAAAAAATATTTTTTAATGTGAAATAGGGTTTCAGTAGTCGTTTTTGTCTGATTTAGGTAAATCGGTCTTAATTTTGTCAGCAACTATTTGTCTTTAAAAGATTGAAGAATACAAAAAACTTTCATTAAAAAATAGAAATTTTAATTTTAAAGAATTAAAATAAATTTTAAAAATCCAAAAAATAAATAAATTTTTTAAGCGTTGCCGAAAAGGATAAATGCTTGCGTCTGTCAGAACCAGGCGCTTATCTCCTCAGATTGCTGGGTAATCGAGGACAGAATGTTAAAAGTATTTTTAATATTGATAAATTTTAACTCGAAAAAATTTTTCCTTGAAGGTTTCCTAGCAAAATTGCATTCATCTGCAAAAATTTATGGTCCAAAAATGGATATACCTCAGTTGATTTTGCATAGAAAATTTTGTAAATTAAAATTTTAAAATTATTAAAGTGTTGGGAAAATATTTTTAAAAATTAGTTTAATTTTCAAAAAATTTTTAGAAAATTTTTTGATGAATTTTTGGACGGAAGAGACTATAGCTTCAAATTTTTTGACAAATTTTTTTTGAAAATATTTTTCGACGTAGGAGACCAGAATTAATTTTTTATTGGTTTAACTCTTAAGATTTTTTTTCAAAACTTTCTCAAAATAATTTTAAAATTTATCAAGACTCGGGGTTATAAAAATAGTGTCTAGGTATTTATCAACTTTTTTCAAAATTATTTTAATATTTCTAAACCAATTATTGTTAATTTTTATAATTAAAATCCAAATTAAAATAAAATTTTTAATCTGCAAAAATGGAAAAATTTTTGCCAAAAAATTTTTTTGAGGAAAAACCCCAAAAAATCCCAAAAAAATCCCAAAAACCGAATTTTTGGACGGGGGACTTTGGACGGATTTAATAATTTAATTAACCAATATTTTTAATTTTTTAATTAAAAAATAAAAATTAAATTCCAAAACTTAAAAAATTTTTTTATTTTTTAATTAAAAAAAGGTCCAGTTATTTGGTCACGTCCAGAACAAATAATTGTTTATATTGATAAATCTGAAGATAATTTATTAGAAAAAAATACTTCGATAGATAAGGATAATTCTTCAATTATTAACCACCACTTACGGTTGCAATGCAAAGCTAGTGGATTTCCAACACCTTTGTATCAGTGGCTAGATGATGATAGAAAATTGGAGGGGGCTAATCAATCCTCTTTAATTATTTTAAGGTTTTTAATTTTAAAATAAAAAAAAATAAATTTCAAAAAATATTTTTTTAAGTCCAAAAAAATATTTTGAGTCACCGAAAAAATCAAAAATAATATTTGATGTTATTTTAGAGGGTTGTTACCTGAATATCTTTGAAAATTTATTTAAAGACTCGAATAAAAATTAATAACTAATTGGCCTATTAAATATTTTTTACTAAATTTATGCCCCATGTTTTTAAATATTGGTCGAGATATTAGTCGAGCTATAAGCTGAACTTTATTGGGATTTGTAAGGTGGAAGCAAGCTGGGACCATTCTGTCAATTAAGCCTAAGAATATATTTAGCATTACTTTCCTTAAAAATAGTTATTGGGTTGATCAGACCTTTAGGTAATAGTACCTTCAACAAACCACACCGGTGTGCCCTCCCTTTGGGGCAAGTGGAAACTGATTTATTGAAGAGATCAAACTATTGCACAATGGAAGTATCTTACAATTTTTTAACTTGAAAAAATTATTTTCCTCAAATATAATACTTAAAATTAAATAGATGCCCATGTACAGCCAGAAATGTTTTTCGATGTAAAGTTTGGAATCAAGTAGAGGAAGGCAAAGAATGGTCAGAATTTTATAGAGCTACAGAAAAAACGTTTTATTCTGAATTAATTTCTGATATTGTTGATCTCTCCTCTTTTGCTGTTCCCTTTGCTGGTTTTTTTGGAAAATTTTTAAAAATTTAACCAGAAAAATTTTTTTCAGACTGCGAAAATTGTTACAAACAAAAAATGGAAGAATTAGCAAAACGCTTAGGTGATGAACACAAACTTGGAAATTCTAATGATAATTTAAATCTACATGAAGATGACCCTATGACAAGTACAAAAATAAATTTAAAAATCAGAATTTAATTTAAATAATAAAACACAAGAATAAGTAAATAAAATACAAAAATCAGAATTATTTCAGAATTATTTAAATAAATCAAACCAGAATATTTAATTTATAAAAATACAAGTAAAACACATAAAATCAGAATTATTCTGAAAAATTGTTAAAATCAGAATTTTTATGAAAAAAAGAAAATAAGAATATTTGAAAGTCAGAATTATTTAAATAAATCAAATCAGAATATACATTATTTTTAAAATTATCAGAATAATTAAAACCAGAATAATTATAACCAGAATATTTAATAAAACCAGAATAATTAAAATCAGAATATTTAATAAAACCAGAATTATTAAAACCAGAATATTTAATCAAACCAGAATTATTAAAACCAGAATATTTAATCAAACCAGAATTATTAAAACCAGAATATTTAATCAAACCAGAATTATCTACTTATTTTATAAAAACACATTATTTAAAAACACAAAAAATACATGTATTTAATTCTAGCAATGGCCCCAGAAGAATTAATAGCATCAGACAAAGTAGCTCTAATAATTTCAAATCGTTCATATTCCCCAAATATGACTAATTTAATTACTCCACATTGTGATGCTGAAACATTAGCAGACGCTCTTCAACAACTTAATTTTAAAACTGTTACTTTGGGGGATTTAAATCTTTCTGAAATGAAACAAATGATTAATGCTTACAAAAAGTTGTTGGGGGAGGGAGTTTATGGTTAATTAATTTAAAAAAATCAGAATTATTAATTTCAGAATTATCTTTCTAAATCAGAATTATTAAATTAAAGGGAAATACAAAAATGAGAATTATTAATAAGAAGGGAAAATACAAAAATCAGAATTATTAATTAAGGGGAAAATACAAAAATCAGAATTATTAAATCAAAAGGAAATACACTCTGTTCCAAAAGTATATGCCCACCTATATTTTTAGCTTTATCCATGTGATATCGCCATAGATTTTTCTCAAATTTTTATGATTAGATACCTTGACATTTTCAAACAAAATACAAAAAAAATTTTTTAAATATTTCCTTTTCTTTATTGTAAAAAGATCAAAATCTAAATATTGAGTGTTCCAAAAGTATATGCCCACCCTCGTTTTATAGGTTTTTAATAGTGGAAAAAATCCACAAAATTTTTTGTTAACATACCTATCAATATAGATAAGAAATACAAAAGAAATTAAGTTCTGATGTACTCCTATCATCGAGATCTTGAAACCCGAAAATCAACGGAAAACCGGGGGTAGACGTCTTTAAAAAATATTTCGACTCCTTATAGGCGAAATAAAAATTTTATTTTGGGCTCATCTGAAAGCCCTTGAAATTTGCTACAAGATAGTTTTTATCTCATAATCTAGAAAAAATTCATTCTTGATATATAATGAGTTTAGTCTATAAGTTACATTTTCATCACTTTTTGGGGGCGTTTGAGTGATTTTTACGACTTGAAATTTTATCACATTTTGTCTTAAAGGTTAATGTTTTTCAAAAAATAAAATTAATGCTATCTTGTAGCAAATTTCAAGGGCTTTCAAATAAGCCCAAATTGAAATTTTTATTTTATCTGAAAGGGGTCGAAAATATGTTTTAAAGTCGTCTACCCCCGGTTTTCCATTGATTTTCGGGTTTCAAGATCTCGATGATGGAAGTACATCAGATCTTCTTTTCTTTTTTATTTCTTATCTATATCGAGAGATATGTTCACAAGAATTTTTGTAGATTTTTCCCTCTATTAGAAACCTATAAAACAAAGGTGGGCATATACTTTTGGAACACCCAATATTTAGATTTTGCTTTTTTACAATAAAGAAAAGCATATATTTTTGTATTTTTTTGTATTCTGTTTCTAAATATCATGGTATTTAATCATAGAAAATTTAAGAAAAATCTATAGCGATATCACATGGATAAAGCTAAAAATATAGGTGGGCATATACTTTTGGAACAGAGTGTACAAAAATCAGAATTTAATTAAGAAAAGGGGGAAATACAAAAATCAGAATTATTAATTAAGGGGAAAATACAAAAATCAGAATTATTAAATCAAAAGGAAATACAAAAATCAGAATTATTAAATTAAAGGAAAATACAAAAATCAGAATTACTAATAAAAAGAAAATACAAAAATCAGAATTTTAATTAAAAGGGGATAATACAAAAATCAGAATTATTAATTAAAATGGGGAAAATACAAGAATCAGAATTACTAATAAAAAAAAATACAAAAATCAGAATTTTAAAATTTTATTCTGTTTTTGTATTTTACTTTTTAGTAATAATTCTGATTTAGTGGTTCCCCTTTTTTCCTAATATTTCTGATTTTATGTGTTTTTAATAATTCTGATTTTGTGTATTTTTTAAATTAAAACCAGAAAATAAACTGGAAACTAAACCAGAAAATATTAATTAAATCAATCTTAATATAATAAAACAGAATTATTTTAATCGAATTAATTTTCTAATCAAAAAAATAAATAAACACAAAATTTTCCTTATTTTCCAGCCATTTTTTATTTTGCTGGTCACGGTTTTGAAGCAAATGGCCAGTGTTATTTACTACCAATCGGCGCCCCTGCAAACGATTATGGCCCTCAAGATTGTCTTAGTATGGATTTGGTGATGAATGAATTTCGTGATTTCCATCCAGCATTAAATTTAATATTGTTGGATATGTGCCGGAGATTTTTACCTTTAAATATCGATGCGTTTGTGGCTTATTCTGAACGGTTTAGACAAGGCGAAATTAAAATTAATAGAAATACTGTTTACGGTAGGAAAATTAAAAAATTCTGATTTTTAAATTAAAATTCTGATTCAAAATTCTGATTTGTAAACTTGAAAATTGATGATTCTGATTTAAATAAACAAAAAATACAAATTCTGATTTTAAAATTAAAATACAAAAATCAGAATTTTTCAGAAAAATCAGAAAACAAGAACTTTTCAGAAAAAAAATCAGAATAAAAAACCAGAATATTTCAGAAAATCAGAAAAAAATTTAAAAAAAAACAGAATAAATAAATCAGAATTTTCTGTCCATCAGAAACTTAAGTTTACAAATCAGAATTTAAATTTCTGATCTACTTAAAATTAAAATTCTGATTTTTAGACTTAAAATTCTGTTGTATTTCAGATTTAAATAAGAAATACATAAATTCTGATTTAATTAAAAAGGTTATGCTACAAGTGAGGGTATCGGCGCCTATGAAGTTAAAGGAGAAATGAACGGTGTTTTTATGAAATATTTGAAGAAACGAATAAAACAGCCTAGGCCATTACTTGATATGTTAAATAAAGTATTTTTAGGTGTGTTTTAAAAATTAAAAAAATATTTTTAAAAATTCAATTAAAGATATAGAAAGAGACCCAAAAGTCAGGGATGTCCAAATCCCAGAGCTTCGTTCAAATTTAACCAAACAACGAACTCTACTCGATCCCTTATGTAAAGATGGGCATACAACCTCATATAATCACCACACATTTCATTGGAGAACAATGCATGGTGTGAAAAATATTTTTTTTTATTTAAAAAATTTTTCAGAAAATCAGGAAAGAATCAGAATAAAAAATCAGAATTTTTCAGAAAAAAAATCAGAATTTCTCAAAAAAACCAGAATTTTTCAGAAAAAATCAGAATTTCTCAAAAAAAACCAGAATTTTTCAGAATCAGAAAATCAGAAAAAAAATCAGAATAGAAAATCAGAATAATTCAGAAAATCAAAAAAATTAAAAAAAATCATTTTTAAATAAATATTTTCTTAAAATCAGAATTGCCTATACCTGTACAAATTGAATTTTCTGAATTAAAATTACAAGTGACTATATGGTTCGATTTTTGTGGGCATTTTACTAATAAAGTAAATAAAAATTTAATTTTAAAAATTTCAGAAAATTTTTTAATCTAAAGGTTTATGTATTTAGTAGTGTTGAAGATTTAATTCCAAAAGATGAAGATTTTCAAGAATTTATGGAAGGGAAAAATAAAGAAGATTTAAATAAAGGAGAAGGTTCTTAATTGAAAATAAGCTGAAAATTAAAAAAAATTTTTTAAAGACGGAAGAATGCTAGTCAGTGATTGTAAAACATGTTCAGAATGGGCATTGTCTCATTTGGCTTATTTGCGCTTTCCTGAGGTGTTTTTGTTTTAATTAAATTCTGATTTTCAGAATTTATAAATAAATACATAGAAATAGAGAATATAATACAAATCAGAATAATTAATTAAAATCAGAATATTTAAATGAAAACAAACCAGAATATTTAATTTAAATAAAATACAATCAGAATTTTAAATAAACTAACAGACTCGCAAAATCAGAATTTAATATAAACAGGAAAATACAAAAATCAGAATTTAGTAAATAAATTATTGGTAGAACAAAACCAGAATTTCATAAAAACATTTATTCAAAAATCAGAATATTTAATAAACTAACAGAAAACACAAAACCAGAATTTAATATAAACAAGAAAATAAAAAAACAGAATATTGAAATACAAAAACAAATAAAAACAGAACCAGAACTTTAAAAATTAGATAAGAGAAAATACAAAAATCAGAATTTATTAAATATGAGAAAATACAAAAAACCAGAATTCTGAATAAATTATTGGTAGAAACAGAATCAGAATTCAAACAAAAAACACAAAAACCAGAATTTATTAACTAATCACTTAAAAATATTTTTAATTAAAAGGAATTTGAATGTTCTTCTCCAAAAATGTGCAAAGACGATGCTGAGGGTGTTTCTCTATGTGTTTTACTTTCACATTTACAAAAAGCAAAGGTTCAAAAATAGTTTTTTGGCAAAAATTTTTTAATTAAAGGGGGAGCTAACTTGTGTAGTCGAAATAAGGGATAGACAACAAAAATTAATAGCAACAAAAGAAAATCAGTTGTTAGGGCATGTTTTGATAACGAGAATAGCTGGAAGGAAATAATTTTTTTTTAATTTTTCAAATTTAATTTTATTTTAAAAATTTTTTAAATCAAAAAGCCGGTGATTTTAAAACAAATTTTTGAGGAAAAAATTTTCTTGGCGTTTTGTATTTTTCCTTTATTTTTAATTCTCTCCCCATTTCTACTCCCTATCCAAAATTTGTTTTATTAAAATGCAGCATTAATATAAAAGAGAATTTTGCTGGGCAACCCCGTGGGGCTAAGATCGTTGCTGAGTATTGCGCCAGACTACTGTTAGACAAGGAAGTGCATTGAGGGCAGAGAAAAAGAACTGAATTCTCTCCCTCATTGTGCTGGGTCGTCTGTGTGGTGCGGCCCCAATTTCGCCTTTCTGCCAGTCACACCCGACAGCTAGACAGTTGGAGTGTTTTCCCACTCCATTCTTCATAACCTTCCCTCTCATTCCACACACACTAACCCTAGTAGAGAAGAGAAGTGCCTTCTGGCATAAAAATGAGAGTGGAAAAAAGTGTGCGGAGGTGAGACGCACAAAATTGAGTGCTTCGGCATTAAAGAAAAAATTTCTTTGGTGAGCCTCGGCTCAACAAAAAAAATAACTATGATGCGTACGCGCGTCGAAATCACGTTCTCTGACCAGCTGAAAAGCTGAGAAGAATAAAGTCCAGCTGTAGCTGGTGGACACTTCGGTGTGACAAAATTTCTCTGAAGAAATTGTCTAGCCTGTCGGTGGAGGTATATGGAGGAAAGTGTGACTAGGCTTCGGAGGTTGGAGGAGAGAGGGAAATTGAACCTTGCTGATGCTACAAATAAATGTCTGATTGTGGTACGATGAGGCGGGCGGCCCCCCAAATTTTTTTTTTGAAAATTAAAAATGATTTAGAACTGAAAATTACATATAAATAAATTTTATTTTTCATTTAATATACAGTAGTAAATTAAGAATGGGAGCTAGAACGAGAGGGCAAAAGTGATGCGCGAGCCCTTAAACGAGTTAGTATAAAATCAAGCAAATAGTTTCTTGTTCTTGATTCTCTTAATTTTGCATACCAACTTTCATCTTCTTGTACATATATTTCGATGTGCGATAAGGTTTCTGCTCGTGTTCGTCTACTTTGGCAAATCTCGTGTATTTTTATAAAATTAAAAAACTGGTGATTTTAAAATAAATTTTGAGGGCAGAACTCGACAGCTGGAATTATAAAATTTTCTTGGCGTTCAGTATTTTTTCTTTTATTTCTTATTATTTTTTAATTCCCTCTCCATTTCTACTCCCTATCTAAAATTTGTTTTATTAAAATGGAACATTAATATAAACGAGAGTTTTTCTGGGCAACCCCGTGGGGCTAGATCGTTGCTGAGTACTGCACCGGACTAGTGTCAGACAAGGAAGTGCTTTGAGGGTAGAGAAAAAGAACTGAAAACTCTCTCTCATTGTGCTGGGTCGTCTGTGTGGTGCGGCCCCAATTTCGTCTTTCTGCCAGTCACACCCGACAGCTAGACAGTTGGAGTGTTTTCCCACTCCATTCTTCATAACCTTCCCTCTCATTCCACACACACAAAAAAAGAAAAATACAAAAAAAAGAGTGAGGAAGTGCCTTCTGGCATAAAAATGAGAGTAAAAAGAAGTGTGCGGAGGTGAGACGCACAAAATTGGATACTTCGGTATCTACTAAGAATTTCTTTACTGTGTTCTTTGGACAGTAAAGAAATATCTATGTTGCGGCTAACGCGACGAAATCTTGTTCTCTGACCAGCTGAAAAGCTGAGAGGAAAAAAACATCTAACGGTGTACAAACAACGTTGTAGAAACAAAAAAAACTTGAGAAGAAAGTGTCTAGCCTGTCGGTGGAGGTATATGGAGGAAAGTGTGACTAGGCTGCGGAGGTTGGAGGAGAGAGGGAAGTTGAACCTTGCTGATGCTACAAACAAAGTCTGATTGCGGTACGATGAGGCGGGCGGCCCCCAAAATTTTTTTTGGAAAGTTTTTAAAATTAATTTTAAAATTGAATAAGATCAGAATGAGAGAGAGAAATAGATCGAAAAAAGAGGAAAACAAGTGTAGAATTAGAAAATTTAATTTTTTAAAAGTGTTTAAGATTATTGCTGAGTACAGGAAGTACAGCAAGTGTCAGATAGGGAATATAATATTTTGTGATAAGGGAAAAAGAACTCAACCTAAATCTCAAATGTTGATATATAACGGATATGCAGTTTGTAAATTTAGTTTAATTTCAAAATTTTTTACAAATTTTCTGGATATAGAGTGAAGGACAACACCTCGTCCAAGAACTGCTTCAAATTCAATGAACAGATGACAAGCGTTATTAGGATTTTAGTCTGAAGATGTCACTATCACTTTAAGCTTAATTTATCGCACAAAATTCATTTTTCTGCCTATACTCAACTGATCTTTAATGAATTTGGCGTTCCGTTTTTTCTTACTATTTTCTTCTGCTTTCTCATTCATTTTGCTCCCCATACAAAATTTATACAATAAAAATGCAGCATTAATATAAAAGGAATTTTTTGTTGCACCCTCGTGGGGCTAAGATCGTTGCTGAGAACTACGCCGGACTAGTGTCAGACAAGGAAGTACATTGTGAGGAGAGAAAAAGAACTGAATAGTTTGTTCTCTTCCTCGCATCGTGCTGGGTCGTTTGTGTGGAGCGACCCAAGATTTCACTCTATATTTGTCACAGACCACCTTGGGCGGTATGGTGAGCGAAAGCTCATCCGCCATTCCCTTCACTCCCATTCCACACACATCACTCCCCCCGAAAAACACAAACCTGTGCGAAGGCTTAAAAAACCATCACACATGGCTGCTTCGGCAATAAAATGGATTTAAAGAAAGTGTGCAGAGTAAGTTCCTTTCGAGGAAAACCAACCCGTTCCCACCACCTAACTGTCCAGCCGAAAGGCTGAGGAGAAAAAACAACAACAACCTATACGCTGCGGCGTTCACTAACCTTCACCAACCTTCACCTACCCAATCCCCCCTCGAAGGAATGGAGGAATCCGCCAAGTGTGTGTAGGAGGTATTTATGGAGGAATATGTGACTTTGGAGGCTGGAGGCAGAGTGTAAATTGAGCCTTGTGACGCTAAGAATAAAATGTCTGATTGTGGTACGATGAGGCGGGCAGCCCCCCAAATTTTTTGTAGTTGAAAAAATTTTTTTCAAAGATCTAATAAAATATATCACGAAAAAATTAATCTTACTGGGGAAAAAATATATTTGTAATAAATAAAATGCCTGATTGTGGCATAATAAAATGTCGGAAATTTTTGCAAAATCTGTCAAAAAATTTTTCAAAACTCATAAAAATTTTTGAAAGTTTTAGACTTTGATTTTAAACCTATAAATTTATTTTTTTAATATTATTGAACGTGAAAAAATTAAGAAATTAATTTGGTTATAAATTTTCAAAAATTTCTGCGACGCAGGTGGATGAAATAGGAGGATTTATGCCTACGAAGATCTAAAACTATTGCATATATCCCTAAAAATTAGAAATTAGATGTCATCGACTCTAAAAATTTAAAAAAATTTTAAATTTTTTGAATATTTCTCAGGTACGGGAAAGTACGAGATACAAATCAGTGGTGGGTCGGAATAGTCAGAGGTGTCGGAAATTGGAAAAGCAGGAAATCTGAATTCCGACCCACCTATGATACAAGGTACGAGGCCTAAAATTAAGGTGATACGAGTACGACAAAATTTCAAAATTCCAATACTGCTTATCATAAAACAAGGAATATGAAATCAAATTTTCGAATCAAAAACACTCTTTTAACAATAAATTCTTTATTTTTTGTTTTATGGATTTATGTATAAATAATACTTTTTCTTAGAATATTTCTAAAAAATTTTAAGTTAGTTAATGTTTTTCTAAACATTTGCAGCAATAAATACGGGTGTGTGAAAATTTGAAATCTAGTCGCAGCCAACGCATAGTCTCGCTTATTCTATTGTATTTTTGCTTTGTGATAAAACCTTGTTTGTTAGTCAAGTCTCTTCTGTTAGTATCGGAAACACCGTAAGTCGACTCTTGTTAAAACTGAAAATGATAAAGCTCTACAGCTCTTGATAAAACTGAAAGCATTTTGACTTTAAAAAAATAAAAATGACTAAAACATAGCAAAAAGGTTTAGCTATTTTAGAAAGTATATTTAGTCTCAAGTATTTTTGATCAAAACACGAATAAGAATTTAGCCTTTAATCTTTTCCAAAAAAAACAATTTTTTGGTAATTCACGTGAAATTTTGCAGTTTTATTTAATTTTTTGATAAATACAAAATTAAATTTATTTAGAATTTTTTATTTGCAATTTTTAAATTTTTTTATAGTATTCGAGGGGTTAAACCAAATTTAGAATAGAGTAAGAATAAATTTAGCAAATATACAGAAAAATAAAATTTCACAGAAAGATAATTTACTGACAGAATAATAATTAAATAAAAATTTTTACTTATAAAATACCCGGCTAGTGTCCAAATTACGCGTTCAATCTCACCTTTGTCGTCCCAACAACCGTTTTGCATTCAGTGAAAATTTAAGCTTTTATGTTTGTGATCTATGGCGACGTACGTACAAATTCGGGTAACTATTCTGTCTAATCTAATCATTGAACGTGTAAAAGTTGATTGGACATAGCCACATTCCCATCCATTTTTCTCATATTTTAAACAAAATATAGCTACAAATAGACAAAAATTCCCTTAAAAATGGGCAAAATTTCCTAAAAAATTCTCCTAACATGCAAAAAATATTAAATTTGTTTATGTTCTCCGTCTAATATTGTGACTTTCATAGAATATAGAGGTATAATGAATTGGGTATGTGATCGGGCTACCTAAGCCTTAATGAGCTCTTCAGCAAATCCCAATATAGTAAAATCAAAATAGCAACATAAAAGTAACCATTAATTTGTAAAATTTTCACTAAAAATATTGCAAAAACTATCTAATAAGAACTCAATATTAAAAATAATTTAAGGAATGGATGGACCTTTAAGCAACTAAGAGGTTCCTGATAATCCAACAAATTATCCTCTGGCTGATTAATGCTAGGATGCTCCATTCTTATCGTTTGGCTGTTCCGCCCGATATCTCTATTATTCTCAGGCGAATTAAGGTGTTGGAGGCATTTCTGCAAAGAGTCTATATAGCGAATTGTCCCATTTACTATATAAAATAATCCTAACTTTATAAGCAAAAGCTAATTTAATTAAAAGGCTGAATAAACATTTTAAATTATTAAATGAATTTTTTGGGTAGTTTGGTGATTTTTTATTTTCAAAATTTGGCCAAATAAATACCATCAGAATTTACCAATAAAATAAATCCATTGTCAATAAAAATAATTCTTTAAATAAATAAATTTACAAAAAATGACTAAATTTAATTCAATTATTTTCTTAATTTATTTAATAATTAATTTTATGAACTATTATATAATGGCTGCATTCCGTGATACCGCACCAGGACGTTCACCTGGAGCTGGACATTAAATTGGTGGAAATTGTAATTGAATTTAATTTTTTATTTTAACAAGGGATCCTGTCGATATAAAAAAATAAATTTTCGATTTTAGCATTAGGGAATTCCCAAATTAAATCCTCAAATATCATGAAAAGTAATTATTTGTCGGGAGTTGCATGAGATCCCAGGCTTTACAGAAAAATTTTGGGGTTACATTGTGGGTGGTCTTTGCACATTTTTTTGTCTTTCCTGGACTGTTATACTTCAACTTCAACTTTTTGAATTCTTTGTGTAACAGAGGTCGAGTTTCTCCAAGTCATCCTCCGTTAGTAGTATATAAAATTTAACTGATTAAAGTTGAAGTATACGCAAATCTTCAATTATTTCATAAAAATTAACTATTTATAATTTTAAGCAAAAAATTAAAAAATGTGGCAGAATATGGGGATTTGGAATTTTGGTAAAATATCTTCAACTTTTCTTTAAATACAAAACAAAATTGGGATATTCTTCTTTAAATGATGAAAAATTATTTGGAAAAAAAATTTTTTCAAAACTTTCTTTATTATTTAATTTGTTAATCTTGGAAGAATAAATTGTTATGGGAAATTTTTTTAGAACATTTTTAAAGTGTCTTAACCAGGGTTTTCTTCATTTTGTGGTTTTTTGATAGGTTGTTGAAGATAATCTTAAAGGTAATCCTTAAGATCATTGTTCCCTAGGAAAAAATGCTAAAAAAGTGCTCTTTCGATATTTTTAAGGCTTGCCAGTAGGTAATCGGCTGCGCTGAGTCTGAATCTAAGCTTAGAATTTGTTTATTTCGAACCCTGAATCCGAATTCGACCAAGTCGAATATGGGGCAAAAATTCAAAATTTATGTTTAAAAAAGTCTAACCAATCGTGTATTTAATTGATCATAACTCAGTCTAATGTTGTCAAAACACATTAATTTTGATATCATTCGACTCAGCTTGAAGAACGCGTCAGAATAGCACTAGCAAATAGTTTCGAATTCCTACCCCGAATTCGACTTGGTCGAATTCGGGTTCAGGGTTCGAAATAAACAAACAAATTCTAAGCTCAGATTCAGACTCAGCAGAGTCGATTACCTACTTGCAAGCCTTAAAAATATCGAAAGAGCACTTTTTAGCATTTTTTCCTAGGGCCAATGATCTTAAGGATTACCTCTTTAGAAATGCTGATTTGTGGATTTTTATATTCTTCTGAAGATTATGAGGATTTTTTACATTTTTATGTAGTTTTTAGTATTGTCCGGCTAGGCTTTTTTCGTGATCTCCAGATTTTTTCCGACCGAACTAATCCAGAAAAATCCGCGGATCCGGCATAAGCGAGAGAGACTAAACCGGTTTTTGGGCCCGCAAAATGAGTTTTCCGGACACTGGTTTTTAGAATAGAATGCCATTATTTCTATTATGGGCCCCCCACAATCATTTAAAATTTTCACAGCAAAGCAAAAAATGGAAAAAGTCAAAAGTCATTTTATAAGATGATCACTAGTTCCAATAAAAAATTTCTCAATTAGGTATATTGATGGAGACATAAAATATACCGTATTATCTCTAATAGAATGGCCGTCTCCATTTGAATGGCCCCTTCTAATAGAATGGCCCCCTGGAGGATGATTGAAAAATAGAATGGCCGTCTCCATTTGAATGGCCCGCTTCTAATAGAATGGCCCCCCCTTAATGCCAAAATTTTCCCTTAATAAAATTTTTTTTCAAATTTTCACTTGTAGTGCCGGAAATCAGTATAGATCTCAGTGGATTTACAAGATTAAGGTGGATTAGGAGAGATATCGGAGCATTTGTGTCGATAAAGAGAAGGCGGAAGACCGGAAGCCCTCGGAAACCCGGAAGCCAGGAAAAACCGGATTTTATCAAAATACTCGGTTTCCGGGCTACCGGGCCTGGAAAACCCTGTCTCGGGCCTGGGGTCGAGCTCTAATAATAATTCTAAGAGCACAGGTTCATTTAACCTTAAAAATTTTGTAATTTCTTGCTAGAGAACTCAAAAAATTTTCTAAAAATTAATTAAATAACTAATGGGGAGAGGCTATTATTGGGCTCCAGATGTTTACGCTAGATGGCTTGACGTCAACATTTGCGATTGCGGAACTAGCAACTTTTACACCACAAAAATTCGATGGATCGAAGTGCCAATGATGTCGGAAAGTGACAAGACGGGAATAAAAACTGCTCGTTGGTTTGGTGGAATTCTAACTTTGGGTACGTTCATGAAAGAAAATTACCGTATTTTCTCGATTAATTCCCCTCCCTCGAATAATTCCCCCTCCCGATTAATTCCTAGAGTTGGGTTGAAACAATAATTCCCCACTCCCAAATACCCTAATGCAAGTTCAAATGCCAAAACTCGAATAATTCCCCTCCCTTGAGGGAATTAATTCCCAACCCTTCCCATGCCAATAAAGGGTTAAAAAAATATAATCCCATTTTCTTTGCTCCTCGACTCCCTTTATAAGTATTAATTCTGGATAATTTAATTGCCAATGAAATAGAAAGTGAGGATTGAAAAGTGATAATAATAAATTTAATAATTTTGAATAAATGAATAATTTATTGTCTAGTTAATAATTGTCTTATCCAATTTTCATTCCAGGACTTTCCGAGCTTGTTGGTGCTGCAGTCGTCGGTGGTTTCCATGATCACACTCATGAATGTGTTGAGATTGATTTTAAATGTAATTACTGTGAAAAGACATTCAAACGAACTTATGAGATTATCGATGCTGACACAGGCAACAGTGCTCTCTGGGGATACTATCGAAAAGAATATCAAGTAGGAAGTTTTTAAGTAGAAAGTTTTAAGTAGGAAATTCTGAGAAAATTTTTAATTACTGTCAATAATCTGATCATTAATTAATACAAGTGAATACGTGCATAGAAGGGCTGGGTTAATTTCGAATTTTCGCGTTTCGCATCTTTCGTATATTTCGCATTTTTCAGCGCGAAAAGTTTAGCATTCCCCATTTCGCTTAGCCCTGGTGCAGAGGTTGAAGCCATATATATATGCAATAATGCCTTATATGAGCTACCTAGTTTAAATTTAATTTAATCAAAAATTATGTTCAGTGTGAACGCTCATGCTCCACTCGTCGTTCATTTGACTTTGTTGAAAGCAAATATCGCGAGATGTGGGCCAACTATTCTATTTCTGGCGGACTTCACTGTAAGGAGTGGAGCAAGGACTTTTATTGGAAGATCAATTAAGGAATAATTAATGAAACAACTTGGTTTGGCACAATAATATTGCCTTATAAATTTTGATTTTATTAAAATTTTGATATTCGGAATTGTAAAAGTGCTCAAAAATTGTCATGATTTTTCATTTATTTTTAAATAAAATAAACTGATTTGGTTATACATATACTTTAGTATATGTTATACATAGTATTAGTACTTTTGCTAATACATATTACTTTATCTAATATGCATAATTTGTATTAAGATCAAAATTGGAAAACTTTAGATACACGTAATCGAACCGATAAATCGAACCTTGTCTTGATTCTTGATTTTGGTTGGGTATCTTGACCAGATTCTTGACCTTGAATCAAGGAAAAATCAAGGTCAGAAAAAATCAAGGAACGCTGAAAAATGCCTTGATCTAGTCTCTGAATCCAGGAAAAATCAAGGTCTGGATAGCCCGCTCTCTAAATATCATATATTTAAATATTGGGCACGGAAACGTGCCCTTTATAACTGGCACGGAACCGTGTGCACGGAAACATGCTGGCACGGAAACGTGCCGGCACGGAACTGAGCTGGCACGGAATCGTGGGCACGGAAACGTGGGCACGGAATCGTGTCTAACCGAACAAAGTAAACCCCCTACTTTTATTCTTTTTTTCCTTTAATTGCTCTATTTTCCAATTCCACTTCTTCCTTATTTTCATTTCCTAAAGGGAAAATAGTTGGCCTTTACAAAATAATCAAGCAATAAACAACAAACGGAGGCTTAATAAAAGCCAAGTAATTTTTCCATTTAAATTCAATATTAAACTACTTCAATTTAATAGTTAAAGGCCTTCTTCCCTCTTTATTAATTTTAAATTTAAATTGGAAAAAAATCAAAAAAAATTTTCCGTTTCCAATAAAAACAAGTAAAAATACTACCTAATTTAAATATCAAGTTAATGTTTATTTTAGGATTAGCATTTGAATTTAGAAAAAGATTTTGGAATTATTTTTTGAGATTTGTATAGCCTCTTAAGAATATTTTAAGATTAAAATTTTACTTTTCACTTTTCATTCCGAATTTTAATTTTTTCGTGCATTTTACTAATGTAGTACGGGAGCAGTCCAACCTTCCGCGAGCCTAACTAACCGCAGAGCTATAACTCCGTTCAAAATAGTCTAATCCGGGACGCCCTGGTATGGTTCGATTCAGCTCGTCGAGGCGCATCGATCCATACCAGGTTGTCCCGGATTCGACAATTTTGAACGAAGTTATAGCTCGGAGGTAGGTTGGCCTCGCGGTAGGTTGGGGTGTACCCAGTGTAGTACTATACTAACAATTAACATTTTAAAAATAAAATAATAAATTTTTAAAAATGTTAGGATAATACAGCAATAAATTTTATGAAAATAAGCAGTTAGATGTATATTTTAAATTAGTAAAAAATAATAAAAAACACAATAAAAATGCTTATATGTAAATCTCTCTTAATTTTTATATGCGATGTTAGCTTAAACCTAAAATTAATTTTTACTCCAAATTTAATAATAAAATTAGTGAATTATACAGAAGATCCTTAAAACGGATATTCCAAGATTATAATATAATCAAGTCATGTCCTTAATAGTTCCGGAACTAGTTATTCTAATTATTTGGTTTATTTCCGATTAATACTGTATTTTGTTTCCGGTTGATAGTCTATTTCATTTTATTCCTTCCGGTTTAAAGTCTATTTTAGTTGTTTCCGGATAGTTTACTTCTTGTTAATACTGTTTCCGGTCTATTATTTCTGTTTTTATATTGTTTCCGGTTCATAGTTTTTTTTTATTTTTTCCGGTCCGGTTGTGTATAATTCTGCTTAAGCTGTATTATTTTATTTCCGGTTGATAACGTATTCATTTTAACTGCACATTGTTTCCGGTTTATATTTTTAGTCAATATTTTCCTGATTTATAATAGAAGTTACCTATATGTATAAATAAAATTATGCAAAGACCTTCAACCTTAATTCCATCATCTACAGGCTGTAATATACCTCCTACCGTTCAGTTTCTAGCTGCGGTAAATTTAAAAATCAAAAGAACTAATTTAAAAATTAATTTTCCAGCCAATAGATAATTCTACAATTAATGTTACCTCGCCTTCTTGCCTCTCTGGAGTCGAAAATCGAATAATTTTGAATGTTGGGGGTATTAGATACGAAACTTATAGTCATGTTTAGTTGATTATTTAATTTATTAATTCTTAAAATTATTTAAAAAGGTTTTGAAAAAAATCCCAGCAACTCGTTTATCCAGATTAACTCCAAATTTGTCAAATTATGACCCTGTAAAGAACGAATATTTTTTTGATAGACATCCAGGAGCTTTTTCTTTGATTCTGAATTATTATAGAACTGGTAGGTTTTTAATTGAAAAAAATTTTTTTTTGAAATTTTTCCAATCCAAAAAGGAAAGCTGCACTATCCAGCAGACGTTTGTGGTCCTCTTTTTGAGGAAGAACTCGAATTTTGGGGGCTGGATTCAAACCAAGTAGAGCCTTGTTGTTGGATGACCTATACAAAATACAGGCAGAAATTAAAATTATTTAAAATTCAAAAAAACTTTAAAGAGAAACCCAAGAAACTTTAGCCTTAATAGAAAGTATGGAAATGGATACAGATATTCGCCCAACACAAGAAGATGTAGCCAAAAAATTTGGTTGGGAGGATGAATATAATAACGGAAAATTAAATTTGTGGCAAAAGGTCAAACCAAAATTGTGGTCGCTGTTTGAAGAGCCGTGGACATCGCGTGGGGCGAGGGTAGGGAACTTATTGAGGGTCCTCTTATCCTTTATTTCCAGATAATTTCAATAATTTCAATTTCCTGTATTGTTTTGTCTATTTTATGTTTTTGTTTAAAAACTAATTCTGGAATACGTCAAGTTGGAAATTTTCCTGCTTCGGAATATGTTTATTTTAATAATAATAGTGTTTTGATTAAAAGTATGAGGCGGCAAAATATTAATTTGCCAAGAAGGTGAGAATATTCTATTAATAAATATTATTATTATTAGTACATTTATGGAAAAACTTCCAAAATTAATTTTAAAAAATTCATAATTTTTTAAAATTATGTCTCAAATAAATAGAGAGAAACTTGACACTGGGCAGGCATCTAGACGTAGCCTGTAATTTATGGTTCCTGCGACCTTCAGTCAGTTTTTGCTAGAGGCCTTAGTTCACCACGTCACGTGTTGAACTTTTCTAAAAGGCTCTTTAACAGGATTAATAACTTTGTCCCTCAACAAATAAAAAATTTATTTAATATTTTTTAATTAAAATTAAAGCCCAACAACAACAACAACTTCCTTCATTATTCAATTCTTCTATCTAGAATTGGCTTGTAATTTATGGTTTACCTTTGAATTTATTGCCAGGCTTCTTTTCGCCCCCAGCCGTTCCAGATTTATCAAAAACCCTTTAAATCTGATAGATTTATTCGCAACAACCTCGTTTTATATCGACTGGATTTTAACAAACAATTTTTTAAATAATAATGATTCTTTGGAGTGTTTGAATATTATGAGGGTTTTGAGGCTTTTTAAATTGGCACAACACTCTTCTGGATTGAAAATACTTATACAGACATTCAAGGCGTCAGCGAGGGTGTGGAAAAATAATTTTTTATTCTTTAAGTGTTTTTGATTTACATTTCCCTATTTTAATTGCCTTGGCCTTGGGAGGGGAAGGTTAAAGGGCTTGAAGAGGAGGGTGATAACCTTGGGAGTGGAAGGTGATAGGACTTGGAGGTGAAGGTGATAAGGGACCTTGGGAGGTGGGAGGTGAAAGGACTTGGAGGTGAAGGTGATAGGGGACCTTAGGAGTGGAAGGTGATAGGACTTGGAGGTGAAGGTGATAGTGGACCTTGGGAGGGAAAGGTGATAGAACTTTACAAGAAGTATAGTGTGTACATAGCTCTTATCACGTATGTGATTTACCGGCTAACAGGGGATGCTTTCATCTTGGGAGAGGGACGTGAATAGACTTTTCAGGAAGAATCTTGGGGTTATTAGACCTTTAGTCCAATTTCACTGCCATTTTTTGCTGTAGTTTCCGCTCAACCGTAGGTGAGTGAGTTAAACTGGGGCAATACTTTCACCTTTCAGTCCCTTTTTCTTTTGTAGGATGGGAGGGAGAGGTGAATCGGAATTCTGATTTTCGGCACCTTCGCCATTTCCGATTCACCTCTGATGGGAGGGAGAAATTAATTTCCTATTTTCTCCCTCACTTCCTAAATACAAAATTAACCTTTAATTAGGTAATCTAATAAAATTTTCATTCTCACTATAGGAATTAATTTTGCTCTTCTTTTTTGTTGTTCTTGGAATGATTTTATTTGCCTCACTTATGTAAATAAATTAAAATTGAATTTAAAAATTTATAAAAATTCCAAATCCCCTCAGTTATTACGCAGAAAGATTAGAATACAATCCAGAGAACCAATTCGAGTCGATTACTGTAGGTATGTGGTGGGCTTTGATTACTATAAGTACTATCGGTTATGGTGATTCAGTTCCAAAAACTAGGTGAATTAACAGTAAAATTATCCAAGTAAAAAATTTTAAAGGTTGGGTATGGTTGTTGGCTCTTTATGTGCTTTAATGGGTGTATTAACTATTGCATTACCTGGCAAGTTTAAACCCTAACATGAATAGATATAATACAAAGCATATACCTATTTGATTCTTAAGTAGGGTTGCGTTTTCGAAACGGGCCGACATTCGAGTCTTTTTGGAGCCAAAATTCGAGGCACGATTCGATCATTCGAACAGAACCGGGCCAGCAACCCTATTCCTAAGGCTATGCAAGAGCCGACATTTGTCCGGTCAACCACCTTAGTCCGGGCAATTGAAGATGCGGAGTCGGTCCAGGCGCCTAACCTTTCGTATTAGATGAAAGAGGTGTAGCTAGACAATTTCAGCGTTATTATAACAGAGAAGATATAGAAGATAACATACACAAAACACCTCCTTAGAAGATAACAAATAAATCCTTTATTATCTCCAAATTAAAAAAAATGTTTTTCAGTACCAGTAATCGTTGCCAACTTTCAAAATATTTATTCTCACAGTAAAGCTCGTTCTAAATTACCAAAAAGACGCTTAAAAGTACTCCAAATGTCAGAAATTAAAGCTAAAGAAAGGCAACAACAAAATCGGTTTTTATCAGCTTGGAAGAATAATACTAATACTTTTGGGAGTAAAACAACAGCAGCTCTTCTAGGAACTTTAACTGGCGATTTATCCCCAGCTGTTGCTATTGCTGCTGGTTGGTAGTTTAAAAAATTGATCTTGAATAAATTTGTATGGAAGAAAGAGAAATACCTAACTAGATTATGGTAGAATGAGAGAGAAAAATAATGTTCCTTCGATCTACTGGCATTTATGCCTAGCTATACTGCTATTTCATTTTCTTAAGCCGCATTATTATTAAACCTCTTTAATAACCTCACCTCTTTATTAACCTCCATCGCTCCCTCATAACATGGATCTCCCCCTTTCCTTGCTAAGGAACTAAATTGTATATTTACGAACCCCATTATACCGTCACTGCCCATTTCTTCAGTTATCATAAAAACAATGACACTGCTTCACCTGAGTTATGAGATTTATGTTTAAAATGTTTAGAGGGTTTCTTGACTTTTTTTATAAACTAGTGATTTTTAGAGTAATTTTGGACGGATTATAACCTGCTAATTTGATAAATAATTAATTTTTGATAACAATTTATCCCAAAGGATTTTCCCCTGATTCAATAAACAACAACAACATTAAAAAATCATCAATCCACCAAAATCTAAATTTTACACATTCTTCCTCCTCAGCATTAATTAATCGAGCCCGTAAAGAATCTCTAGCAATAAATAAACGTCGAGGAAGTAATTTAATAATTCCAACAATAAATATTACAAAAGAAGGAAAATTGATGAGAAAAAGAAGTAAAAGAAATAATAACAATGATAATAATAATAATGAGGAAAAAATAATTTTTAATGATGTGGAGGAAGTTGAGGAATAAGATTTAAAAAATTTTTTTTTGATGACATGAGTGACTTCAAAGTGACTCTCGATATTATTTAGGGATTAAAAAAAATTTTTTTCAGTCTATAATAAGGTTGTAGTATCCGGATCCGAATATCCAAAATTCCGGATCCCGATATCCGAATTTTTTCGTATCTGGAAATCCGAAGACCAACTATCCGAGAACCTTAGTTTATAACACTGCTTCGACGCCATCAAAAATCTCGTCCCTCGTACTTGGTACTTGGTACGAGGGACGAGAAAAAATCAGAGATGGTATTATGTAAGTACGAGAAGAGTGGTACGAGTAGGAATAAATCGTTAATTTCCAATATACTGATTAATTTCTTGATTTTTGTCCTTTTAATATTTAAAATTAATTAAATTTTATTAGGTGAGGACATAATTAGTGGCCGTTTTTTTATTTGGATTTTAAAATAAGTTTTTTGAAAATATTTTTTATTTTTATTATGAATCATTTGTTAATGTATTTTCTAAAAGATCCCTGCATTTAAGAATTTTTGGGTAGGTATTCAGGAAGTTTGATCGAAAATTGAGATAAATTCCAAAAAAATTTTTTTAATTTTTCTAATCTGATTAAAATTAATAAATTAATTATTTAAAAAATAAAAGAAATTTTTTTTTTAGATTTAAAAATAAATTTTAAAATAAATTAATTAAAAGTTCATTTAATTTATTTAATTTAGGTAATCCATCAAATTTAAATTTAATTTTTATAAAAAAATATTTTTTTATTATCACTATAAAACAAAAAAAAATTTTTGAATTAAATTTAATTTAATAAAAAAGGTCACGATTTTTTACATATTTTTTAATTTGAAAATCAGGTTTTTATTTGATAAAATAAAAATTATAAAAAAGAGTTTAAAAAGTTGATTTAAAAATTTATTTTAAATTAAATTAATTTTCATTAAATTAATTACGTAGGTTTTATTTTTATTTAATTCTGATATTATTTTATAATTTATTCTGATTTTAATATAATTCTAATATAATAATATAATTCTGATTAAACTAATTAAATAATTCTGGTTTTAATTTTTAATAATTCTGATCTTTATTTATCATTTTTTGATTCTGATTTAATTAAATTCTGATTTCATATTTAAATTAGTTCTAATTTAATTAAATTCTGATTTAATTGTTCTGATTTTACTAAATTGATTTTATTAAATTCTGATTTAGTAAATTCTGATTTATTAAATTCTGATTTAATTAAATTTTGATATAATTAAGTTCTGATTTTACTAAATCCTGATTTGATTAAATTCTGATTTTATTAAATTCTGATTTAATTAAATTCTGGATTATATAACTTCTGATTTTATATTTAAATTAATTCTGATTTCATTAAATTCTGGTTTTATCCATATTTTATTCAAATTTCTGTTTTAAATTCTGATTTAAACAATAATTCTGTTATATTTAGGTTGTTAATTCTGATAATATTAAAATAAAATGAACAAACTATTTTTGTTATTATTATTTACAATTGTATTCATTACAATAATAAATGCTCAAATGAACATGGCGGAAGATGGAAAGGAGTAATTTTATTTCTAATATTAAATTTAATTATATTTAATTCTGAAAATTTCTCTAATAATTTAAAAATTTAAAATCCATTTTTAGTGCTCGTCTAAAGCGTTGGGGCGGCATGGGCCCGTGGGGTGGCGGTATGGGCATGTATCGTCCATGGGGCGGAGGAATGTATAATATGTACCGGCCGTGGGGCGGTGGAATGGGGGGCATGTATCGGCCATGGGGAATGGGAGGATGGGGCAGACGTTAAAAATGGAGGAAAAATTAAAGAAATGAGGAAAATTAATGAATTTTAAATAAAAAATAAAAAAATACATAGATGTGAATTTGATCATATTTTTATTAAGATTTTATTATAATTAAAACGAATTTCTTTGTCTAAAAGATAAACAATTATGGATTTTTAATTTTTCAACTTTGATATTTAATTAATCATAAAGAAATTGAATGAAAAATTTATGTAATAAAATTGAAAACTCGAGCAATCAATTTTCAATCAAATTCAAAGAGTCATACTTTTAGTAGTGTAAGAAATCTTACTCTGACCTTCCAAAATTCCTTCCAAAATTCCTTCAAAATTTCCTGATATCCCCGATATCACTTTAAACCCAATTTATCCTCCGATATCACCCTAACTCACCTTTCATCCTCCGTGAACCTCCGATATCTCGTTAAATCTACTTGATACTCCCAATATATCCTTCGTAAAGAGATCCTTCGATATCTTCATCATATTTCCACAAATAATTACAAAGGGTAATTATTGGTAAACTTGCTGGAGTGGATGGGTAATTAATCGAGATGGGCAATTATTTGAGAAGGTGTAATTATGCGAGTATATACGGTATCCTAATAAGAGGCACCTCTTTACACATCACCGAGCGAGATATGTCAAATATCACTTCGACATCAATATCACTTCGAAAAATCACTTCAACATCTTGAAGCAAATCCTCACTACGAGACTTTAATTAAACATTGGAAATATAATTTTTTGATAATTTAATAACCACGACTACTATACAATTTTTAAATTACCTAATTTTTAATGATGAAAATTAGGTAACCTATTAGTAAACTAATTTAACGAAAACAGGAAAACAGAGGAAGATTTTAAGAAGAAATAGGAAATTTATTTATTTTTTTATTTTTAATCACCAAATAGAAAACAACGACAATTATATTTTTGGTTGTTTTTATTAAAAGTAAATTTTACAAAAAAGTAATAAATAAAACTAAAATTAATTTCCTTGGCAGTGATAGTTGGAGAAAGGCGCTACCATTATTCTTTAAATTTTGAAAGAAAATTTTCAAGCAATTTGGTAAATAAAAATAAAAAATAAATATTAATGATCATGAGAATAGGTAGGTGGTCTAGTTGGAAGAAAACATAAATATATAAATAGAACCAGAATATCAGAATTATCATCAAAAATAAATTTAATTGTGTCTTATTATTTAGAAATAAATATTAAATAATTCTGATAAGTTATTCTGATTTTAAAAAAATTCTGAAAATAAATTCTGATTTTTATGATTATTCTATCTTAGTTACTATTTCTGGGTATATTCTGATTTAATTAAAAATAAATTCCGATTTTTAAAAAATAAATTCTGAAAATTAATTCTGAAAATAAATTCTGAAAATAAATTTTGAAAATTAATTCTGAAAAGGAGTTTTGAAAATTGATTATGATCCAATCAAAAATAAATTCCGAATATACACCTAGATTATTATTCTGATTTGTAGATTATTATTCTGATTATTATTCTGACCCTTTTACTTAAATTACAATTTGTAATTTATTCTGATTTTACTTAAATTACAATTGTAAATTAATTCTTTGTTCTGACTTTTTATTCTGATTTGTATTTTTGATTTTTAATTAATTTTCAGAATTAATAATTGTATTAGTATTACAGTATATATTCAACGAAAAATAAAATGAACAAATTATTGCTTGTTCTGTTAATTACTTTTGTAATCGCAACAATAGCTATTCAATATGGAATGGGACAGGATGAAGAAGAATTTCAGTAAGTTTTGTATATTAAATTCTGAAAATGTTCGAAAATTCTGATTTTTTATTTATAAATCAAAAGTGAGTAAATTTTGATTTAAAGTTCTGATAAATTCTGATTTTCTCAAATTTTTTTTTCGGAAATTCTCACATTTTTTTCCCGATTTCTGGATAATTTTGAATGATAATCTAATAAATTCTGATTTTAAAATTCTGATAAATTCTGAATTTTAGAATATATAAATTTTAAATTCTATTTTCTTTTCAGTGCTCGTATGAAGCGTCAATGGGGCTGGGGTGGACGCCCATGGGGATGGGGTGGTGGATGGAGACGTCCATGGGGCTGGGGCGGATGGGGCGGCGGATGGAGACGCCCATGGGGATGGGGCGGAGGATGGGGAAGGCGCTAAACATGTGTGCTCTTAACGAAGAAATTCATGAAAAAAATTTTCAAAAAATTTAAAAAATGTGATAAAATTAATTATAATATATTTATTTTTGTATTTTCAAAATTATTTAAAAAATTTGTCTTAAATTGACAGAATAAATGAATAAATTTTGCAAATATATATCCATTTTTTATTTAATTTTTTAATTAATTTTGATTGAAATTGAGATGTATTTGTCTTTTTTACTAAACTAAGTCAAACCAATCTAGCCCCTAATATTCAGACCGAGTTAGATTAAACTCGACATTTTTTCTTTGATTATGGTTCACCTGCCTTATTTTATTCATTTGCTATTTTAGATTTAATCATAACAATAATTATACAATAGTTGTGTTTGGAGATAAATATTTTATTAAATTTTATCCTCTATAATTAGTATACGGCAAAGTCACAAACCCAAAATCCAAGATGTTTCTGAAAAAGTCGAACGGATTGATAACTCCCGTTTATCGACGTCCCGTGTCCCGTCCCTTGCCACGCGCTACCTAAATTTTATTATAAGCAGGAAATAATTATATTATATACATATGTATGTACAATTAATCTTCAAAAATCACTTCTTACTTTAAAAATTTATTAAATTATTATTTTTACATCAAAAATAATTTTTTAAAATTCCGATATATTAAATTCTTCAAATACTTTTAAATTAAAAAAAAATTAATCAGTAAACAATAAATATTTTTTTGTTTTTAAAAATAAATTTTAATTTAAGACAAACAAAAAATTAAAAAATAAAAATACATATTAAATATAGAAAAGGTCAAAGTAGAAAAAATAAAAAATAAAGGTGATATAAAAAAGAAATTTTTTTTTAATTAAATTCATTAAATAAAAAAATAAAATTAAAATAATAAATTTAAAATGAAACAAATTTTAATTTTTGTAATGCTTCTTATTTTTATTATGGCATTAATTGATGTTGGAATGGCTGGGGAAAGTGAACAGTACGCTTTAATTAATATTAACTCTGATAATTAATTAATTCTGATTCAATTATAAAATAATTCTGATATTTTATTCTGATTAATAATTCTGATTATTAATAATTCTGATTAATAATTCTGATTTTATTGAAAAAGTTTATAAAAAATCAGAATTATCAGAATTATTAATTCTGATTTAATTAAATATCGAAATTATTTAGTATCAGAATTATTAATTCTGATTCAATAATTCTGATTATCAGTATATAGTTATTTTTCTGAATAATTAATTCTGATTGGCTTCTGAATAATAAATACATAACAGAATTATTAATTCTGATTCAATAAGTCTTATAGTAATTCTGATATAAATAATTATGTAATTAAATATCAGAATTATTAATTCTGAAATTAATTATGAAATTAATTCTAAATTATTACATATTACATATTAAATATATTCAGAATTGTTAAAATGAATAAATATTTATTCAAGTAATTCTGAAATTTATTTTTTTAGAATCATTAAGCGACAGTATTATCAACAATATCCGATGGGAGGAATGGGAGGCGGTTATTATGGCAAATAATAAAGCAAATATTTTAAATAAGATTTTCTAATGATTCTGATGAATTTTAATTTTAGAATATAAAAGATTTAAATTTTTCCTAAATTTTTATAAATATTTTTAACTTTTAATTTGTCTAATATACAGAGTTATTTGATTCAATGGACGTCATGATAAATTTTAAAACATAATTTATTTTGCATGTTTGATAACTAATTAAAAAAGTTCTGTCCTCGAATCCTCTCAGACTTGGCAGGAAGCATTGATAAAACATTAAGGTAGAATCCTGAAACCATTCAGAAAATAGTAAAGGACTGGATAGGATTTAATATTGAGTTCTCCGAGGCAGTTAAACTCCTCGACTATCTCACGACCAACTGATCATCTTCATTTTTGTTTTATTTAAGGAGGAAACTTCGTCGATCTTACAATAATTTAATAATTTAATAAACAAGAATACTATACCATTTTTCAAATAAAAAAGGATGGATAATTTATGAAATTAGGTGACAAAATTAGTAAAATAATTTAACGAAGACAAGAAAACAGGAAGATTTTTGGAGAAAAAATTAATTTTTAGAAAATTTTTTATCATCAAATTTCATCAAAAATAATTTCAATCTGCTTACTAATTTGTTAACAAATTTTAAGATTCAAGCGAAATTTTGGTTGTTTTTATTAAAAAAATTATTACAGAAATTTTTTTCCAGTGATATGTAGTTATAGAAAGGCTGCCAATATTTTTTTTAATTATTAAAAAGAAAATTATAGCAATTTAGTGAATAAAAATAAAAAATATATTAATTATCATAAGAATAGGTAGGTGATTTATAATCAAAAAATAAAATCAGAAATATATAAATAAAATAAGAATATCAGAAATTTCATCAAAAATTATTAAATTTTCAGAATTATATACCTAATAAAATTAGAATTTGTAATTCCGATATAAACAAAATATACTACAAAAAATGAATAAATTATTCCTTGTTCTGCTAATTACTCTTGTAATTGCAACAATAAATATTCAATATGGAATGCCACAAAATGAAGAAGAATTTAAGTATGTTTTTTATTTTAATACTTGATTATAAAGATCCTCATATCCCCTACGGTTTATCAACTATTCGGAACCTATAACACGGTCCCCAATAATCTGAAAAGTAGATTAAATCGACGAGGCGAATCAAATTATGTTTGTTTTGACCAAACGTATATTATAAGTCTCTGCAGATTAAAATCCTAAATTCTGTCCTTTCAGCATCCGTCAAAAACGTCAATTTTGCGGCTGGCCCTGGTGTGGAAGCCCATGGTGCTGGTGCGGACCATGGTTTAGCAGAAGCCGTCGGCCATCAGGATAGAGTGGAGGATGGAGACGCCCATGGTGGAGAACACAAGAACCAAATCCTCTCAAATGGATGGGGCTCTTAACAAAAAATTAATGAAAAGAAATTATAAAAAAAATCAAAATTGTGATAAAATTAATAACCTTTTAAGAATTTTTAATAACAATTTTTTTCGAAATAATAAAAATTTTTATGAAAAAAAAATTTTGCAATATAATTTTTAATTTATAATATAGATTTTTATTATTAAATAAACAGATAATGTCAATTGTGTGTGAATAATAAAAATCTAAATTTTGTTTTGATTGGTCCATAGCAATTCAATTATACGAAACTTCTTCAAATTTTGGTTCACCAATCTGTGACCAAGTTTCCTTTAAAGTAATTGAAATTTGCGCAGCCGTATCATTAATGATGTTCATTGAATTTTGTACAATCAATTTTATTTTTGCAGCACATCATTGTCCTCAATGTCCAACAATACACAATAAGGACAATATTGACTTTATCTAAACCAATTTTTACATTATTCACTCTAGGTGAAAATTTACGCTTACCAGCGATCAATGTTTGGCTGATTGCCCAATACTAAAATGGAAATATTAGAATGATAAATATTTCGAATTTATATTAGTAATCTCAATATTTCGAATTTAAAACAATCAGATATAGCGAAATGAGGATTTACTAAAATGGAAAATATTGGAATGATAAATATTTCGAATTTAGATAAATATTTCGAATTTATATTAGTAATCTCAATATTTCGAATTTAAAACAATCAGATATAGCGAAATGAGGATTTACTAAAATGGAAAATATTGGAATGATTTAATTGAAAATAATTTCTGAATATGTATAATTATATTAGATATTTTTATCCTGGGTTGTACTTGGGTTTTTAATGAATTATACATTGTGATTCTTTAAATTTTGACGAAATCATCTAACGAAATATTATTATGTCTATGTGACAAATAATTCGTTCGAAGACTTAATAAATGTGTCTTCTGACGAAATATTATTATGTCTATGTGACGAATAATTCTTTCGAAGACTTAATAAATGTGTCTTCTGACGAAATATTATTATGTCTATGTGACGAATAATTCTTTCGAAGACATAATAAATGTGTTTTCTGACGAAGCTTATAAAAGAGATCTATCGAGAATCAAAGCAAAGAAAAACGGAAAAAATCTAAGCTTATAGAAGAGATCTATAGAGGATCAAAGCAAAGAAAAACGGAAAAAATCTAAGCTTATAGAAGAGATCTATCGAGGATCAAAGCAAAGAAAAACGGAAAAAATCTAAGCTTATAGAAGAGATCTATCGAGGATCAAAGCAAAGAAAAACGGAAAAAATCTAAGCCTATAGAAGAGATCTATCGAGGATCAAAGCAAAGAAAAACGGAAAAAATCTAAGCTTATAGAAGAGATCTATCGAGAATTAAAGCAAAGAAAAACGGAAAAAATCTAAGCTTATAGAAGAGATCTATCGAGGATCAAAGCAAAGTAAAACGGAAAAAATCTAAGCTTATAGAAGAGATCTATCGAGGATCAAAGCAAAGAAAAACGATAAAAATCTAAATAAAATCTAAATAAATCTAAATAAATTTAAATAAAAATCCCATTTTAGTAAATCCTTATTTCAATATATTTGATTTTCCTTAATTCTATATCCTTATTCCCCTAATATATCCCATTTTAGTAAATCCTTATTTCAATATATTTGATTTTCCTTAATTCTATATCCTTATTCCCCTAATATATCCCATTTTAGTAAATCCCTATTTCAATATATTTGATTTTCCTTAATTCTATATCCTTATTCCCCTAATATATCCCATTTTAGTAAATCCCTATTTCAATATATTTGATTTTCCTTAATTCTATATCCTTATTCCCCTAATATATCCCATTTTAGTAAATCCCTATTTCAATATATTTGATTTTCCTTAATTCTATATCCTTATTCCCCTAATATATCCCATTTTAGTAAATCCCTATTTCAATATATTTGATTTTCCTTAATTCTATATCCTTATTCCCCTTCATATAAGGATTTAGAAAATCCTTATTCCCCGAATTTAGAAAAATCATGTAAGGCGTACTTTGATCCGGATGGGCAAGGATGGAGAAAAGGAACTTTAGTTCCTTTGGGAAAGGATTTAATAAGGGGAGGAGATTGACAGATAAGGCCTTAGGATAAAACTAAGTGGAAAATAGTGAAAAGGGGATCAGTCGACTGTTCACCAGTCAGTTGGAAAGTAATCAATAGAGAAGTGAATAAACCGGCCGAAGAAGCTGAGAGCTTATTCATTAATCCTGCAGAAGAAGCCTAAGAGCTTATTAATCAGCGCATATTATTCCCGGGCAAGTCGGTCTCGTAACCGACCAGCATTATACAAGCGCATAGAAAGGCCTACCCTCCGCTCCGCAATATACTCATCGGCATCGCCTCTCGGGACCCTCAACATCGCACGCAACCCGCCCAACATCCCAACACCATCCTGGCCCAGCACAAGCTTTACTGGTAGCCAACATCCCAACACCATCCTGGCCCAGCACTAGCTTTACTGGTAGCACCGGATGGTTACTGGTAGCACCGGATGGTTCAGCGAACGCTGAACGTATGACGATCCATCCCATAGGCCCTGGGTTAGAGAGAAGGAAATTCCGCCAGAGAAGGCGATGATTAAGCTACCCCGCAGGTGAGAGAAAAAGCGGGAAGAGGGCAGATAAGAAGACTAGGGACAGTCTTCCCTGGGGATGGAGGTGTAAAGCATATAGCTATTTAATTCCTAAGGCTGAGCAGTAGGCGGCGTGGTGTAATGGCTAACACATCAGTCCGGTCTACTGAAGACTCCTGCTTACAGCTTACATGAATGTTAAACAAATGTTGAAATGCTTCTTCATTTAAATGTTTAAATAACTGTGAATGCTTATTCATCCCTCACGGATGTTTACATAAATGTTTAGATGCTTATCCTTTCCTTTAACCATTTTCCCATTAATTTATCTTCACTTTACACTGAATTTTTCTCAAACATAATGTTTAGATAAATGTTTAAATGCTTATCCTTTTTCCCATTAATTTCTTTTTACTTTACACTGTTGTTTTCCCAACAAACTTTTCACTTTTTTTTGAGATTGTGATTGTTTATCTTTACTTCCGCTCTTTTCCCTTTCCCCTGCTCTTTGCTTTAACTTTCTTTTTTGAACCTTTGACCCCTTTTGGATTGGATGTAAAAAAAATTTTGGTTCATACATTCAAAATTCTTTAAAGAAGATTTGGGAAATATTGTAAAAGAGGAATTTTATAATGAACGCGAAAATTTTGAAGAGAGTTACGAAAATAATAAAAAAATCAAAATTGTTTGACAGTGAATTATTTAGGGGAAGATAACACGAATAAACAAAAAAAAAATTTTTTTTTTGAGTAGAGCAATGGATTTTAGAGCAATATTTGAAAACTCCAACAAATAAAATTAAAAATAAATTTGTTGTAGAGCAATAGATTTTAACACAATCATTGAGTAAAAGAAAAATTTAATGTAAAAAAAATTCGTTTATTGGGCAGTAGAAAGCCATATATAAGCAAATTTATTACCTTTATTTGAATATAGATAAAAGCAGTTTTAAATAATTGATAGAAAAGCAGTTTTGCGTTTCTTTAGTTTTTAGCGTTTTGTTTTCTTTTGCAATGCGTTCTGGCGTTTTTTGACAGTTGAATGCGCCTGAAGTACGAAAATGCCAGATCGTATTTTTTAAACCCCCAAAAAATTTGGATTTTGACTGAGTCATTACAGAGGTACCAACAATACATACACGAAACGTTTCGATTATTTGTTTCTTATGTTTCGTATTATTTTTGGTGTTTCGTGATTTTTTTTTGAATTTTGTGAGACCTCTGATTTTGTAATTTTAAAGCCAAAACTGAAGCCAACTGCTAAAAAATTCCCCCACGTTTATTGATAATTTTAAAATTTTCGCCTGCGGCGCAAAATGGTGATAAGAAAGGTAGGGTTTCTTTTTTGTATTTATTAGAACATTTAATATAAGTGTTCATTAGTGTCGTTTTAAATAATAAGAATAATAAAAAATATATATATATATAAAAATCGAGTATTTTTGTGAGAAAAATTAATATTATGTTCGTTTAATAAGGGATTATAACATTTGAAATATGGTTTGATAAAAACTTTTTTGAGCAATGATTTTAGTATATTGTAAAATAATAAAATATATATTGTAATGTTTATATATTATATCCTATACGTTTTTATTAGAGTTGCTGGCGTTTTTGAAAAAAAATTTTTTTTTGAAAATTAACCGTTCTTAGAAAATTTTGAAGCCCGAAAACAACATTGAAAATAAGCGATTTTATTCAAAAAAAAATTCTCCCTAAATAAAACCGGTATTTGCAACTTTAATTTATATGTATATTTAAAAATATTTGTGTAAAACTATATATATATTTTGTGGAAAGTATTTTGGAAGACAGACGGAATAAATAAAAAATGTTTTATTTGAAAAAAAAGGAAAAGAATAAAAGTCGTTCCTTTCTATCTTATGACACAGACAAAAAGGATTTTATTTATTTATTTTTTTAATTTTCAGTCGTTACTCTTTTCCCCACTTTTATGTGTAAAAAAAATTGTTGTTCGCAACCTTTTTTTAAATCTTTTTATTGGAATGGACAATGACTCAGCTAAAACTCATTTTTCTTTGGTTTTTTTTTGTGTCTAGGGTAATGTCTTCTGACTAATTGATACTTTAAAGATTGGAAAAGAATATAAAAAAAAATATATATTTTTTTTTTGAAAGTGTTTTTAAAGAAAGTAAAAAAAATTTTAAAGAAATTTTGAAGAGGAAGAAAAAAATTGTTTTTCCGATTATTGAAAAAATTGTTGAAGAAAAGTATTTCTTTTTTTTTGATTGTAGAAGAATTAGTATAATAATAAAAAAAAATTTTTCCATTGTTGACTTTTTAATAAAAGAAAAAAATTTTTTTTTTAAAGAATTTTGAAGAATTTTTGTTGTTGTTGAAATTAAAAGAATGAAGTAAAAAAAATTTTTTTTTGAATTTTTGTTGTTGAAGTAATTAATTTTTTTTGTGTATATATTTTTATATACATTTATTATTTTTTGTAGGCCCGTGGGCCTCATGCCACAATGGCAGCTTTTCTTCCTCCATTCCGCACCTCACCTGGATCTCCCTCCCCACCGCCATGGCCAGTGGCGGGGGGAGGTGGGACGGTGCTACCAGTAAAGCTTGTGCTGGGCCAGGATGGTATTGGGATGTTGGGCGGGTTGCGTGCGATGTTAAGGGTCCCGAGAGGCGATGCCGATGAGTATATTGCGGAGCGGAGGGTAGGCCTTTCTATGCGCTTGTATAATGCTGGTCGGTTACGAGACCGACTTGCCCGGGATAATATGCGCTGATTAATAAGCTCTAGGCTTCTTCTGCAGGATTAATGAATAAGCTCTCAGCTTCTTCGGCCGGTTTATTCACTTCTCTATTGATTACTTTCCAACTGACTGGTAAACAGTCGACTGATCCCTTTTCTCCTATTTTCCACTTAGTTTTATCCTAAGGCCTTATCTGTCAATCTCCTCCCCTTATTCAATCCTTTCCCAGAGGAACTAAAGTTCCTTTTCTCCATCCTTGCCCATCCGGATCAAAGTACGCCTTACATTTTCTCGTAAAAAAAGAAAATTGATTAATTGAAATAGTTTTAAATGATTTTGTTAGAAGAATGAAAATTAAGAGATTGATTAAGTGAAATTAGATGAATATAATAAGAGTTTTGAATGTATGACCCCTATAAGTTTTTTTTTTAAAAGGAAAACTTTTTCTTTTTTGGATTTTCTCGTAAATTATATTTCTTGTAAGTGTTCTTTTCTACTATTTCAGTATTTGAGTTTTGATTTTCCTGTATATCGGGAGTTTCGATTTCTTGGGAAATATTTTCATTTTCAATACCTTCGTTTTCTTCAGCTCTTGCCAGAGCTTTTTCTTCATCACTCGATAATTCAGGTACTGTACAAGCGGGTGTTAGTGCTTCAAAACACTTCTTTAGTTGATTTATATGCACTTTTCTGGATGTACCCTGAGGTGAGTTACAACTTACTATTGTGACATGTACTCCTTCAATTTTTACTACTCTAAATACACCTTTCCAAGGCATATGAAATTTCTTAGAAGTTCCTATTTTCCCTGCATAGTTTCTGAGTAATACTCTATCTCCTACTGTGACTGTGGGATTTCTTACTAATTTGTCATATTGAGTCTTTGCTCTTAACTGTGCTTGCTTATTTGCTTCATCGGCAGCCTCCCAGGCGCATCTAAGTGAAGTGATTAGTCTTTGCTTAAATTCGGAAATGTCTGTAAACGCAACAGGACTGTACACTGACGGGTCTAGTATTTGGTCTACGCAAAAGATAGGATCACGACCAAACATGAGAAAGAATGGCGTTTCACCTGTCGACGTGTGTATCGAAGTGTTATAACAGAAGCATGCGCAGTCTAAAAATTCGTCAAAATCTGGTTGATCCTTACTTATGTACTTGGAGAGAATATTATGGAATGTTCTAAAGGATCTTTCAGTCACTGAGTTTCCTTGAGACCAGTGTGGTGTGGCATAGCTTTTATTAATGTATAACATTGAGCAGAAGTCCTTAAAGAATTCGCTTGTGAAAGCTGTGGCATTGTCAGTTACTAGTTCTACACAGCCACCATATTTTAAGTAACAATTATTGAGAAATGCTCTTGCTAGAGTCATTGCTTTAGTGTCTGGGACTGGTACTGAAATAACGTATTTAGTGAACCAGCAAATTATATTCATTACATGTTTATTGCCATTCTGTGTTAATGGGAACGGTCCTGCAAGATCTAACCCAACTTTAGCAAATAATGTGTTTACTGGTACCATTTGCATTTCTGCCCTGTATGGTGGATTGGGTGAGTGTCTAAGTTTACAAGTTATGCAATTTCGTGTCCAGGTTAAAATATCAGCGTGCATTCTTGGCCAATAATATTTTCTACACTTCTTGAGGGTCTTTTTCAAATTCATATGTCCACCCCCTAGTTGTGAGGAGTGAAATGAGTCAAAAATAAGAGCCCTGAGTGACGATGGTACGAATATTCTTGGTTTTAAATTCGGAAGTTTGTGACATAGTATATCCCCTATAATTCTCAGGTTTTCAGCATTTAATACGAATTTCTCCTGATCATTGGGTGATATGTCTTCTGGGAGTTCCCCGGTTTTTATAAATTTAATATAGTCTGCAGCTTCCATGTCATTTTCTTGTTCTTGCTTAATGTCTATCGCATAATTTTCATTTTCTTTCCTAAGTGTTAAAACTGAAGCATAATGTTCATTAATAAGCCCATCTTTTATAGGAAGCGTGAAACAAACTGGGAATTCTGCAATGTCTTCTAGTTCAGTTTGCTCTTCTTCAGGCTGGTTTTGCAATCGCGAAAGTGCATCAGCGAGTAGATTTTCTTTACCAGCTATGTGTACAATTTTAATATTGTAATTTTGCAATTCTATGAGCCAGCGTGCTAAATTTGGACTTGCATCTGCTTTCTTTAGTAGGTAAGCAAGAGGTTTATGATCTGTGTGCAGTTCTATTTCAGCCATATAAATAAAAGGTCTGAATTGTCTTAGAGAGAATATTATGGCGCCCAATTCGATTTGGACTGGTGCCCATTTGCGTTCTGAAATTGTTAGAGTTCTGCTACAGTACGCGATAACTTTATATGTATTATTTTCAATATCTTTTTGCATTAGAGCGCCTCCCTGTCCAGTGAGGGATGCATCAGTAAATATATGGAAAGGTTTTTCGTAATCCGGAAATACAAGAACTGGTTGACTGGTTAAAATTTTCTTAATTTTATCAAATGCTTGTTGTTGTTCGTCACCCCAATGGAATTCGATTTCTTTTCTAGTAAGCTTTGTGAGAGGTTCAACTATTAGCGAAAAGTTTTGAATATGCTTTCTGAAAAATGAAGCCATGCCTATCGCTTGTCTAACTTCTTTAACAGTGGAGGGTGCAGGTAAATTATTTATTGTTTCAACTTTAGCAGTACTGGGAGTGTACCCTTTGGCATTTATTGTGTATCCTAAGAAATTCATCTCCCTTGAGGCAAATATACATTTCTTGGGACTTATTTTTAGGAAATATTTTCTTAATCTGGTAAAGACCTGCCTTAATGCATTTAAATGTTCATCAAAGTTTGGAGATTTTGTAAAGACTAGGAAATCATCTACATATGCTAGAACACACTCATCTAATCCGCTTATTACATGCGCCATTACTCTCGCAAATGCGCTTGTTGCATTCCTTAGCCCAAAAGGCATGTGTGTCATTTGGTATATCTCATCTTCCATTATTACTCCACATTTTCTAGAAGCTCTTTCTGTTAATCTAATCTGTAGGTAACCGCTTGACAAATCTAGTGAAGAATAATAGTTGCAGTTTCCTATTCTTTCCATTATTGACTCTAATCGCGGTAGAGGAAAGTGGTCTGGGACTGTTACCTCGTTAAGCTTTCTAAAGTCAATGCATGGTCTTAGTCCTCCATCTTTCTTTTGTACTAAAACTATATTCGATACCCATGGAGTGTCTGACTTAACCATTACTCCAGATTTTAAAAGTGCTTCAATGTGTTTCTGAAGTTCTTCTCGGTATTTAAATGGAACTCTATGTGGCCTAGACGTTATAGGTTCTTCAGTTGTGGTAATAATGTCGTATTCACCTGCTATACATGACCCTAGATCATATTGTGTTTTACTAAATACATCAGAAAATTCTTCACACAATTTTTCTAATTTTTGTCTATCTTCCCCTTGTACTGAGCTTTTAGAAAAATCTACCTTGAATGTCGGATTTGCTTCTACAGTGTTTACATATTCATTGACATTAATGTTTTCTACCTGTGTTAACCATGGCAGTTCATTAATTGACCAAACCTCATCAGCCAGAGCAATGTGCTTTCCTTTACATATGTGCTTTGGTTCAGTTGTTGGGTTGGCAATCAAAATTTTGTTTTCTTTTGCATTTGGTGTGACCACTGCCTCAATGAGTGCAAGATGGTCCTTCTCAAGCCTTTGGTCCAATGAGTGTACAAGTGCCATCTTTTCTCCACCATTAGTTTTGATTTTCACTGAAACAAGTCCGTGTTTTCCTGGTAAAATTGTTTTAGCTTCAATGGCTGCTACACGCATGTTTCTTGACTTTGACTTAATTTTATCTGAATAATTAAATTTATTTTCAAAATTAATTTTTCCTTTATTAAAATCGAATGTTATTGGCGGAAGTCTTTTTAGAATGTCACATCCTATAATTAATTGGTATGTTCTATTTCCTGTAATTTGATTATCTTCTACTACTCTTATAGTTACAGGTAATTTAGTTTTCGCCATTTCTAATAATACTTCAGCTTGAGCTAGTACATTAATTTCATGCCCTGAGGCAGACGTTATACTAATTGTTGCTGGTGTTAGGTTTAGTCCTAAAGTTCTTGCGAGTGAGATGGGAGCAATCGATATGCTCGCACCTGTATCAATTAAACACTTTACTGCTTTGTTATTTATAAACACCCCAGTTATTGTGGGACATGACTGTAGGGTATTTATAGAAAAATTTTGTGATGCCGCGGCATCCATGTCTTCCGACAACTTTTTATCACCCATTTTATTTGCTCTCATGACATTTACTGTGTGACCTTCAATTTCTACCGATTGAGGAAATTTAGAAACCTTTGGGATCCAAGACATTTTCCGTTTTTGTGACCTTACACTTGGAGTTTTGTCTCTTTTAAACTCAGGATTTTTGTTAACTTTTACCATTGGAATCTCTTCTGTGTTTCTGTTAATGCTTGTCTGTCTAGCTCTGTTAATTATATTTCGACTTTGACCAAATAGCATATTTCCTAACTGTCCTTGTCCTAAATAATTTTCTGCTGCTTTAATTCCCCATCTTATCACTAAATCTAGAGTTAATATGGCTATTAAAATTGATATTATAACCTTCCAAATCCATGTATAGTCCCCAATAATTTCAGTAACGAGGCTATTTCCTGCCTCTTTCCACTGATCAGATAGCGTTTTCACTACATGCATGTCTTTTTGTTCGATGCGATAAGAAATTTCGCTTGCACGGACTAAGTTACTCATGAATGTATGCGTTTTGAGATCCGTGAGATTTACTAGCATTAATTGATGGAATGAATGTGATTTTATTTCAGGTATACTGTAGGATTTGAGTTCCCTTAAATTGATTGGACGGGGTTGAATTTTTCTAAATTCCCCTGAGGTCTGGTTTACTTCTAGTACCTCATGATTTATTTCTACAATTGTTTTCCCATATATTGAACAAGGTGCTTTTCGAGCTGTGGGCTCAATTGTCATGGTTAGTGGATTAAGGAATGCTAAGTGTTCCCGACTTTCTGCTTTGAACTGAATTGGGATTAAGTCGAAACATTCGCTAAGATTAGTAGCTTTGAAAGAGTACTCGTCATTTTTAATTGGTATACATGGCCATACACGCAGTAGTGATGACCCTTCTCGTTTTGCCGTGACATAGTCATTTTCAAATATCATTCTAGCTAAGCCCGTTGGGTTGGACAAATATGCAGCAAGTGCCCATTTCTTAACTAGATCCAAATTTTGGCAAAAGGTTTTAAGCGAATGCGTGAAAGTAAATGTTAGAGTGTCAGCCATTTCTTTGTCTAAATATGTTAGCTTCGCTGCCATTTCAGGTGATGTTACTAAGCTAAGTTTTTGGTTACTGACGCTTCTTTTAGAGCGACTCCTAGTAACTGTAGCTAGTCCTTGTTCGGAAATTTCTAGAATGTTACTGCAATCCCAAAATTTTGGAGTTGGTTTAGCGAAATGAAGTGCTAATTGTGCGTCATCCGACAACCAGGTGTTATCTAAAAATTTTCCTTCCCAAGTCCCAATCTTGATATATCGACACATTCTATCCTTTGTGGGTTCCCATTTTAGTACAGTATTGTCACTTAATACACAAAGACCCTTCGAATAGGAGCAATTATTACTTTCCCCAAATGAGGTTCCTATACCTTCTTCACCCCAATGGGAATTAATTTGTACACTAAATAATAAGCAATTTTCGGATTTGACCTCGGTCCACCAAAACGATCCTATAAACCACATTTTCGGACTCGCGTCTATTTTATTTGAAGTAGGCCTTTCTGTGCGCCGGTGCTGCTGGTCGGTTACGAGACCGACTTGCCCGGGAATAGTATGCGCTGACTGATAAGCTCTAGGCTTCTTCTGCAGGATTAATGAATAAGCTCTCAGCTTCTTCGGCCGGTTTATTCACTTCTCTATTGATTACTTTCCAACTGACTGGTAAACAGTCGACTGATCCCTTTTCTCCTATTTTCCACTTAGTTTTATCCTAAGGCCTTATCTGTCAATCTCCTCCCCTTATTCAATCCTTTCCCAGAGGAACTAAAGTTCCTTTTCTCCATCCTTGCCCATCCGGATCAAAGTACGCCTTACACCTCCAACCCCGGGGAAGACCGTCCCCTGGTCTTTTCCTAATTTCCCAAATTTTCAATTTTATTTTTCATTTTATTTTTAACCCACCACAATTTACAGTTTTACCATGTGCCCCAAGTTTGTGCCTCCACTTCTATCTTCTTCTTCTCTCATCTTCTTCTACAGTCTCTTGCCAAGTGTCCGGGATTTCCACATCTGTTGCAAATCATTTTTCCTCTTCCTGTTCTTAGTTCACCACCACGTATTAGTTTAACTTCTTCTACTTTAACTTCAATTGACCTTCCTTTTAAATCATTGAGTACTCCATTCGAGTCGCGTGTTGGTTCATCATTTTCCATTACTTCTAAATAGCGTTCGTCAACAAAGGGAGTGTGTCGTTTTGCCGCAGTGATGAATCTCCTCCATGTTTCGCCTTCTCGTATAGCTTCAAAATCGGCAATAATGATTAATCCACTTTGTGCCCTGGACAATGCAACTGTGGCACGTCTGCTGTCTTTCAAAAAGTCAGAGGCATCTGAGCGAGCTGCTGAGCCAGGCGTTTTAATGCTCGTTGTTACAAGAATGATTAAACGGTGCTCGCGGCTTTGAAACGCATCTACAGAGTTCACAGATACTTGTAGATTTTCTTGTTGGAGCCTTTCTCTTATCTTTTCGCATTGGTACGTGTAGAGACAAATAATGGCAACACCTTGAGGATCTCGGTGTTCCAGCGCTTTTGCAATTATAATCGCTGCTTCTGTCTGTTCAGGTGAGGATAACGAGTAGGAGGAGCTGTCCTGCTCTATTGTTCCTCTTATATTAAGAAGTATGAGTGGAACGTCATTCACCGGAAGATTTATTCCAAGCTTTGTCAATCCTGTACACTTTGATGCGGGAACAGCTGCGATTACTCTTTCGCCGTGTTTCTCATATGAAGAATAGTCATAGCATCGTTCCAAGATTGTGACTGATACTCTTTCGCAGTTTTCCATTTGATCAGTTACACTTTCAAGACCGTAACCGCTTTGAATTATTTAAGGTAATTTTTATATGCCCCGGTCAGTAGTACGGAACAAACTAAAAATAAATGAGAATGTTTTTACAAATTTTACCTTTTATCCGCTTTAAATCTATGGGAATATCACCTCCAACCATCGAATCGTCCGTCCCTGGACGACCAAATAAATCCTCTTCTTCAATTTGTTCTTCTATTTCTTCATTTATTTCCATATCTTCTTCAAGAATAAGCTTTTCCATACTTTCAGAAATTTCTTGTCTTTCTTCTTTTTCCGCTTCTTCCATGATCTTTTGGAAGGCTTTTTTTTCTTCCACACTTGTATGTGTGGTTGATTTTGGTTTTTGTGAACCCGTGGGTTCCATGGTCAGAAGACCAGCAGTTTTATTTGTTTTTGAATCCGTGGATTCCATGGTCAAAAGACCAGCAATTTTATTTGTTTTTGAATCCGTGGATTCCATGGTCAAAAGACCAGCAGTTTTATTTGTTTTTGAATCCGTGGATTCCATGGTCAAAAGACCAGCCGTTTTAGTAAAGCTTTTTGAATCCGTGGATTCCATGGTCAAAAGACCAGCTTTATTTGTTGTTGTTGTTTCATTTTTCTCAGTCTTGAAATAGAAATGACCGCGGCCACGTTTTCTAACATTTTGATTGTCCATTTATAACTAAAAATTAAAAATTTTGATTTAAAAAAAAAATTTTAAATTGGGAGAGGAAAAAAATTTAAATGTGAGTTAAACACGCGGTTATGTAAAAAAAGAAATTAAATGTGAGATAAAATGCGCGAATAAGGAAAATTGATTAATTGAAATAGTTTTAAATGATTTTGGTAGAAAAATGAAGGTTAAGAGATTGATTAAGTGAAATTAGATGAATAGAGTGAGAGATTTGAATGTATGACCCCTATCAATTTTAAAAGGAAAACTTTTTCTTTCTTGGATTTTCTCGTAAATTATATTTCGTTCGAGTGTTCTTTTCTACTAATTCAGTGTTTGAGTTTTGATTTTCCTGTATATCGGGAGTTTCGATTTCTTGGGAAATATTTTCATTTTCAATACCTTCGTTTTCTTCAGCTCTTGCCAGAGCTTTTTCTTCATCACTCGATAATTCAGGTACTGTACAAGCGGGTGTTAGTGCTTCAAAACACTTCTTTAGTTGATTTATATGCACTTTTCTGGGTGTACCCTGAGGTGAGTTACAACTTACTATTGTGACGTGTACTCCTTCAATTTTTACTACTCTGAATACACCTTTCCAAGGCATATGAAATTTCTTGGAAGTTCCTATTTTCCCTGCATAGTTTCTGAGTAATACTCTATCTCCTACTGTGACTGTGGGATTTCTTACTAATTTGTCATATTGAGTCTTTGCTCTTAGCTGTGCTTGCTTATTTGCTTCATCTGCAGCCTCCCAGGCGCATCTAAGTGAAGTGATTAGTCTTTGCTTAAATTCTGAAATGTCTGTAAACGCAACTGGACTGTACACTGACGGGTCTAGTATTTGGTCTACGCAAAAGATAGGATCGCGCCCAAACATGAGAAAGAATGGCGTTTCACCTGTCGACGTGTGTATCGAAGTGTTATAACAGAAGCATGCGCAGTCTAAAAATTCGTCAAAATCTGGTTGATCCTTACTTATGTACTTGGAGAGAATATTATGGAATGTTCTAAAGGATCTTTCAGTCACTGAGTTTCCTTGAGACCAGTGTGGTGTGGCATAGCTTTTATTAATGTATAACATTGAGCAGAAGTCCTTAAAGAATTCGCTTGTGAAAGCTGTGGCATTGTCAGTTACTAGTTCTACGCAGCCACCATATTTTAAATAACAATTATTGAGAAATGCTCTTGCTAGAGTCATTGCTTTAGTGTCTGGTACCGGTACTGAAATAACGTATTTAGTGAACCAGCAAATTATATTCATTACATGCTTATTGCCATTTTGCGTTAATGGGAATGGTCCTGCAAGATCTAACCCTACTTTAGCAAATAGTGTGTTTACTGGTACCATTTGCATTTCTGCCCTGTATGGTGGATTGGGTGAGTGTCTAAGTTGACAAGTTATGCAATTTCGTGTCCAAGTTAAAATATCAGCGTGCATTCTTGGCCAATAATATTTTCTACACTTCTTGAGGGTCTTTTTCAAGTTCATATGTCCACCCCCTAGTTGTGAGGAGTGAAATGAGTCAAAAATAAGAGCCCTGAGTGACGATGGTACGAATATTCTTGGTTTTAAATTCGGAGGTTTGTGACATAGTATATCCCCTATAATTCTCAGGTTTTCAGCATTTAATACGAATTTCTCCTGATCATTGGGTGATATGTCTTCTGGGAGTTCCCCGGTTTTTATAAATTTAATATAGTCTGCAGCTTCCATGTCATTTTCTTGTTCTTGCTTAATGTCTATAGCATAATTTTCATTTTCTTTCCTAAGTGTTAACACTGAAGCGTAATGTTCATTAATAAGCCCATCTTTTATAGGGAGCGTGAAACAAACTGGGAATTCTGCAATGTCTTCTAATTCAGTTTGCTCTTCTTCTGGTTGATTTTGCAATCGTGAGAGTGCATCAGCGAGTAGATTTTCTTTACCAGCTATGTGTACAATTTTGATATTGTAATTTTGCAATTCTATAAGCCAGCGTGCTAAATTTGGACTTGCATCTGCTTTCTTTAGTAGGTACGCAAGAGGTTTATGATCTGTGTGCAGTTCTATTTCAGCCATATAAATAAAAGGTCTGAATTGTCTTAAAGAAAATATTATGGCGCCCAGTTCGATTTGGACGGGTGCCCATTTGCGTTCTGAAATTGTTAGAGTCCTGCTACAGTACGCGATTGCTTTATATGTATTATTTTCAATATCTTTTTGCATTAGAGCGCCTCCCTGTCCAGTAAGGGACGCATCGGTGAATATGTGGAAAGGTTTTTCGTAATCCGGAAATACAAGAACTGGTTGACTAGTTAAAATTTTCTTGATTTTATCAAATGCTTGCTGTTGTTCGTCACCCCAATGGAATTCGATTTCCTTCCTAGTAAGCTTTGTGAGAGGTTCAACTATTAGCGAAAAGTTTTGAATATGCTTTCTGAAAAATGATGCCATGCCTATAGCTTGCCTTTCTTCTTTGACAGTGGTGGGTGCAGGTAAATTATTTATTGTTTCAACTTTAGCGATACTGGGAGTGTACCCTTTGGCATTTATTGTGTATCCTAAGAAATTCATTTCCCTTGAGGCAAATATGCATTTCTTGGGACTTATTTTTAGAAAATACTTTCTTAATCTGGTAAAGACCTGCCTTAATGCATTTAAATGTTTATCAAAGTCTGGAGATTTTGTAAAGACTAGGAAATCATCTACATATGCTAGAACACACTCATCTAATCCGCTTATTACATGCGCCATTACTCTCGCAAATGCGCTTGTTGCGTTCCTTAGTCCAAAAGGCATGTGTGTCATTTGGTATATCTCATCTTCCATTATTACTCCACATTTTCTAGAAGCTCTTTCTGTTAATCTAATCTGTAGGTAACCGCTTGACAAATCTAGTGAGGAATAATAGTTGCAGTTTCCTATCCTTTCCATTATTGATTCTAATCGCGGAAGAGGAAACTGGTCTGGGACTGTTACTTCGTTAAGCTTCCTAAAATCAATGCAGGGTCTTAAACCTCCGTCTTTCTTTTGTACTAGAACTATGTTCGATACCCATGGAGTGTCTGATTTAACCATTACTCCAGATTTTAAAAGTGCTTCAATGTGTTTCTGAAGTTCTTCTCGGTATTTAAATGGAACTCTATGTGGCCTAGATGTTATAGGTTCTTCAGTTGTGGTAATAATGTCATATTCACCTGCTATACATGACCCTAGATCATATTGTGTTTTACTAAATACATCAAAAAATTCTTCACACAATTTTTCTAATTTTTGTCTATCTTCTCCCTGTACTGAGCTTTTAGAAAAGTCTACCTTGAATGTCGGATTTGCTTCTACAGTGTTTACATATTCATTGACATTAATGTTTTCTACCTGTGTTAACCATGGCTGTTCATAAATTGACCAAACCTCATCAGCCAGAGCAATGTGCATTCCTTTACATATGTGCTTTGGTTCAGTTGTTGGGTTGGCAATCAGAATTTTGTTTTCTTTTGCATTTGGTGTGACCACTGCCTCAATGAGTGCAAGATGGTCCTTCTCAAGCCTTTGGTCCAGTGAGTGTACAAGTGCCAACTTTTCTCCACCATTAGTTTTAATTTTCACTGAAACAAGTCCGTGTTTTCCTGGTAAAATTGTTTTAGCTTCAATAGCTGCTACACGCATGTTTTTTGACTTTGACTTATTTTTATCTGAATAATTAAATTTATTTTCAAAATTAATTTTTCCTTTATTAAAATCGAATGTTATTGGCGGAAGTCTTTTTAGAATGTCACATCCTATAATTAATTGGTATGTTCTATTTCCTGTAATTTGATTGTCTTCAACCACTCTTATAGTTACAGGTAATTTAGTTCCCGCCATTTCTAATAATACTTCAGCTTGAGCTAGTACATTAATTTCATGCCCAGAGGCAGAAGTTATACTAATTGTAGCTGGTGTTAGGTTTAGTCCTAAAGTTCTTGCGAGTGAGATGGGAGCAATCGATATGCTCGCACCTGTATCAATTAAGCACTTTACTGCTTTATTGTTTATAAACACCCCAGTAATTGTGGGACATGACTGTAGGGTATTTATAGAAAAATTTTGTGATGCCGTGGCATCCATGTCTATTGACAACTTTTCACCACACATTTTATTTACTCTCATGGCATTTACTGTGTGACCTTCAGTTTCTATTGATTGAGGAAATTTAGAAACCTTTGGGATCCAAGACATTTTCCGTTTTTGTGACCTTACACTTGGAGTTTTGTCTCTTTTAAACTCAGGATTTTTGTTAACTTTTACCATTGGAATCTCTTCTGTGTTTCTGTTAATGCTTATCTGTCTAGCTCTGTTGATTATATTTCGACTTTGACCAAATAGCATATTTCCTAACTGTCCTTGTCCTAAATAATTTTCTGCTGCTTTAATTCCCCATCTTATCACTAAATCTAGAGTTAATATGGCTATTAAAATTGATATTATGACCTTCCAAATCCATGTATAGTCCCCAATAATTTCAGTAACGAGACTATTTCCTGCCTCTTTCCATTGATCGGAGAGCGTTTTTACTATATGCATGTCTTTTTGTTCGATGCGATATGAGATTTCGCTTGCACGGACTAGGTTACTCATGAATGTATGCGTTTTGAGATCCGTGAGATTTACTAGCATTAATTGATGGAATGAGTGTGATTTTATTTCAGGTATGCTGTAGGATTTGAGTTCCCTTAAATTGATTGGACGGGGTTGAATTTTTCTAAATTCCCCTGAGGTCTGGTTTACTTCTAGTACCTCATGATTTATTTCTACGATTATTTTCCCATATGTTGAACAAGGTGCTTTTCGAGCTGTGGGTTCAATTGTCATGGTTAGCGGGTTAAGAAATGCTAAGTGTTCCCGGTTTTCTGCTTTGAACTGGATTGGGATTAAGTCGAAACATTCGCTAAGGTTAGTAGCTTTGAATGAGTATTCATCATTTTTAATTGGTATGCATGGCCATACGCGTAGTAGTGATGACCCTTCTCTTTTGGCGGTAACATAGTCATTTTCAAATATCATTCTAGCCAGGCCCGTTGGGTTAGACAGATATGCGGCAAGTGCCCATTTCTTAACTAGATCCAGATTTTGGCAAAAGGTTTTAAGCGAATGCGTGAAAGTAAATGTTAGAGTGTCAGCCATTTCTTTGTCTAGGTAAGTTAATTTCGCTGCCATTTCAGGTGATGTTACCAAGCTAAGTTTTTGGTTACTATGGCTTCTTTTAGAGCGACGCCTAGTGACTGTAGCTAGTCCTTGTTCGGAAATTTCTAGAATGTTACTGCAATCCCAAAATTTTGGAGTTGGTTTAGCGAAATGAAGTGCTAATTGTGCGTCATCCGACAACCAGGTGTTATCTAAAAATTTTCCTTCCCAAGTCCCAATCTTGATATATCGACACATTCTATCCTTTGTGGGTTCCCATTTTAGTACAGTATTGTCACTTAATACACAAAGACCCTTCGAATAGGAGCAGTTATTACTTTCCCCAAATGAGGTTCCTATACCTTCTTCACCCCAGTGGGAATTAATTTTTACACTAAATAATAAGCAATTTTCGGATTGGACCTCGGTCCACCAAAACGATCCTATAAACCACATTTTCGGACTTGAGTCTATTTTATTTGAAGTGGTCCAAAGATCATTTTCTTCCGTTAATTTACCTAAACTACATTCTTTATTCTTAATCATTCTCTTACATTCTTGTTCATCTACTGGGAGAATTTCAGAGCCTACAGGTTCATTGATTGGTACATTAGAAAGTGTTGTAAATTTTTTAAGAGTTTTTCTTATTTTTCTACAAGCCCATCCTTGGGTTGTGTACTCAAGGTCATTTAGCATATAGACATTTCTAGTTTGTGAAATTGGTACATGAGAAATATTTGGAGAGGGTATTGGACAGTCTGTCATGTCAGGAAGAGACCATAAAGTAGACTGTTTTTCAGTTTGACATATCATTGGGTACTGTGGAATTGATAGTCTTTCAATGGCCTGCAGCGGTACTGCTAGCGCTAGTACTAGAATTACCATTGGGAGTAGTTTGGGACTTAGTTTAAAAGGTTCCCAAGAGACAATCGAAGGTTTTTCCTTCTTAACATTTAATTGCTTTTCTTCGGGTTCCTCATTTATTGGCTTTGTTTCACCATGTAAGAGATTAACATTTTGTGGGGATCCATTATTTTTAGAACTTCCCACCTGCATGTTCCTTAGGGTTGATAATATTTCTTTTAGCATACCACTATCATTGGGCATATTTGATGTACCAACATCTGGTTCCCTTCGGCTTTGACCACGTTGTGTTTGAAAGTCTGCAATTCTGGTGCGACATACATTTGCAAAGTGACCAACTTTCGAGCAGTAATTACAAATAGGTCTGTTGTTCCATCGTCGATCATTAGTTGGTGTTCGCATTTGTCTTGTGTCACGATAGTTCATGTCTCGTCGAAGGTTGTTTTGCCTAAATTCTCCAAAATTATTTCGATTATTTTGAAAATCATTTCTATTTTGACTTTGTCCCCACCTTTGACCGAGCTTTTGTCTATTTGGATTAGTCGGATTCAGTGATTGGAACTTCCCTGGTACATTAAAGGAATTTGATTGTTGCATTGCATGCACTTCTTGATTTGGCATGTCAAACATTGATCCAGTGCCTCCAGGTAGCATGATTTCGACTTCACGAAGATCTAAGCATAATTGTTCAAAACCTCTATCTGTCTGTGAAAAGTTTAGTAATTTCATACAAAATGCTATGTTAGGTCTTAAACGTTCTAATAAAAGTTCACATAAGTACCGTTCCTTGTTTGGACCAGAAATATCAGCAGCTGTAGCCATTGCCAGAGGTCTAAAGCGTGATAGGAAATCTTTGACTGACTCACCTTCATGTTGGCGGCACATTAAAAGCGCCTGCCTTGAGAGAGCACGTCGTTGAGGAGAGTCCAACTCCTTTCTTATGCTTTGAAGTGCCATTTCACACGTTAGTTTTTGAGTTGGAGACATCTCTTCAAAGATTCTTTTGGGTGTGTCTTCCAAAAAAAAAGACAACCGAGCAAGTTTTTCTTCTTCTGAAAGTTTTACCCCAAAGACCTTAATTCTTTCTAAAAATTTCTTTCCCCATTTATCAAATGATATAATATTATCATCAGAGTATACCTCAAGCGATGGGATACCTTCGTGGTGAAGCATGTTGAGAGTGTGCAATCCTTCGTCAGTTGTCATGGGTGGGTGTCTAACTTGTCCATCCACCTGTGATTCATCAGCCCAATTATTGTCATTATTTTCACTAAGATTCGAAATGTTTAGTTCTGGAATAATAAGAGGCATTAATGTTTGTTGTCCTACCCTTATTTTATTTGGGGAGGCAGACCTAGCCTTTCTTTTAGATAATTCAGTAATGTTTTGCTCACAGCTATTAATTTTGTCACCCAAAGTGGAAAACCCTTGATTAACCTCCTCAGCTAATTTAGTTAACCCTGTTGAATTTTGGTTTACCTTGCGACTCATGAGTCGAATAGAGCGGTTTACACCCTCCTCTAAACGTATTGTTTCACCAAATACCTGTTCCAGGTCCTGTATCTTCAGCTGAGCTGTGTTGGATTTACCTATTAGTAGTTTCTTGTCAACTACATTGATTGGCGTTTCCTCCAAACTGGAAGAAGACGAAGAATTTTGTGGTACCTTGGTACCCGCGGGCGTAATGCCCTTGTTGCTTGAGTCTTCAGGACCAACCATGAAGACAAATTAGTCGTTGCTTTTGTTGCTTTCTGATAGCTTTTAAATTTTCTTATCTGTAATTGATTCTTTAATTTAAATAAAAAAAATTAAAAAAAAATTCTTAAGTGTTAGCTTTGCTATAAGCTAAAGAGAACTAAAAGTGAATCTCTAAATATTAGAATGACTCCTGCTTAAAGTTTACATGAATGTTTAAAGAAGTGTTGAAATGCTTCTTCATTTAAATGTTTAAATAACTGTGAATGCCTATTCATCCCTCACGGATGTTTACATAAATGTTTAGATGCTTATCCTTTCCTTTAAACATTTTCCCATTAATTTATTTTTACTTTACACTGAATTTTTCTCAAACACAATGTTTAGATAAATGTTTAAATGCTTATCCTTTTTCCCATTCATTTCTTTTTACTTTACACTGTTCTTTTCCCAACAAACTTTTCACTTTTTTTTAGATTGTAATTGTTTATCTTCACTTCCGCTCTTTTTCTTTCCCCTTCTCTTTGCTTTAATTTTTTTTGAACCTTTGACCCCTTTTGGATTGGATGTAAAAAAAATTTTGGTTCATACATTCAAAATTCTTTAAAGAAGATTTGGGAAATATTGTAAAAGAGGAATTTTATAATGAACGCGAAAATTTTGAAGAGAGTTACGAAAATAATAAAAAAATCAAAATTGTTTGACAGTGAATTATTTAGGGGAAGATAACACGAATAAACAAAAAAAAATTTTTTTTTTGAGTAGAGCAATGGATTTTAGAGCAATATTTGAAAACTCCAACAAATAAAATTAAAAATAAATTTGTTGTAGAGCAATAGATTTTAACACAATCATTGAGTAAAAGAAAAATTTAATGTAAAAAAAATTCGTTTATTGGGCAGTAGAAAGCCATATATAAGCAAATTTATTACCTTTATTTGAATATAGATAAAAGCAGTTTTAAATAATTGATAGAAAAGCAGTTTTGCGTTTCTTTAGTTTTTAGCGTTTTGTTTTCTTTTGCAATGCGTTCTGGCGTTTTTTGACAGTTGAATGCGCCTGAAGTACGAAAATGCCAGATCGTATTTTTTAAACCCCCAAAAAATTTGGATTTTGACTGAGTCATTACAGAGGTACCAACAATACATACACGAAACGTTTCGATTATTTGTTTCTTATGTTTCGTATTATTTTTGGTGTTTCGTGATTTTTTTTTGAATTTTGTGAGACCTCTGATTTTGTAATTTTAAAGCCAAAACTGAAGCCAACTGCTAAAAAATTCCCCCACGTTTATTGATAATTTAAAAATTTTCGCCTGCGGCGCGAAATGGTGATTAGAAAATGTGTCCCTTTTTTTGTATTTATTAGACTATTTAATATAAGTGTTCATTAGTGTCGTTTTAAATAATAAGAATAATAAAAAATATATATATATATATATATAAATCGAGTATTTTTGTGAGAAAAATTAATATTATGTTCGTTTAATAAGGGATTATAACATTTGAAATATGGTTTGATAAAAACTTTTTTGAGCAATGATTTTAGTATATTGTAGAAAATAATAAAATATATATATATTGTAATGTTTATATATCATATCCTATACGTTTTTATTAGAGTTGCTGGCGTTTTTGAAAAAAAAATTTTTTTTGAAAATTAACCGTTTTTAGAAAATTTTGAAGCCCGAAAACACCATTGAAAATATGCGATTTTCTTTAAAAAAAAAATTCTTCCTAGATAAAACCGGTTTGTGCAACTCCAATTTATATGTATATCTAAAAATATTTGTGTAAAACTATATATATATTTTGTGGAAAGTATTTGGAAGACAGACGGAATAAATAAAAATGTTTTATTTGAAAAAGTAAAAGAATAAAGGTCGTTCCTTTCTATCTTATGACTTTTCTGTAGTGATTCATTAATAGAAGAAAAAAAATTTTTTTTGAAAAGAGTGAACAATGTATAAAAGAGTGAAGATTTAAAGATTAATGGTTTTTTTTTTAAGTGTTGAATCATAAAATAATTAAAACATTTTTTTTTGAAAGAAAAAAATTTTTTTTTGATGTTGACAGATTTAGAACACAATTTTTGAAAAAACTATAACACAAACTAAAAGAAAAGAAAATTTTTGTTGAATTTTAAAAAAAAGGTATTTTTTTTCCTGGGAAAGAGGAATAACATTATACAAAAAAAAAATTTTTTTTTTGAAAGAAAATGTAAATGTAGAAAGGCTGTCTCTTTTTAATGAATAATGTCTGTGTATATTTTGAAAAAGAGAATTTTATTACGAAAAATTACAGAATTTAATTGTGTGTTTAGTTGTGTTTTAATCTATCAAAATAAATTATGTTTGTTGCTGAATTGAAGAATTTTGATATGTGAAATTGTTGAAATTAAAAAAAAATTTTGAAGAATTTTTTGAAGAGTTTAAAAGAAAAAAAAATATTTTTTTTTGAATAATTTTTGAAGAATTATATATTTTTTTTTGAGGGAAATTAGAAAAAATTTTTTGAAGTGTTTTTGATGTTGAATTTTTAAAAGGGAAGTTGAGGAATTTTGTTGTTAAAGTAATAAAATTTTTTTTTGTATATATATTTTTATATACATTATTATTTTTTTTTGTAGGCCCGTGGGCCTCATGCCACGATGGCAGCTTTTCTTCCTCCATTCCGCACCTCACCTGGATCTCCCTCCCCCCGCCACTGGCCATGGCGGTGGGGAGGGGATCCAGGTGAGGTGCGGAATGGAGGAAGAAAAGCTGCCATTGTGGCATGAGGCCCACGGGCCTACAAAAAAATAATAAATGTATATAAAAATATATACACAAAAAAATTAATTACTTCAACAACAAAAATTCAAAAAAATTTTTTTTTACTTCATTCTTTTAATTTCAACAACAACAAAAAATTCTTCAAAATTCTTTTTAAAAAAAAAATTTTTTTCTTTTATTAAAAAGTCAACAATGGAAAAATTTCCTTTTATTATTATACTAATTCTTCTACAATCAAAAAAAAAAAGAAATACTTTTCTTCAACAATTTTTTCAATAATCGGAAAAACAATTTTTTTTTCTTCCTCTTCAAAATTTCTTTAAAATTTTTTTTTACTTTCTTTAAAAACACTTTCAAAAAAATATATATATATTTTTTTTATATTCTTTTCCAATCTTTAAAGTATCAATTAGTCAGAAGACATTACCCTAGACACAAAAAAAAAACCAAAGAAAAATGAGTTTTAGCTGAGTCATTGTCCATTCCAATAAAAAGATTTAAAAAAAGGTTGCGAACAACAATTTTTTTTTACACATAAAAGTGGGGAAAAGAGTAACGACTGAAAATTAAAAAAATAAATAAATAAAATCCTTTTTGTCTGTGTCATAAGATAGAAAGGAACGACTTTTATTCTTTTCCTTTTTTTTTCAAATAAAACATTTTTTATTTATTCCGTCTGTCTTCCAAAATACTTTCCACAAAATATATATATAGTTTTACACAAATATTTTTAAATATACATATAAATTAAAGTTGCAAATACCGGTTTTATTTAGGGAGAATTTTTTTTTAAATAAAATCGCTTATTTTCAATGTTGTTTTCGGGCTTCAAAATTTTCTAAGAACGGTTAATTTTCAAAAAATTTTTTTTTCAAAAACGCCAGCAACTCTAATAAAAACGTATAGGATATGATATATAAACATTACAATATATATATATTTTATTATTTTCTACAATATACTAAAATCATTGCTCAAAAAAGTTTTTATCAAACCATATTTCAAATGTTATAATCCTTTTTAAACAAACATAATATAATTTTTCGCTCACAAAATATTCGATTTTTATATATCTGTTAATTTTATTATTTAAATCAACGACTACTTTAACACTTATATTAAATATTCTAGTAAATACAAAATAGAAAAAAGAAACCCTACCTTTCTTATCACCATTTTGCGCCGCAGGCGAAAATTTTAAATTATCAATAAACGTGGGGGAATTTTTTAGCAGTTGGCTTCAGTTTTGGCTTTAAAATTACAAAATCAGAGGTCTCACAAAATTCAAAAAGAATCACGAAACACCAAAAATAATACGAAACATAAGAAACAAATAATCGAAACGTTTCGTGTATGTATGGTTGGTACCTCTGTAATGACTCAGTCAAAATCCAAATTTTTTTGGGGGTTTAAAAAATACGAATCTGGCATTTTCGTACTTCAGGCGCATTCAACTAAAAAAAAACGCCAGAACGCATTGCAAAAGAAAACAAAACGCTAAAAACTAAAGAAACGCAAAACTGCTTTTCTATCAATTATTTAAAACTGCTTTTATCTATATTCAAATAAAGGTAATAAATTTGCTTATATATGGCTTTCTACTGCCCAATAAACGAATTTTTTTTACATTAAATTTTTCTTTTACTCAATGATTGTGTTAAAATCTATTGCTCTACAACAAATTTATTTTTAATTTTATTTGTTGGAGTTTTCAAATATTGCTCTAAAATCCATTGCTCTACTCAAAAAAAAAATTTTTTTTTTGTTTATTCGTGTTATCTTCCCCTAAATAATTCACTGTCAAACAATTTTGATTTTTTTATTATTTTCGTAACTCTCTTCAAAATTTTCGCGTTCATTATAAAATTCCTCTTTTACAATATTTCCCAAATCTTCTTTAAAGAATTTTGAATGTATGAACCAAAATTTTTTTTACATCCAATCCAAAAGGGGTCAAAGGTTCAAAAAAAATTAAAGCAAAGAGAAGGGGAAAGAAAAAGAGCGGAAGTAAAGATAAACAATTACAATCTAAAAAAAAAGTGAAAAGTTTGTTGGGAAAAGAACAGTGTAAAGTAAAAAGAAATGAATGGGAAAAAGGATAAGCATTTAAACATTTATCTAAACATTGTGTTTGAGAAAAATTCAGTGTAAAGTAAAAATAAATTAATGGGAAAATGTTTAAAGGAAAGGATAAGCATCTAAACATTTATGTAAACATCCGTGAGGGATGAATAGGCATTCACAGTTATTTAAACATTTAAATGAAGAAGCATTTCAACACTTCTTTAAACATTCATGTAAACTTTAAGCAGGAGTCATTCTAATATTTAGAGATTCACTTTTAGTTCTCTTTAGCTTATAGCAAAGCTAACACTTAAGAATTTTTTTTTAATTTTTTTATTTAAATTAAAGAATCAATTACAGATAAGAAAATTTAAAAGCTATCAGAAAGCAACAAAAGCAACGACTAATTTGTCTTCATGGTTGGTCCTGAAGACTCAAGCAACAAGGGCATTACGCCCGCGGGTACCAAGGTACCACAAAATTCTTCGTCTTCTTCCAGTTTGGAGGAAACGCCAATCAATGTAGTTGACAAGAAACTACTAATAGGTAAATCCAACACAGCTCAGCTGAAGATACAGGACCTGGAACAGGTATTTGGTGAAACAATACGTTTAGAGGAGGGTGTAAACCGCTCTATTCGACTCATGAGTCGCAAGGTAAACCAAAATTCAACAGGGTTAACTAAATTAGCTGAGGAGGTTAATCAAGGGTTTTCCACTTTGGGTGACAAAATTAATAGCTGTGAGCAAAACATTACTGAATTATCTAAAAGAAAGGCTAGGTCTGCCTCCCCAAATAAAATAAGGGTAGGACAACAAACATTAATGCCTCTTATTATTCCAGAACTAAATATTTCGAATCTTAGTGAAAATAATGACAATAATTGGGCTGATGAATCACAGGTGGATGGACAAGTCAGACACCCACCCATGACAACTGATGAAGGATTGCACACTCTCAACATGCTTCACCACGAAGGTATCCCGTCGCTTGAGGTATACTCTGATGATAATATTATATCATTTGATAAATGGGGAAAGAAATTTTTAGAAAGAATTAAGGTCTTTGGGGTAAAACTTTCAGAAGAAGAAAAACTTGCTCGCTTGTCTCTATTTTTGGAGGACACACCTAAAAGAATCTTTGAAGAATTGTCTCCAACTCAAAAATTAACGTGTGAAATGGCACTTCAAAGCATAAGAAAGGAGTTGGACTCTCCTCAACGACGTGCTCTCTCAAGGCAAGCGCTTTTAATGTGCCGACAACATGAAGGTGAGTCAGTCAAAGATTTCCTCTCACGCTTCAGACCTCTGGCAATGGCTACAGCTGCTGATATCTCTGGTCCAAACAAGGAACGATATCTGTGTGAACTTTTATTAGAACGTTTAAGACCAAACATAGCATTTTGTATGAAATTACTAAACTTTTCTCAGACAGATAGAGGTTTTGAACAATTATGCTTAGATCTTCGTGAAGTCGAAATCATGTTACCTGGAGGCACTGGATCAGTCGACTGTTCAGCAGTCAGTTGGAAAGTAATCAATAGAGAAGTGAATAACCGGCCGAAGAAGCTGAGAGCTTATTCATTAATCCTGCAGAAGAAGCCAAAGAGCTTATTAATCAGCGCATATTATTCCCGGGCAAGTCGGTCTCGTAACCGACCAGCATTATACAAGCGCATAGAAAGGCCTACCCTCCGCTCCGCAATATACTCATCGGCATCGCTTATTTTAAATATGAAATAAAATAAGCGAATAAAAATTTGATTAATTGAAAAAGTATTAAATGATTTTAAAAAAATGAAAATTAAAAGATTGATTAAGTTTCCTAATTTCCCAAATTTCAATTTTATTTTTCATTTATTTTATTTTTAAACCCACCACAATTTACAGTTTTACCATGTGCCCCAAGTCTGTGCCTCCATTTTCTATCTTCTTCTTTTCTCATCTTCTTCTACAGTCTCTTGCCAAGTGTCCGGGATTTCCACATCTGTTGCAAATAAGTTGTCCTCTTCCTGTTCGTAATTCGCCACCACGTATTAGATTAGCTTCTTCAACTTTCACTTCAATTGACCTTCCTTTTAAATCATTGAGTACTCCATTCGAGTCGCGTGTTGGTTCCTCATTTTCCATTACTTCTAAATATCGTTCGTCAACAAAGGGAGTGTGTCGTTTTGCCATAGTAATGAATCTTCTCCACGTTTCTCCTCGTATGGATTCAAAATCGGCAATAATGATTAATCCGCTTTGTGCCCTGAACAACGCTACGGTGGCGCGTCTGCTATCCTTCAAAAAGTCAGAGACATCGGCGCGAGCTGCTGATCCAGGCGATTTAGTGCTTGTTGTCACAAGAATGATTAAACGGTGCTCGCGGCTTTGAAACGCATCTACAGAGTTCACAGATACCTGCAGATTTTCTTGGTAGAGTCTTTCCCTTATTTTTTCGCATTGGTACGTGTATAGGCATATAATGGCAACACCTTGAGGATCTCGGTGCTCCAGCGCTTTTGCAATTATAATAGCGGCCTCAGTCTGTTCAGGTGAAGAAAGAGAGTAGAGGCGCTGTCTTGCTCTATCGTTCCTCTTATATTTAAAAGTATGAGTGGAACGTCGTTCACCGGAAGATTTATTCCAAGCTTTGTCAATCCTGTGCGCTTTGATGCGGGAACTGCGATTACTCGTTCGTCGTGTTTTTGATACGAGGAATAGTTGAAGCATTCAGTTATAATGGGATGCGAGCGGTAACATCGTTCCAAGATTGTGACTGATACTCTCTCGCAATTTTCCATTTGATCAGTTACGCTTTCAAGACCGTAACCGCTTTGAATAAATTCTGGTAATTGTTATATGCCCCCGGTCAGTAATACGGAAAAACTAAAGGTAATTGAGAATGTTTTTACTAATTTTTATTTTTACACGCTTTAAATCTCTCAGAATATCACCTCCAACCACCGAATCGTCCGTCCCTGGACGACTAAATAAAACCTTGAGTATTTCAATTCGTCGAGATCTTTCTTCTTCATTAGCTTCTTCCATGATCTTTTGGAAAGCCTCTTCTTCTTCCACACTTGTATGTGTGGTTGATTTTGGTTTTTGTGAACCCGTAGGTTCCATGGTCATAAGACCAGCAGTTTTATTTAGAGTTTTTGAATCCGTGGATTTTGTGGTACCAAGGTACCACAAAATTCTTCGTCTTCTTCCAGTTTGGAGGAAACGCCAATCAATGTAGTTGACAAGAAACTACTAATAGGTAAATCCAACACAGCTCAGCTGAAGATACAGGACCTGGAACAGGTATTTGGTGAAACAATACGTTTAGAGGAGGGTGTAAACCGCTCTATTCGACTCATGAGTCGCAAGGTAAACCAAAATTCAACAGGGTTAACTAAATTAGCTGAGGAGGTTAATCAAGGGTTTTCCACTTTGGGTGACAAAATTAATAGCTGTGAGCAAAACATTACTGAATTATCTAAAAGAAAGGCTAGGTCTGCCTCCCCAAATAAAATAAGGGTAGGACAACAAACATTAATGCCTCTTATTATTCCAGAACTAAATATTTCGAATCTTAGTGAAAATAATGACAATAATTGGGCTGATGAATCACAGGTGGATGGACAAGTCAGACACCCACCCATGACAACTGATGAAGGATTGCACACTCTCAACATGCTTCACCACGAAGGTACCCCGTCGCTTGAGGTATACTCTGATGATAATATTATATCATTTGATAAATGGGGAAAGAAATTTTTAGAAAGAATTAAGGTCTTTGGGGTAAAACTTTCAGAAGAAGAAAAACTTGCTCGCTTGTCTCTATTTTTGGAGGACACACCTAAAAGAATCTTTGAAGAATTGTCTCCAACTCAAAAATTAACGTGTGAAATGGCACTTCAAAGCATAAGAAAGGAGTTGGACTCTCCTCAACGACGTGCTCTCTCAAGGCAAGCGCTTTTAATGTGCCGACAACATGAAGGTGAGTCAGTCAAAGATTTCCTCTCACGCTTCAGACCTCTGGCAATGGCTACAGCTGCTGATATCTCTGGTCCAAACAAGGAACGATATCTGTGTGAACTTTTATTAGAACGTTTAAGACCAAACATAGCATTTTGTATGAAATTACTAAACTTTTCTCAGACAGATAGAGGTTTTGAACAATTATGCTTAGATCTTCGTGAAGTCGAAATCATGTTACCTGGAGGCACTGGATCAATGTTTGACATGCCAAATCAAGAAGTGCATGCAATGCAACAATCAAATTCCTTTAATGTACCAGGGAAGTTCCAATCACTGAATCCGACTAATCCAAATAGACAAAAGCTCGGTCAAAGGTGGGGACAAAGTCAAAATAGAAATGATTTTCAAAATAATCGAAATAATTTTGGAGAATTTAGGCAAAACAACCTTCGACGAGACATGAACTATCGTGACACAAGACAAATGCGAACACCAACTAATGATCGACGATGGAACAACAGACCTATTTGTAATTACTGCTCGAAAGTTGGTCACTTTGCAAATGTATGTCGCACCAGAATTGCAGACTTTCAAACACAACGTGGTCAAAGCCGAAGGGAACCAGATGTTGGTACATCAAATATGCCCAATGATAGTGGTATGCTAAAAGAAATATTATCAACCCTAAGGAACATGCAGGTGGGAAGTTCTAAAAATAATGGATCCCCACAAAATGTTAATCTCCTACATGGTAAAACAAAGCCAATAAACGAGGAACCCGAAGAAAAACAATTAAATGTTAAGAAGGAAAAACCTTTTATTGTCTCTTGGGAACCTTTTAAATTAAGTCCCAAACTACTCCCAATGGTAATTCTGGTATTAGCGCTAGCAACACCGCTGCAGGCAATTGAAAAATTATCAATTCCACAGTACCCAATGATATGCCAAACTGAAAAACAGTCTACTTTATGGTCTCTTCCTGACATGACAGACTGTCCAATACCCGCTCCAAATATTTCTCATGTACCAATTTCACAAACTAGAAATGTATATATGTTAAATGACTTAGAGTACACAACCCAAGGATGGGCTTGTAAAAAAATAAGAAAAACTCTTAGAAAATTTACAACCCTTTCTAATGTACCAATCAATGAACCTGTAGGCTCAGAAATTCTCCCAGTAGATGAACAAGAATGTAAGAGAATGATTAAAAATAAAGAATGTAGTCTAGGTAAATTAATTGAAGAAAATGATCTTTGGACCACTTCAAATAAAATAGACGCGAGTCCGAAAATGTGGTTTATAGGATCGTTTTGGTGGACCGAGGTCAAATCCGAAAATTGCTTATTATTTAGTGTACAAATTAATTCCCATTGGGGTGAAGAAGGTATAGGAACCTCATTTGGGGAAAGTAATAATTGCTCCTATTCGAAGGGTCTTTGTGTATTAAGTGACAATACTGTACTAAAATGGGAACCCACAAAGGATAGAATGTGTCGATATATCAAGATTGGGACTTGGGAAGGAAAATTTTTAGATAACACCTGGTTGTCGGATGACGCACAATTAGCACTTCATTTCGCTAAACCAACTCCAAAATTTTGGGATTGCAGTAACATTCTAGAAATTTCCGAACAAGGACTAGCTACAGTTACTAGGAGTCGCTCTAAAAGAAGCGTCAGTAACCAAAAACTTAGCTTAGTAACATCACCTGAAATGGCAGCGAAGCTAACATATTTAGACAAAGAAATGGCTGACACTCTAACATTTACTTTCACGCATTCGCTTAAAACCTTTTGCCAAAATTTGGATCTAGTTAAGAAATGGGCACTTGCTGCATATTTGTCCAACCCAACGGGCTTAGCTAGAATGATATTTGAAAATGACTATGTCACGGCAAAACGAGAAGGGTCATCACTACTGCGTGTATGGCCATGTATACCAATTAAAAATGACGAGTACTCTTTCAAAGCTACTAATCTTAGCGAATGTTTCGACTTAATCCCAATTCAGTTCAAAGCAGAAAGTCGGGAACACTTAGCATTCCTTAATCCACTAACCATGACAATTGAGCCCACAGCTCGAAAAGCACCTTGTTCAATATATGGGAAAACAATTGTAGAAATAAATCATGAGGTACTAGAAGTAAACCAGACCTCAGGGGAATTTAGAAAAATTCAACCTCGTCCAATCAATTTAAGGGAACTCAAATCCTACAGTATACCTGAAATAAAATCACACTCATTCCATCAATTAATGCTAGTAAATCTCACGGATCTCAAAACGCATACATTCATGAGTAACCTAGTCCGTGCAAGCGAAATTTCATATCGCATTGAACAAAAAGATATGCATATAGTAAAAACGCTCTCTGATCAATGGAAAGAGGCAGGAAATAGTCTCGTTACTGAAATTATTGGGGACTATACATGGATTTGGAAGGTCATAATATCAATTTTAATAGCCATATTAACTCTAGATTTAGTAATAAGATGGGGAATTAAAGCAGCAGAAAATTATTTAGGACAAGGACAGTTAGGAAATATGCTATTTGGTCAAAGTCGAAATATAATTAACAGAGCTAGACAGACAAGCATTAACAGAAACACAGAAGAGATTCCAATGGTCAAAGTTAACAAAAATCCTGAGTTTAAAAGAGAAAAAACTCCAAGTGTAAGGTCACAAAGACGAAAAATGTCTTGGATCCCAAAGGTTTCTAAATTTCCTCAATCGGTAGAAACTGAAGGTCACACTGTAAATGTCATGAGAGCAAACAAAATGTGTGATAAAAAGCTGTCGAAAGACATGGATGCCACGGCATCACAAAATTTTTCTATAAATACCCTACAGTCATGTCCCACAATAACTGGGGTGTTTATAAACAACAAAGCAGTAAAATGTTTAATTGATACAGGTGCGAGCATATCGATTGCTCCTATCTCACTTGCAAGGACTTTAGGACTAAACCTAACACCAGCAACAATTAGCATAACGTCTGCCTCTGGGCATGAAATTAATGTATTAGCTCAAGCTGAAGTATTACTAGAAATTGCGGATACTAAATTACCTGTAACTATAAGAGTGGTTGAAGACAATCAAATTACAGGAAATAGAACATACCAATTAATTATAGGATGTGACATTCTAAAAAGACTTCCGCCAATAACATTCGATTTTAATAAAGGAAAAATTAATTTTGAAAACAAATTTAATTATTCAGATAAAAATAAGTCAAAGTCAAAAAACATGCGTGTAGCAGCTATTGAAGCTAAAACAATTTTACCAGGAAAACACGGACTTGTCTCAGTGAAAATTAAAACTAATGGTGGAGAAAAATTGGCACTTGTACACTCACTGGACCAAAGGCTTGAGAAGGACCATCTTGCACTCATTGAAGCAGTGGTCGCACCAAATGCAAAAGAAAACAAAATTTTGATTGCCAATCCAACAACTGAACCAAAGCACATATGTAAAGGAATGCACATTGCTCTGGCTGATGAGGTTTGGTCAATTAATGAACAGCCATGGTTAACACAGGTAGAAAACATTAATGTCAATGAACATGTAAACACTGTAGAAGCAAATCCGACATTCAAGGTAGATTTTTCCAAAAGCTCAGTACAGGGGGAAGATAGACAAAAATTAGAAAAATTGTGTGAAGAATTTTCTGATGTATTTAGTAAAACACAATATGATCTAGGGTCATGTATAGCAGGTGAATATGACATTATTACCACAACTGAGGAACCTATAACATCTAGGCCACATAGAGTTCCATTTAAATACCGAGAAGAACTTCAGAAACACATTGAAGCACTTTTAAAATCTGGAGTAATGGTTAAATCAGACACTCCATGGGTATCGAACATAGTTCTAGTACAAAAGAAAGACGGAGGTTTAAGACCCTGCATTGATTTTAGGAAGCTTAACGAAGTAACAGTCCCAGACCACTTTCCTCTTCCGCGATTAGAATCAATAATGGAAAGGATAGGAAACTGCAACTATTATTCCTCACTAGATTTGTCAAGCGGTTACCTACAGATTAGATTAACAGAAAGAGCTTCTAGAAAATGTGGAGTAATAATGGAAGATGAGATATACCAAATGACACACATGCCTTTTGGACTAAGGAACGCAACAAGCGCATTTGCGAGAGTAATGGCGCATGTAATAAGCGGATTAGATGAGTGTGTTCTAGCATATGTAGATGATTTCCTAGTCTTTACAAAATCTCCAGACTTTGATAAACATTTAAATGCATTAAGGCAGGTCTTTACCAGATTAAGAAAGTATTTTCTAAAAATAAGTCCCAAGAAATGCATATTTGCCTCAAGGGAAATGAATTTCTTAGGATACACAATAAATGCCAAAGGGTACACTCCCAGTATCGCTAAAGTTGAAACAATAAATAATTTACCTGCACCCACCACTGTCAAAGAAGTTAGGCAAGCTATAGGCATGGCATCATTTTTCAGAAAGCATATTCAAAACTTTTCGCTAATAGTTGAACCTCTCACAAAGCTTACTAGGAAGGAAATCGAATTCCATTGGGGTGACGAACAACAGCAAGCATTTGATAAAATCAAGAAAATTTTAACTAGTCAACCAGTTCTTGTATTTCCGGATTACGAAAAACCTTTCCACATATTCACCGATGCGTCCCTTACTGGACAGGGAGGCGCTCTAATGCAAAAAGATATTGAAAATAATACATATAAAGCAATCGCGTACTGTAGCAGGACTCTAACAATTTCAGAACGCAAATGGGCACCCGTCCAAATCGAACTGGGCGCCATAATATTTTCTTTAAGACAATTCAGACCTTTTATTTATATGGCTGAAATAGAACTGCACACAGATCATAAACCTCTTGCGTACCTACTAAAGAAAGCAGATGCAAGTCCAAATTTAGCACGCTGGCTTATAGAATTGCAAAATTACAATATCAAAATTGTACACATAGCTGGTAAAGAAAATCTACTCGCTGATGCACTCTCACGATTGCAAAATCAACCAGAAGAAGAGCAAACTGAATTAGAAGACATTGCAGAATTCCCAGTTTGTTTCACGCTCCCTATAAAAGATGGGCTTATTAATGAACATTACGCTTCAGTGTTAACACTTAGGAAAGAAAATGAAAATTATGCTATAGACATTAAGCAAGAACAAGAAAATGACATGGAAGCTGCAGACTATATTAAATTTATAAAAACCGGGGAACTCCCAGAAGACATATCACCCAATGATCAGGAGAAATTCGTATTAAATGCTGAAAACCTGAGAATTATAGGGGATATACTATGTCACAAACTTCCGAATTTAAAACCAAGAATATTCGTACCATCGTCACTCAGGGCTCTTATTTTTGACTCATTTCACTCCTCACAACTAGGGGGTGGACATATGAACTTGAAAAAGACCCTCAAGAAGTGTAGAAAATATTATTGGCCAAGAATGCACGCTGATATTTTAACTTGGACACGAAATTGCATAACTTGTCAACTTAGACACTCACCCAATCCACCATACAGGGCAGAAATGCAAATGGTACCAGTAAACACACTATTTGCTAAAGTAGGGTTAGATCTTGCAGGACCATTCCCATTAACGCAAAATGGCAATAAGCATGTAATGAATATAATTTGCTGGTTCACTAAATACGTTATTTCAGTACCGGTACCAGACACTAAAGCAATGACTCTAGCAAGAGCATTTCTCAATAATTGTTATTTAAAATATGGTGGCTGCGTAGAACTAGTAACTGACAATGCCACAGCTTTCACAAGCGAATTCTTTAAGGACTTCTGCTCAATGTTATACATTAATAAAAGCTATGCCACACCACACTGGTCTCAAGGAAACTCAGTGACTGAAAGATCCTTTAGAACATTCCATAATATTCTCTCCAAGTACATAAGTAAGGATCAACCAGATTTTGACGAATTTTTAGACTGCGCATGCTTCTGTTATAACACTTCGATACACACGTCGACAGGTGAAACGCCATTCTTTCTCATGTTTGGTCGTGATCCTATCTTTTGCGTAGACCAAATACTAGACCCGTCAGTGTACAGTCCTGTTGCGTTTACAGACATTTCCGAATTTAAGCAAAGACTAATCACTTCACTTAGATGCGCCTGGGAGGCTGCAGATGAAGCAAATAAGCAAGCACAGTTAAGAGCAAAGACTCAATATGACAAATTAGTAAGAAATCCCACAGTCACAGTAGGAGATAGAGTATTACTCAGAAACTATGCAGGGAAAATAGGAACTTCTAAGAAATTTCATATGCCTTGGAAAGGTGTATTTAGAGTAGTAAAAATTGAAGGAGTACATGTCACAATAGTAAGTTGTAACTCACCTCAGGGTACATCCAGAAAAGTGCATATAAATCAACTAAAGAAGTGTTTTGAAGCACTAACACCCGCTTGTACAGTACCTGAATTATCGAGTGATGAAGAAAAAGCTCTGGCAAGAGCTGAAGAAAACGAAAGTATTGAAAATGAAAATATTTCCCAAGAAATCGAAACTCCCGATATACAGGAAAATCAAAACTCAAATACTGAAATAGTAGAAAAGAACACTTACAAGAAATATAATTTACGAGAAAATCCCAAAAAGAAGAAGTTTTCCTTTTGAAAAAAATAAAACTTATAGGGGTCATACATTCAAAACTCTCATTCTATTCATCTAATTTCACTTAATCAATCTTTTAATTTTTATTCTTCTAACAAAATCATTTAAAACTATTTCAATTAATCAATTTTCTTTATTCGCGTATTTTATCTCACATTTAATTTTTTTTTACATAACCGCGTGTTTAACTCACATTTAATTTTTTTTTCTCTCCCAATTTAAAATTTTTTTAAATTTTTTTTTTTCAATTTTCAGTTATAAATGGACAATCAAAATGTTAGAAAACGTGGCCGCGGTCATTTCTATTTCAAAACTGAGAAAAATGAAACAACAACAACAAATAAAGCTGGTCCTTTGACCATGGAATCCACGGATTCAAAAAGCTTAAATAAAAATGATGGTCTGTTGACCATGGAATCCACGGATTCAAAAACTCTAAATAAAACTGCTGGTCTTTTGACCATGGAATCCACGGATTCAAAAAACTCAAATAAAAATGCTGGTCTTTTGACCATGGAATCTACGGATTCAAAAAACTTAAACAAAACTGCTGGTCTTATGACCATGGAACCTACGGGTTCACAAAAACCAAAATCAACCACACAGACAAGTGTGGAAGAAGAGGAAGCCTTCCAAAAGATCATGGAAGATGCTGAAAAAGAAGAAAGACAAGAAATTTCTGAAAGTATGGAAAAGCTTATTCTTGAAGAAGATATGGAAATAAACGAGGAAAATGAAGATGAACAAATGGAGGAAGGCGAAATAAACGAATCTGAATGGGCCCAATCGTCTTCTAACTGGGAAAACCCGAATAAAGAAGAATCATTTGCTAATAAAGCTTTTGAAAATCAAGAATGGCAAGAAGTAAAATCAAAATCTGCCAAGAAGAAAGAAGAAATTGAAGCCGAAGCCATAACTGCAAGTCGAAAGAAGAGATACGTGATTTCTCAAGTGCAAGAGAAACGATCAATCGCAGTTATTCCCAACCCCGAAAAATTATCGATGTGGCCTTTTGCAATTGAAATTCCCGATGAACTAACAACCGATCTTGAACGTCCATTATTTCCAGGAGATTCAATATTTGTAAATAAATTTGCATGGATTGAAGGAAGAAGACAAGTTACTATTGACAACTGGTATAGGAAGGAAACAGGAATGCTAAGTTACCAAGCCACAGCATTAATGATTGATGTAACTCACTTTCCTTATTGGACTACCAAAACGGGAATTATTGTATATTTGAAGAAGAAAGAAGGCAAAGCAGCGTTAGCTCGTGTGACAGCATATGGAATGGAGAGATCTGGAATGCTATACGCAAAACAATGCAGACACGGTCTTGACTTATCAAAAACACGGCTATCAGAATTTGTAAATCTAAAATTAGCTCCAATCCCAGCTGGTTGGATGATAGGAACAAATTATATAGTTCCACCCGGAGGATCATATAGACTCGGAACAGAAATTATGGCTAAAGAAGGATCTCAAATCTTAGCCTGTGCTGAACCGTTCACTGAAAGATGGCGCTGGCTAACAAAAACAGGACTTCCGAAAGTATTTCCTATTGATAAGGATTATACGTTGAAGGAGATGAAGTTAGCTGAAGACATAATCGCAGCAGCATTAATTATGGAAACCAGTTATTTCGGAGTAGTTAAACCGCTTGAAGATGAAAAGAAGAGAACATTCACGATTAACCACATACACGAACAAAAAGCCCACATAGCTAAAGTACTCAGTATTTGGACAAAAGATACACCAGTAACTGCTAAAACTGGTTTTGAAAGGAAAGCATTTGCTAACGGTTACATAAAAGAAGTATTTAAATGTGACCGAGACGACGGTCTACTGCAAATTGAAGTTAATATAATTCTAGTCCCGAATGAAGGTCTTTATGAACACGATGAAGACTTTGAAGCTATGACACACGGAATGTTAACAATTATTCAAGTTGCCGAAACACCCGGCGGATACCGCGATCAAGCCGATACTTTTGGCCTACATACCCCAACTCAATTAATTAAAGAAGAAAAATCTCCACGAACTGAAATACTCAAGGCGCTATTCGGTCGTCCAGGGACGGACGATTCGGTGGTTGGAGGTGATATTCCGAAGGAATTAGAGTGTGTAAAGAGTTTAAATGAAGAACAGCAAAATACACTCTCTAATTGGCTGCATGAAGGAAGGGGGCGCCTACATTACCAGCAGGCGCCCCCAGGTACAGGAAAAACGCGCCTGGCAGCCGCATGTATAGCCGCAGCTTTGAAGAAGGACCCGAAAATTGCAGTCTTGGCCACGGCAAATTCAAACTTGCCTGTGAGCAAGTTGATCGATGAAAGTGCCCAAATTAATCTAGGAAGTGAGATGTTGGCATTCTTCGCCTCGACAGCACGCATCCGATATGGAGATCAAATACTGTTACTTAGAGAACACCAACTTGAAAATAAAATAAAAGGAGAATTTGTAGAGAAGTTAGAAGGTTCTGAGAAGAGAGACGTAACGGATTACCTGGCACACATCAAAGATAAACCACGACACACCAAAGAAAGGAAAGTAGGAGAAATTTATCTGGCTCGTGAGTTCAAAAATGCGATCTTCGGAACCATCTACATGTGTTTAGGAATTCCACGCGCTCATGTATCAACCACTCACCTCATAATCGACGAGGTTACTCAGACAAGCTTCTCCATGATGGTTCACCTCCTTTGCAAATTACCACTTGTCCGGTCTGTTCTCTTGACGGGGGACGTCCGTCAATTGGGCACGCATTTGAAAGAACTACCAGAAGTAATTCAAAGCGGTTACGGTCTTGAAAGCGTGACTGATCAAATGGATAATTGCGAAAGAGTATCAGTCACCATTTTGGAACGATGTTACCGCTCGCATCCCATTATAACTGAATGCTTCAACTATTCCTCGTATGAAAAACACGACGAACGAGTAATCGCTGCAGTTCCCGCATCAAAGCGCACAGGATTGACAAAGCTTGGAATAAATCTTCCGGTGAATAACGTTCCACTCATACTTTTGAATATAAGAGGCACAATAGAGCAGGACAGCGCATCCTACTCACTTTCTTCACCTGAACAGACTGAGGCAGCTATTATAATTGCAAAAGCGCTGGAGCACCGAGATCCTCAAGGTGTTGCCATTATATGTCTATACACGTACCAATGCGAAAAGATAAGAGAAAGACTCTACCAAGAAAATCTACAGGTATCTGTGAACTCTGTAGATGCGTTTCAAAGCCGCGAGCACCGTTTAATCATTCTTGTAACAACGAGCACTAAATCGCCTGGATCAGCAGCTCGCGCAGATGCCTCTGACTTTTTGAAGGATAGCAGACGCGCCACCGTAGCGTTGTCCAGGGCACAAAGTGGACTAATCATTATTGCCGATTTTGAAGCTATACGAGAAGGCGAGACGTGGAGAAGATTCATCACTGCGGCAAAACAACACACTCCCTTTGTTGACGAACGCTATTTGGAGGTTATGGAAAATGAAGAACCAACACGCGACTCGAATGGAATACTCAATGATTTAAAAGGAAGGTCAATTGAAGCTAAAGTAGAAGAAGTTAAACTAATACGTGGTGGTGAACTAAGAACAGGAAGAGGAAAAATGATTTGCAACAGATGCGGAAATCCCGGACACTTGGCAAGAGACTGTAGAAGAAGATGAGAGAAGAAGAAGATAGAAGATGAGGCACAAACTTGGGGCACATGGTAAAACTGTAAATTGTGGTGGGTTTAAAAATAAAAATGAAAATAAAATTGAAAATTTGAGAAATTAAGAAAAGACCAAGGGACGGTCTTCCCCGGGGTTGGAGGTGTAAGGCGTACTTTGATCCGGATGGGCAAGGATGGAGAAAAGGATCTTTAGTTCCTCTGGGAAAGGATTGAATAAGGGGAGGAGAATGACAAATAAGGCCTTAGGATAAAACTAAGCGGAAAATAGTGAAAAAGGGATCAGTCGACTGTTCAGCAGTCAGTTGGAAAGTAATCAATAGAGAAGTGAATAACCGGCCGAAGAAGCTAAAAAGACTTCAAATAATTATTTTACTTTCCCAAATCTGACTCAGTTAGAATTCCTATTTAAAGTTAAAATTTTTAAAGTATTTTATTTATACGCGGTAATCTTGTTTCCCTTTTCAATCTTTCCATTAAAAGAAAATTTATTTTATTTTGCTTGGGTGCCCTCTTCCTCTCTTAATGGTTTAATGGAGATCAGTTGATAAGTAAAATTAACGGGAAAAACATAAATATAATTGTTTAGTGACATTACTATAAAATTAGGGGTTTTCGAAATAAAATCCTTTCTCAGTGGCTATCCAATTTTTAGAAAACTGGGTTTAATAGAAATCTCTCAAACTGTTAACAGGCAACCAAAAATGATTTCTTGGGGCATATAAGCCCTAATTCCTTCTTTCAATCAAAAAAAATTTTTTTTAATTCTGTTTTCTCTAAAATTTTTTTTTAATTCTGTGTTTTCTTTTTAAAATCTTTTACTCCATATGTATCCGAATTTGCCTACTTTATAATACTACCATTTATTTGTTACAGAATTTAAAGTTTTTAATGTTGTATTAACTAATAACACATCAATTTTTTTTTACTATTTAGTATTATTTTAATATCCATTACTGTTTTGAATACTTACTCAATTAATTTTTATCCCTCTTCGAAAAATTTACTCGATCGTTTTGAATGTATGACCATGTCTGATATGATTTCCAAAAATAGGATAAAGTATAAAGGTTTAAAGGAAAGTGTCAAATGAAGGGGTCAAAGGTTTAAAGTGATTAAAGCAAAGAGAAAAGAAGCCTTCTTATTTAAAAAAAAAAGAGAAAGGCCAAGGTTTAAAGGGAAAAGAGCGGAAATAAAGATAAACAATCACAATCTTAAAAAAAAGTGAAAAGTTTGTTGGGAAAAGAACAGTGTAAAGTAAAAAGAAATTAATGGGAAAAGGATAAGCATTTAAACATTTATCTAAACATTTTGTTTGAGAAAAATTCTGTGTAAAGTAAAAATAAATTAATGGGAAAATGTTTAAAGGAAAGGATAAGCATCTAAACATTTATGTAAACATCCGTGAGGGATGAATAAGCATTCACAGTTATTTAAACATTTAAATGAAGAAGCATTTCAACATTTGCTTAACATTCATGTAAGCTGTCAACAGGAGTCATTTTAAGATTTACAGATTCACTTTTAAGTTGTCTCTTTAGCTTTCAGCAAGGCTAACACTAAAAAAAAAAAATTTTTTTTTTAAAATTTCTATTTAAATTAAAATATCAATTACAGATAAAATTTAAAAGCTATCGAAAAGCAACAAAAGCAACGACTAATTTGTCTTCATGGTTGGTCCTGAAGACTCAAGCAACAAGGGCATTACGCCCGCGGGTACCAAGGTACCACAAAATTCTTCGTCTTCTTCCAGTTTGGAGGAAACGCCAATCAATGTAGTTGACAAGAAACTACTAATAGGTAAATCCAACACAGCTCAGCTGAAGATACAGGACCTGGAACAGGTATTTGGTGAAACAATACGTTTAGAGGAGGGTGTAAACCGCTCTATTCGACTCATGAGTCGCAAGGTAAACCAAAATTCAACAGGGTTAACTAAATTAGCTGAGGAGGTTAATCAAGGGTTTTCCACTTTGGGTGACAAAATTAATAGCTGTGAGCAAAACATTACTGAATTATCTAAAAGAAAGGCTAGGTCTGCCTCCCCAAATAAAATAAGGGTAGGACAACAAACATTAATGCCTCTTATTATTCCAGAACTAAACATTTCGAATCTTAGTGAAAATAATGACAATAATTGGGCTGATGAATCACAGGTGGATGGACAAGTTAGACACCCACCCATGACAACTGATGAAGGATTGCACACGCTCAACATGCTTCACCACGAAGGTATCCCATCGCTTGAGGTATATTCTGATGATAATATTATATCATTTGATAAATGGGGAAAGAAATTTTTAGAAAGAATTAAGGTCTTTGGAGTAAAACTTTCAGAAGAAGAAAAACTTGCTCGACTTTCACTATTTTTGGAAGACACACCCAAAAGAATCTTTGAAGAATTGTCTCCAACTCAAAAATTAACGTGTGAAATGGCACTTCAAAGCATAAGAAAGGAGTTGGACTCTCCTCAACGACGTGCTCTCTCAAGGCAGGCGCTTTTAATGTGCCGCCAACATGAAGGTGAGTCAGTCAAAGATTTCCTATCACGCTTTAGACCTCTGGCAATGGCTACAGCTGCTGATATTTCTGGTCCAAACAAGGAACGGTACTTATGTGAACTTTTATTAGAACGTTTAAGACCTAACATAGCATTTTGTATGAAATTACTCAACTTTTCACAGACAGATAGAGGTTTTGAACAATTATGCTTAGATCTTCGTGAAGTCGAAATCATGCTACCTGGAGGCACTGGATCAATGTTTGACATGCCAAATCAAGAAGTGCATGCAATGCAACAATCAAATTCCTTTAATGTACCAGGGAAGTTCCAATCACTGAATCCGACTAATCCAAATAGACAAAAGCTCGGTCAAAGGTGGGGACAAAGTCAAAATAGAAATGATTTTCAAAATAATCGAAATAATTTTGGAGAATTTAGGCAAAACAACCTTCGACGAGACATGAACTATCGTGACACAAGACAAATGCGAACACCAACTAATGATCGACGATGGAACAACAGACCTATTTGTAATTACTGCTCGAAAGTTGGTCACTTTGCAAATGTATGTCGCACCAGAATTGCAGACTTTCAAACACAACGTGGTCAAAGCCGAAGGGAACCAGATGTTGGTACATCAAATATGCCCAATGATAGTGGTATGCTAAAAGAAATATTATCAACCCTAAGGAACATGCAGGTGGGAAGTTCTAAAAATAATGGATCCCCACAAAATGTTAATCTCTTACATGGTGAAACAAAGCCAATAAATGAGGAACCCGAAGAAAAGCAATTAAATGTTAAGAAGGAAAAACCTTCGATTGTCTCTTGGGAACCTTTTAAACTAAGTCCCAAACTACTCCCAATGGTAATTCTAGTACTAGCGCTAGCAGTACCGCTGCAGGCCATTGAAAGACTATCAATTCCACAGTACCCAATGATATGTCAAACTGAAAAACAGTCTACTTTATGGTCTCTTCCTGACATGACAGACTGTCCAATACCCTCTCCAAATATTTCTCATGTACCAATTTCACAAACTAGAAATGTCTATATGCTAAATGACCTTGAGTACACAACCCAAGGATGGGCTTGTAGAAAAATAAGAAAAACTCTTAAAAAATTTACAACACTTTCTAATGTACCAATCAATGAACCTGTAGGCTCTGAAATTCTCCCAGTAGATGAACAAGAATGTAAGAGAATGATTAAGAATAAAGAATGTAGTTTAGGTAAATTAACGGAAGAAAATGATCTTTGGACCACTTCAAATAAAATAGACTCAAGTCCGAAAATGTGGTTTATAGGATCGTTTTGGTGGACCGAGGTCCAATCCGAAAATTGCTTATTATTTAGTGTAAAAATTAATTCCCACTGGGGTGAAGAAGGTATAGGAACCTCATTTGGGGAAAGTAATAACTGCTCCTATTCGAAGGGTCTTTGTGTATTAAGTGACAATACTGTACTAAAATGGGAACCCACAAAGGATAGAATGTGTCGATATATCAAGATTGGGACTTGGGAAGGAAAATTTTTAGATAACACCTGGTTGTCGGATGACGCACAATTAGCACTTCATTTCGCTAAACCAACTCCAAAATTTTGGGATTGCAGTAACATTCTAGAAATTTCCGAACAAGGACTAGCTACAGTCACTAGGCGTCGCTCTAAAAGAAGCCATAGTAACCAAAAACTTAGCTTGGTAACATCACCTGAAATGGCAGCGAAATTAACTTACCTAGACAAAGAAATGGCTGACACTCTAACATTTACTTTCACGCATTCGCTTAAAACCTTTTGCCAAAATCTGGATCTAGTTAAGAAATGGGCACTTGCCGCATATCTGTCTAACCCAACGGGCCTGGCTAGAATGATATTTGAAAATGACTATGTTACCGCCAAAAGAGAAGGGTCATCACTACTACGCGTATGGCCATGCATACCAATTAAAAATGATGAATACTCATTCAAAGCTACTAACCTTAGCGAATGTTTCGACTTAATCCCAATCCAGTTCAAAGCAGAAAACCGGGAACACTTAGCATTTCTTAACCCGCTAACCATGACAATTGAACCCACAGCTCGAAAAGCACCTTGTTCAACATATGGGAAAATAATCGTAGAAATAAATCATGAGGTACTAGAAGTAAACCAGACCTCAGGGGAATTTAGAAAAATTCAACCCCGTCCAATCAATTTAAGGGAACTCAAATCCTACAGCATACCTGAAATAAAATCACACTCATTCCATCAATTAATGCTAGTAAATCTCACGGATCTCAAAACGCATACATTCATGAGTAACCTAGTCCGTGCAAGCGAAATCTCATATCGCATCGAACAAAAAGACATGCATATAGTAAAAACGCTCTCCGATCAATGGAAAGAGGCAGGAAATAGTCTCGTTACTGAAATTATTGGGGACTATACATGGATTTGGAAGGTCATAATATCAATTTTAATAGCCATATTAACTCTAGATTTAGTGATAAGATGGGGAATTAAAGCAGCAGAAAATTATTTAGGACAAGGACAGTTAGGAAATATGCTATTTGGTCAAAGTCGAAATATAATCAACAGAGCTAGACAGATAAGCATTAACAGAAACACAGAAGAGATTCCAATGGTAAAAGTTAACAAAAATCCTGAGTTTAAAAGAGACAAAACTCCAAGTGTAAGGTCACAAAAACGGAAAATGTCTTGGATCCCAAAGGTTTCTAAATTTCCTCAATCAATAGAAACTGAAGGTCACACAGTAAATGCCATGAGAGTAAATAAAATGTGTGGTGAAAAGTTGTCAATAGACATGGATGCCACGGCATCACAAAATTTTTCTATAAATACCCTACAGTCATGTCCCACAATTACTGGGGTGTTTATAAACAATAAAGCAGTAAAGTGCTTAATTGATACAGGTGCGAGCATATCGATTGCTCCCATCTCACTCGCAAGAACTTTAGGACTAAACCTAACACCAGCTACAATTAGTATAACTTCTGCCTCTGGGCATGAAATTAATGTACTAGCTCAAGCTGAAGTATTATTAGAAATGGCGGGAACTAAATTACCTGTAACTATAAGAGTGGTTGAAGACAATCAAATTACAGGAAATAGAACATACCAATTAATTATAGGATGTGACATTCTAAAAAGACTTCCGCCAATAACATTCGATTTTAATAAAGGAAAAATTAATTTTGAAAATAAATTTAATTATTCAGATAAAAATAAGTCAAAGTCAAAAAACATGCGTGTAGCAGCTATTGAAGCTAAAACAATTTTACCAGGAAAACACGGACTTGTTTCAGTGAAAATTAAAACTAATGGTGGAGAAAAGTTGGCACTTGTACACTCACTGGACCAAAGGCTTGAGAAGGACCATCTTGCACTCATTGAGGCAGTGGTCACACCAAATGCAAAAGAAAACAAAATTCTGATTGCCAACCCAACAACTGAACCAAAGCACATATGTAAAGGAATGCACATTGCTCTGGCTGATGAGGTTTGGTCAATTTATGAACAGCCATGGTTAACACAGGTAGAAAACATTAATGTCAATGAATATGTAAACACTGTAGAAGCAAATCCGACATTCAAGGTAGACTTTTCTAAAAGCTCAGTACAGGGAGAAGATAGACAAAAATTAGAAAAATTGTGTGAAGAATTTTTTGATGTATTTAGTAAAACACAATATGATCTAGGGTCATGTATAGCAGGTGAATATGACATTATTACCACAACTGAAGAACCTATAACATCTAGGCCACATAGAGTTCCATTTAAATACCGAGAAGAACTTCAGAAACACATTGAAGCACTTTTAAAATCTGGAGTAATGGTTAAATCAGACACTCCATGGGTATCGAACATAGTTCTAGTACAAAAGAAAGACGGAGGTTTAAGACCCTGCATTGATTTTAGGAAGCTTAACGAAGTAACAGTCCCAGACCAGTTTCCTCTTCCGCGATTAGAATCAATAATGGAAAGGATAGGAAACTGCAACTATTATTCCTCACTAGATTTGTCAAGCGGTTACCTACAGATTAGATTAACAGAAAGAGCTTCTAGAAAATGTGGAGTAATAATGGAAGATGAGATATACCAAATGACACACATGCCTTTTGGACTAAGGAACGCAACAAGCGCATTTGCGAGAGTAATGGCGCATGTAATAAGCGGATTAGATGAGTGTGTTCTAGCATATGTAGATGATTTCCTAGTCTTTACAAAATCTCCAGACTTTGATAAACATTTAAATGCATTAAGGCAGGTCTTTACCAGATTAAGAAAGTATTTTCTAAAAATAAGTCCCAAGAAATGCATATTTGCCTCAAGGGAAATGAATTTCTTAGGATACACAATAAATGCCAAAGGGTACACTCCCAGTATCGCTAAAGTTGAAACAATAAATAATTTACCTGCACCCACCACTGTCAAAGAAGAAAGGCAAGCTATAGGCATGGCATCATTTTTCAGAAAGCATATTCAAAACTTTTCGCTAATAGTTGAACCTCTCACAAAGCTTACTAGGAAGGAAATCGAATTCCATTGGGGTGACGAACAACAGCAAGCATTTGATAAAATCAAGAAAATTTTAACTAGTCAACCAGTTCTTGTATTTCCGGATTACGAAAAACCTTTCCACATATTCACCGATGCGTCCCTTACTGGACAGGGAGGCGCTCTAATGCAAAAAGATATTGAAAATAATACATATAAAGCAATCGCGTACTGTAGCAGGACTCTAACAATTTCAGAACGCAAATGGGCACCCGTCCAAATCGAACTGGGCGCCATAATATTTTCTTTAAGACAATTCAGACCTTTTATTTATATGGCTGAAATAGAACTGCACACAGATCATAAACCTCTTGCGTACCTACTAAAGAAAGCAGATGCAAGTCCAAATTTAGCACGCTGGCTTATAGAATTGCAAAATTACAATATCAAAATTGTACACATAGCTGGTAAAGAAAATCTACTCGCTGATGCACTCTCACGATTGCAAAATCAACCAGAAGAAGAGCAAACTGAATTAGAAGACATTGCAGAATTCCCAGTTTGTTTCACGCTCCCTATAAAAGATGGGCTTATTAATGAACATTACGCTTCAGTGTTAACACTTAGGAAAGAAAATGAAAATTATGCTATAGACATTAAGCAAGAACAAGAAAATGACATGGAAGCTGCAGACTATATTAAATTTATAAAAACCGGGGAACTCCCAGAAGACATATCACCCAATGATCAGGAGAAATTCGTATTAAATGCTGAAAACCTGAGAATTATAGGGGATATACTATGTCACAAACCTCCGAATTTAAAACCAAGAATATTCGTACCATCGTCACTCAGGGCTCTTATTTTTGACTCATTTCACTCCTCACAACTAGGGGGTGGACATATGAACTTGAAAAAGACCCTCAAGAAGTGTAGAAAATATTATTGGCCAAGAATGCACGCTGATATTTTAACTTGGACACGAAATTGCATAACTTGTCAACTTAGACACTCACCCAATCCACCATACAGGGCAGAAATGCAAATGGTACCAGTAAACACACTATTTGCTAAAGTAGGGTTAGATCTTGCAGGACCATTCCCATTAACGCAAAATGGCAATAAGCATGTAATGAATATAATTTGCTGGTTCACTAAATACGTTATTTCAGTACCGGTACCAGACACTAAAGCAATGACTCTAGCAAGAGCATTTCTCAATAATTGTTATTTAAAATATGGTGGCTGCGTAGAACTAGTAACTGACAATGCCACAGCTTTCACAAGCGAATTCTTTAAGGACTTCTGCTCAATGTTATACATTAATAAAAGCTATGCCACACCACACTGGTCTCAAGGAAACTCAGTGACTGAAAGATCCTTTAGAACATTCCATAATATTCTCTCCAAGTACATAAGTAAGGATCAACCAGATTTTGACGAATTTTTAGACTGCGCATGCTTCTGTTATAACACTTCGATACACACGTCGACAGGTGAAACGCCATTCTTTCTCATGTTTGGTCGTGATCCTATCTTTTGCGTAGACCAAATACTAGACCCGTCAGTGTACAGTCCTGTTGCGTTTACAGACATTTCCGAATTTAAGCAAAGACTAATCACTTCACTTAGATGCGCCTGGGAGGCTGCAGATGAAGCAAATAAGCAAGCACAGTTAAGAGCAAAGACTCAATATGACAAATTAGTAAGAAATCCCACAGTCACAGTAGGAGATAGAGTATTACTCAGAAACTATGCAGGGAAAATAGGAACTTCTAAGAAATTTCATATGCCTTGGAAAGGTGTATTTAGAGTAGTAAAAATTGAAGGAGTACATGTCACAATAGTAAGTTGTAACTCACCTCAGGGTACACCCAGAAAAGTGCATATAAATCAACTAAAGAAGTGTTTTGAAGCACTAACACCCGCTTGTACAGTACCTGAATTATCGAGTGATGAAGAAAAAGCTCTGGCAAGAGCTGAAGAAAACGAAGGTATTGAAAATGAAAATATTTCCCAAGAAATCGAAACTCCCGATATACAGGAAAATCAAAACTCAAACACTGAATTAGTAGAAAAGAACACTCGAACGAAATATAATTTACGAGAAAATCCAAGAAAGAAAAAGTTTTCCTTTTAAAATTGATAGGGGTCATACATTCAAATCTCTCACTCTATTCATCTAATTTCACTTAATCAATCTCTTAACCTTCATTTTTCTACCAAAATCATTTAAAACTATTTCAATTAATCAATTTTCCTTATTCGCGCATTTTATCTCACATTTAATTTCTTTTTTTACATAACCGCGTGTTTAACTCACATTTAAATTTTTTTCCTCTCCCAATTTAAAATTTTTTTTTTAAATCAAAATTTTTAATTTTTAGTTATAAATGGACAATCAAAATGTTAGAAAACGTGGCCGCGGTCATTTCTATTTCAAGACTGAGAAAAATGAAACAACAACAACAAATAAAGCTGGTCTTTTGACCATGGAATCCACGGATTCAAAAAGCTTTACTAAAACGGCTGGTCTTTTGACCATGGAATCCACGGATTCAAAAACAAATAAAACTGCTGGTCTTCTGACCATGGAACCCACGGGTTCACAAAAACCAAAATCAACCACACATACAAGTGTGGAAGAAAAAAAAGCCTTCCAAAAGATCATGGAAGAAGCGGAAAAAGAAGAAAGACAAGAAATTTCTGAAAGTATGGAAAAGCTTATTCTTGAAGAAGATATGGAAATAAATGAAGAAATAGAAGAACAAATTGAAGAAGAGGATTTATTTGGTCGTCCAGGGACGGACGATTCGATGGTTGGAGGTGATATTCCCATAGATTTAAAGCGGATAAAAGGTAAAATTTGTAAAAACATTCTCATTTATTTTTAGTTTGTTCCGTACTACTGACCGGGGCATATAAAAATTACCTTAAATAATTCAAAGCGGTTACGGTCTTGAAAGTGTAACTGATCAAATGGAAAACTGCGAAAGAGTATCAGTCACAATCTTGGAACGATGCTATGACTATTCTTCATATGAGAAACACGGCGAAAGAGTAATCGCAGCTGTTCCCGCATCAAAGTGTACAGGATTGACAAAGCTTGGAATAAATCTTCCGGTGAATGACGTTCCACTCATACTTCTTAATATAAGAGGAACAATAGAGCAGGACAGCTCCTCCTACTCGTTATCCTCACCTGAACAGACAGAAGCAGCGATTATAATTGCAAAAGCGCTGGAACACCGAGATCCTCAAGGTGTTGCCATTATTTGTCTCTACACGTACCAATGCGAAAAGATAAGAGAAAGGCTCCAACAAGAAAATCTACAAGTATCTGTGAACTCTGTAGATGCGTTTCAAAGCCGCGAGCACCGTTTAATCATTCTTGTAACAACGAGCATTAAAACGCCTGGCTCAGCAGCTCGCTCAGATGCCTCTGACTTTTTGAAAGACAGCAGACGTGCCACAGTTGCATTGTCCAGGGCACAAAGTGGATTAATCATTATTGCCGATTTTGAAGCTATACGAGAAGGCGAAACATGGAGGAGATTCATCACTGCGGCAAAACGACACACTCCCTTTGTTGACGAACGCTATTTAGAAGTAATGGAAAATGATGAACCAACACGCGACTCGAATGGAGTACTCAATGATTTAAAAGGAAGGTCAATTGAAGTTAAAGTAGAAGAAGTTAAACTAATACGTGGTGGTGAACTAAGAACAGGAAGAGGAAAAATGATTTGCAACAGATGTGGAAATCCCGGACACTTGGCAAGAGACTGTAGAAGAAGATGAGAGAAGAAGAAGATAGAAGTGGAGGCACAAACTTGGGGCACATGGTAAAACTGTAAATTGTGGTGGGTTAAAAATAAAATGAAAAATAAAATTGAAAATTTGGGAAATTAGGAAAAGACCAGGGGACGGTCTTCCCCGGGGTTGGAGGTGTAAGGCGTACTTTGATCCGGATGGGCAAGGATGGAGAAAAGGAACTTTAGTTCCTCTGGGAAAGGATTGAATAAGGGGAGGAGATTGACAGATAAGGCCTTAGGATAAAACTAAGTGGAAAATAGGAGAAAAGGGTTCAGTCGACTGTTCACCAGTCAGTTGGAAAGTAATTAATGAAAGAGTGAATAACCGGCCGAAGAAGCTGAGAGCTTATTCATTAATCCTGCAGAAGAAGCCTAAGAGCTTATACGAGCGCATATTATACCCGGGCAAGTCGGTCTCGTAACCGACCAGCAGCACCGGCGCACAGAAAGGCCTACCCTCCGCTCCGCAATATACTCATCGGCATCGCCTCTCGGGACCCTTAACATCGCACGCAACCCGCCCAACATCCCAATACCATCCTGGCCCAGCACAAGCTTTACTGGTAGCACCGTCCCACCTCCCCCCGCCACTGGCCATGGCGGTGGGGAGGGGATCCAGGTGAGGTGCGGAATGGAGGAAGAAAAGCTGCCATTGTGGCATGAGGCCCACGGGCCTACAAAAAAATAATAAATGTATATAAAAATATATACACAAAAAAAATTAATTACTTCAACAACAAAAATTCAAAAAAAAATTTTTTTTTTACTTCATTCTTTTAATTTCAACAACAACAAAAATTCTTCAAAATTCTTTTTTTTTTTTTTAAAAAAAATTTTTTTCTTTTATTAAAAAGTCAACAATGGAAAAATTTCCTTTTATTATTATACTAATTCTTCTACAATCAAAAAAAAAGAAATACTTTTCTTCAACAATTTTTTCAATAATCGGAAAAACAATTTTTTTTTCTTCCTCTTCAAAATTTCTTTAAAATTTTTTTTCACTTTCTTTAAAAACACTTTCAACAAAAAAAAATATATATTTTTTTTATATTCTTTTCCAATCTTTAAAGTATCAATTAGTCAGAAGACATTACCCTAGACACAAAAAAAAACCAAAGAAAAATGAGTTTTAGCTGAGTCATTGTCCATTCCAATAAAAAGATTTAAAAAAAAAGGTTGCGAACAACAATTTTTTTTACACATAAAAGTGGGGAAAAGAGTAACGACTGAAAATTAAAAAAAATAAATAAATAAAATCCTTTTTGTCTGTGTCATAAGATAGAAAGGAACGACTTTTATTCTTTTCCTTTTTTTTCAAATAAAACATTTTTTTATTTATTCCGTCTGTCTTCCAAAATACTTTCCACAAAATATATATATAGTTTTACACAAATATTTTTAAATATACATATAAATTAAAGTTGCAAATACCGGTTTTATTTAGGGAGAATTTTTTTTTAAATAAAATCGCTTATTTTCAATGTTGTTTTCGGGCTTCAAAATTTTCTAAGAACGGTTAATTTTCAAAAAATTTTTTTCAAAAACGCCAGCTCTAATAAAAACGTATAGGATATAATATATAAACATTACAATATATATATTTTATTATTTTCTACAATATACTAAAATCATTGCTCAAAAAAGTTTTTATCAAACCATATTTCAAATGTTATAATCCTTTTTAAACAAACATAATATAATTTTTCGCTCACAAAATATTCGATTTTTATATATCTGTTAATTTTATTATTTAAATCAACGACTACTTTAACACTTATATTAAATATTCTAGTAAATACAAAATAGAAAAAAGAAACCCTACCTTTCTTATCACCATTTTGCGCCGCAGGCGAAAATTTTAAATTATCAATAAACGTGGGGGAATTTTTTAGCAGTTGGCTTCAGTTTTGGCTTTAAAATTACAAAATCAGAGGTCTCACAAAATTCAAAAAAAATCACGAAACACCAAAAATAATACGAAACATAAGAAACAAATAATCGAAACGTTTCGTGTATGTATGGTTGGTACCTCTGTAATGACTCAGTCAAAATCCAAATTTTTTTGGGGGTTTAAAAAATACGAATCTGGCATTTTCGTACTTCAGGCGCATTCAACTAAAAAAAAACGCCAGAACGCATTGCAAAAGAAAACAAAACGCTAAAAACTAAAGAAACGCAAAACTGTTCAGACTTAACAAAAATAATTCAAAAAGCAACGCGCATCTTTTCTATCAATTATTTAAAACTGCTTTTATCTATATTTAAATAAGGGTAATAAATTTGCTTATATATGGCTTTCTACTGCCCAATAAACGATTTTTTTTTACATTAAATTTTCTTTTACTCAATGATTGTGTTAAAATCTATTGCCCTACAACAATTTTTTTTTTAAATTTTATTTGTTGGAGTTTTCAACTATTGCCTTAAAATCCATTGCCCTATGCAAAAAAAAAAAAAATTTTTTTTTTTGTTTATTCGTGTTATTTTTCCCCTAAATGATTCACTGTCCAACAATTTTGATTTTTTTTTATTATTTTCGTAACTCTCGACAAAATTTTCGCGCTCATTACAGAATTCCTCTTTTACAATATTTCCTAAATCTTCTTTAAAGAATTTTGAATGTATGAACCAAAAGTTTTTTTTTACATCCAATCCAAAAGGGGTCAAAGGTTCAAAAAAAAAAGTTAAAGCAAAGAGCAGGGGAAAGGGAAAAGAGCGGAAGTAAAGATAAACAATCACATTTTTTAAAAAAAAAAAGTGAAAAGTTTGTTGGGAAAAGAACAGTGTAAAGTAAAAGGAAATTAATGGGAAAAAGGATAAGCATTTAAACATTTATCTAAACATTGTGTTTGAGAAAAATTCAGTGTAAAGTAAAAATAAATTAATGGAAAAATGTTTAAAGGAAAGGATAAGCATCTAAACATTTATGTAAACATCCGAAAGGGATGATTAAGCATTCACAGTTATTTAAACATTTAAATGAAGAAGCATTTCAACATTTGCTTAACATTCATGTAAACTGTAAGCAGGAGTCATTCTAATATTTAGAGATTCACTTTTAGTTCTCTTTAACTTATAGCAAGGCTAACACTTAAGAATTTTTCTTTTAATTTTTTTTTTATTTAAATTAAAGTATCAATTACAGATAAAATTTAAAAGCTATCAGAAAGCAACAAAAGCAACGATTAATTGGTCTTCATGGTTGGTCCTGAAGACTCAAGCAACAAGGGCATTACGCCCGCGGGTACCAAGGTACCACAAAATTCCTCGTCTTCTTCCAGTTTGGAGGAAACGCCAATCAATGTAGTTGACAAGAAACTACTAATAGGTAAATCCAACACAGCTCAGCTGAAGATACAGGACATTGAACAGGTATTTGGTGAAACAATACGTTTAGAGGAGGGTGTAAACCGCTCTATTCGACTCATGAGTCGCAAGGTAAACCAAAATTCAACAGGGTTAACCAAATTAGCCGAGGAGGTTAATCAAGGGTTTTCCACTTTGGGCGACAAAATAAATAGCTGTGAGCAAAACATTACTGAATTATCTAAAAGAAAGGCTAGGTCTGCCTCTCCAAATAAAATAAGGGTAGGACAACAAACATTAATGCCTCTTATTATTCCAGAACTAAACATTTCGAATCTTAGTGAAAATAATGACAATAACTGGGCTGATGAATCACAGGTGGATGGACAAGTCAGACACCTACCCATGACAAATGATGAAGGCTTTCACACTCTGAACATGCTTCATCACGAAGGTATCCCAGCGCTTGAGGTATATTCTGATGACAATATTATATCATTTGATAAATGGGGAAAGAAATTTTTAGAGAGAATTAAGGTCTTTGGGGTAAAACTTTCAGAAGAAGAAAAACTTGCTCGGTTGTCTTTATTTTTGGAAGACACACCCAAAAGAATCTTTGAAGAGATGTCTCCAACTCAAAAACTAACGTGTGAAATGGCACTTCAAAGCATAAGAAAGGAGTTGGACTCTCCTCAACGACGTGCTCTCTCAAGGCAGGCGCTTTTAATGTGCCGCCAACATGAAGGTGAGTCAGTCAAAGATTTCCTATCACGCTTTAGACCTCTGGCAATGGCTACAGCTGCTAATATTTCTGGTCCAAACAAGGAACGGTACTTATGTGAACTTTTATTAGAACGTTTAAGACCTAACATAGCATTTTGTATGAAATTACTAAACTTTTCACAGACAGATAGAGGTTTTGAACAATTATGCTTAGATCTTCGTGAAGTCGAAATCATGCTACCTGGAGGCACTGGATCAATGTTTGACATGCCAAATCAAGAAGTGCATGCAATGCAACAATCAAATTCCTTTAATGTACCAGGGAAGTTCCAATCACTGAATCCGACTAATCCAAATAGACAAAAGCTCGGTCAAAGGTGGGGACAAAGTCAAAATAGAAATGATTTTCAAAATAATCGAAATAATTTTGGAGAATTTAGGCAAAACAACCTTCGACGAGACATGAACTATCGTGACACAAGACAAATGCGAACACCAACTAATGATCGACGATGGAACAACAGACCTATTTGTAATTACTGCTCGAAAGTTGGTCACTTTGCAAATGTATGTCGCACCAGAATTGCAGACTTTCAAACACAACGTGGTCAAAGCCGAAGGGAACCAGATGTTGGTACATCAAATATGCCCAATGATAGTGGTATGCTAAAAGAAATATTATCAACCCTAAGGAACATGCAGGTGGGAAGTTCTAAAAATAATGGATCCCCACAAAATGTTAATCTCCTACATGGTAAAACAAAGCCAATAAACGAGGAACCCGAAGAAAAACAATTAAATGTTAAGAAGGAAAAACCTTTTATTGTCTCTTGGGAACCTTTTAAATTAAGTCCCAAACTACTCCCAATGGTAATTCTGGTATTAGCGCTAGCAACACCGCTGCAGGCAATTGAAAAATTATCAATTCCACAGTACCCAATGATATGCCAAACTGAAAAACAGTCTACTTTATGGTCTCTTCCTGACATGACAGACTGTCCAATACCCGCTCCAAATATTTCTCATGTACCAATTTCACAAACTAGAAATGTATATATGTTAAATGACTTAGAGTACACAACCCAAGGATGGGCTTGTAGAAAAATAAGAAAAACTCTTAGAAAATTTACAACCCTTTCTAATGTACCAATCAATGAACCTGTAGGCTCAGAAATTCTCCCAGTAGATGAACAAGAATGTAAGAGAATGATTAAAAATAAAGAATGTAGTCTAGGTAAATTAATTGAAGAAAATGATCTTTGGACCACTTCAAATAAAATAGACGCGAGTCCGAAAATGTGGTTTATAGGATCGTTTTGGTGGACCGAGGTCAAATCCGAAAATTGCTTATTATTTAGTGTACAAATTAATTCCCATTGGGGTGAAGAAGGTATAGGAACCTCATTTGGGGAAAGTAATAATGCTCCTATTCGAAGGGTCTTTGTGTATTAAGTGACAATACTGTACTAAAATGGGAACCCACAGGATAGAATGTGTCGATATATCAAGATTGGGACTTGGGAAGGAAAATTTTTAGATAACACCTGGTTGTCGGATGACGCACAATTAGCACTTCATTTCGCTAAACCAACTCCAAAATTTTGGGATTGCAGTAACATTCTAGAAATTTCCGAACAAGGACTAGCTACAGTTACTAGGAGTCGCTCTAAAAGAAGCGTCAGTAACCAAAAACTTAGCTTAGTAACATCACCTGAAATGGCAGCGAAGCTAACATATTTAGACAAAGAAATGGCTGACACTCTAACATTTACTTTCACGCATTCGCTTAAAACCTTTTGCCAAAATTTGGATCTAGTTAAGAAATGGACACTTGCTGCATATTTGTCCAACCCAACGGGCTTAGCTAGAATGATATTTGAAAATGACTATGTCACGGCAAAACGAGAAGGGTCATCACTACTGCGTGTATGGCCATGTATACCAATTAAAAATGACGAGTACTCTTTCAAAGCTACCAATCTTAGCGAATGTTTCGACTTAATCCCAATTCAGTTCAAAGCAGAAAGTCGGGAACACTTAGCATTCCTTAATCCACTAACCATGACAATTGAGCCCACAGCTCGAAAAGCACCTTGTTCAATATATGGGAAAACAATTGTAGAAATAAATCATGAGGTACTAGAAGTAAACCAGACCTCAGGGGAATTTAGAAAAATTCAACCTCGTCCAATCAATTTAAGGGAACTCAAATCCTACAGTATACCTGAAATAAAATCACACTCATTCCATCAATTAATGCTAGTAAATCTCACGGATCTCAAAACGCATACATTCATGAGTAACCTAGTCCGTGCAAGCGAAATTTCATATCGCATTGAACAAAAAGATATGCATATAGTAAAAACGCTCTCTGATCAATGGAAAGAGGCAGGAAATAGTCTCGTTACTGAAATTATTGGGGACTATACATGGATTTGGAAGGTCATAATATCAATTTTAATAGCCATATTAACTCTAGATTTAGTAATAAGATAGGGGAATTAAAGCAGCAGAAAATTATTTAGGACAAGGACAGTTAGGAAATATGCTATTTGGTCAAAGTCGAAATATAATTAACAGAGCTAGACAGACAAGCATTAACAGAAACACAGAAGAGATTCCAATGGTCAAAGTTAACAAAAATCCTGAGTTTAAAAGAGAAAAAACTCCAAGTGTAAGGTCACAAAGACGAAAAATGTCTTGGATCCCAAAGGTTTCTAAATTTCCTCAATCGGTAGAAACTGAAGGTCAATTAATTATAGGATGTGACTGTAAATGTCATGAGAGCAAACAAAATGTGTGATAAAAAGCTGTCGAAAGACATGGATGCCACGGCATCACAAAATTTTTCTATAAATACCCTACAGTCATGTCCCACAATAACTGGGGTGTTTATAAACAACAAAGCAGTAAAATGTTTAATTGATACAGGTGCGAGCATATCGATTGCTCCTATCTCACTTGCAAGGACTTTAGGACTAAACCTAACACCAGCAACAATTAGCATAACGTCTGCCTCTGGGCATGAAATTAATGTATTAGCTCAAGCTGAAGTATTACTAGAAATTGCGGATACTAAATTACCTGTAACTATAAGAGTGGTTGAAGACAATCAAATTACAGGAAATAGAACATACCAATTAATTATAGGATGTGACATTCTAAAAAGACTTCCGCCAATAACATTCGATTTTAATAAAGGAAAAATTAATTTTGAAAACAAATTTAATTATTCAGATAAAAATAAGTCAAAGTCAAAAAACATGCGTGTAGCAGCTATTGAAGCTAAAACAATTTTACCAGGAAAACACGGACTTGTCTCAGTGAAAATTAAAACTAATGGTGGAGAAAAATTGGCACTTGTACACTCACTGGACCAAAGGCTTGAGAAGGACCATCTTGCACTCATTGAAGCAGTGGTCGCACCAAATGCAAAAGAAAACAAAATTTTGATTGCCAATCCAACAACTGAACCAAAGCACATATGTAAAGGAATGCACATTGCTCTGGCTGATGAGGTTTGGTCAATTAATGAACAGCCATGGTTAACACAGGTAGAAAACATTAATGTCAATGAACATGTAAACACTGTAGAAGCAAATCCGACATTCAAGGTAGATTTTTCCAAAAGCTCAGTACAGGGGGAAGATAGACAAAAATTAGAAAAATTGTGTGAAGAATTTTCTGATGTATTTAGTAAAACACAATATGATCTAGGGTCATGTATAGCAGGTGAATATGACATTATTACCACAACTGAGGAACCTATAACATCTAGGCCACATAGAGTTCCATTTAAATACCGAGAAGAACTTCAGAAACACATTGAAGCACTTTTAAAATCTGGAGTAATGGTTAAATCAGACACTCCATGGGTATCGAACATAGTTCTAGTACAAAAGAAAGACGGAGGTTTAAGACCCTGCATTGATTTTAGGAAGCTTAACGAAGTAACAGTCCCAGACCACTTTCCTCTTCCGCGATTAGAATCAATAATGGAAAGGATAGGAAACTGCAACTATTATTCCTCACTAGATTTGTCAAGCGGTTACCTACAGATTAGATTAACAGAAAGAGCTTCTAGAAAATGTGGAGTAATAATGGAAGATGAGATATACCAAATGACACACATGCCTTTTGGGCTAAGGAACACAACAAGCGCATTTGCGAGAGTAATGGCGCATGTAATAAGCGGATTAGATGAGTGTGTTCTAGCATATGTAGATGATTTCCTAGTCTTTACAAAATCTCCAGACTTTGATGAACATTTAAAAGCATTAAGGCAGGTCTTTACCAGATTAAGAAAGTATTTTCTAAAAATAAGTCCCAAGAAATGCATATTTGCCTCAAGGGAAATGAATTTCTTAGGATACACAATAAATGCCAAAGGGTACACTCCCAGTATCGCTAAAGTTGAAACAATAAATAATTTACCTGCACCCACCACTGTCAAAGAAGTTAGGCAAGCTATAGGCATGGCATCATTTTTCAGAAAGCATATTCAAAACTTTTCGCTAATAGTTGAACCTCTCACAAAGCTTACTAGGAAGGAAATCGAATTCCATTGGGGTGACGAACAACAGCAAGCATTTGATAAAATCAAGAAAATCCTAACTAGTCAACCAGTTCTTGTATTTCCGGATTACGAAAAACCTTTCCACATATTCACCGATGCGTCCCTTACTGGACAGGGAGGCGCTCTAATGCAAAAAGATATTGAAAATAATACATATAAAGCTATCGCGTACTGTAGCAGGACTCTGACAATTTCAGAACGAAAATGGGCACCCGTCCAAATCGAATTGGGGGCTATAATATTTTCTTTAAGACAATTCAGACCTTTTATTTATATGGCTGAAATAGAACTGCACACAGATCATAAACCTCTTGCGTACCTACTAAAGAAAGCAGATGCAAGTCCAAATTTAGCACGCTGGCTTATAGAATTGCAAAATTACAATATTAAAATTGTACACATAGCTGGTAAAGAAAATCTACTCGCTGATGCACTTTCGCGATTGAAAAACCAGCCTGAAGAAGAGCAAACTGAACTAGAAGACATTGCAGAATTCCCAGTTTGTTTCACGCTCCCTATAAAAGATGGGCTTATTAATGAACATTACGCTTCAGTGTTAACACTTAGGAAAGAAAATGAAAATTATGCTATAGACATTAAGCAAGAACAAGAAAATGACATGGAAGCTGCAGACTATATTAAATTTATAAAAACCGGGGAACTCCCAGAAGACATATCACCCAATGATCAGGAGAAATTCGTATTAAATGCTGAAAACCTGAGAATTATAGGGGATATACTATGTCACAAACTTCCGAATTTAAAACCAAGAATATTCGTACCATCGTCACTCAGGGCTCTTATTTTTGACTCATTTCACTCCTCACAACTAGGGGGTGGACATATGAATTTGAAAAAGACCCTCAAGAAGTGTAGAAAATATTATTGGCCAAGAATGCACGCTGATATTTTAACTTGGACACGAAATTGCATAACTTGTCAACTTAGACACTCACCCAATCCACCATACAGGGCAGAAATGCAAATGGTACCAGTAAACACACTATTTGCTAAAGTAGGGTTAGATCTTGCAGGACCATTCCCATTAACGCAAAATGGCAATAAGCATGTAATGAATATAATTTGCTGGTTCACTAAATACGTTATTTCAGTACCGGTACCAGACACTAAAGCAATGACTCTAGCAAGAGCATTTCTCAATAATTGTTATTTAAAATATGGTGGCTGCGTAGAACTAGTAACTGACAATGCCACAGCTTTCACAAGCGAATTCTTTAAGGACTTCTGCTCAATGTTATACATTAATAAAAGCTATGCCACACCACACTGGTCTCAAGGAAACTCAGTGACTGAAAGATCCTTTAGAACATTCCATAATATTCTCTCCAAGTACATAAGTAAGGATCAACCAGATTTTGACGAATTTTTAGACTGCGCATGCTTCTGTTATAACACTTCGATACACACGTCGACAGGTGAAACGCCATTCTTTCTCATGTTTGGTCGTGATCCTATCTTTTGCGTAGACCAAATACTAGACCCGTCAGTGTACAGTCCTGTTGCGTTTACAGACATTTCCGAATTTAAGCAAAGACTAATCACTTCACTTAGATGCGCCTGGGAGGCTGCCGATGAAGCAAATAAGCAAGCACAGTTAAGAGCAAAGACTCAATATGACAAATTAGTAAGAAATCCCACAGTCACAGTAGGAGATAGAGTATTACTCAGAAACTATGCAGGGAAAATAGGAACTTCTAAGAAATTTCATATGCCTTGGAAAGGTGTATTTAGAGTAGTAAAAATTGAAGGAGTACATGTCACAATAGTAAGTTGTAACTCACCTCAGGGTACATCCAGAAAAGTGCATATAAATCAACTAAAGAAGTGTTTTGAAGCACTAACACCCGCTTGTACAGTACCTGAATTATCGAGTGATGAAGAAAAAGCTCTGGCAAGAGCTGAAGAAAACGAAGGTATTGAAAATGAAAATATTTCCCAAGAAATCGAAACTCCCGATATACAGGAAAATCAAAACTCAAATACTGAAATAGTAGAAAAGAACACTTACAAGAAATATAATTTACGAGAAAATCCAAAAAAGAAAAAGTTTTCCTTTTAAAAAATAAAACTTATAGGGGTCATACATTCAAAACTCTTATTCTATTCATCTAATTTCACCTAATCAATCTTTTAATTTTTATTCTTCTAACAAAATCATTTAAAACTATTTCAATTAATCAATTTTCTTTATTCGCGTATTTTATCTCACATTTAATTTTTTTTTACATAACCGCGTGTTTAACTCACATTTAATTTTTTTTTTCTCTCCCAATTTAAAATTTTTTTAAATTTTTTTTTCAATTTTCAGTTATAAATGGACAATCAAAATGTTAGAAAACGTGGCCGCGGTCATTTCTATTTCAAAACTGAGAAAAATGAAACAACAACAACAAATAAAGCTGGTCCTTTGACCATGGAATCCACGGATTCAAAAAGCTTAAATAAAAATGATGGTCTGTTGACCATGGAATCCACGGATTCAAAAACTCTAAATAAAACTGCTGGTCTTTTGACCATGGAATCCACGGATTCAAAAACTCTAAACAAAAATGCTGGTCTTATGACCATGGAACCTACGGGTTCACAAAAACCAAAATCAACCACACATACAAGTGTGGAAGAAGAAGAAGCCTTCCAAAAGATCATGGAAGACGCTGAACAAGAAGAAAGACAAGAAATTTCTGAAAGTATGGAAAAGCTTATTCTTGAAGAAGATATGGAAATAAATGAGGAAAATGAAGAAGAACAAATGGAGGAAGGCGAAATAAACGAATCTGAATGGGCCCAATCATCTTCTAACTGGGAAAACCCGAATAAAGAAGAATCATTTGCTAATAAGGCTTTTGAAAATCAGGAATGGCAAGAAGTAAAATCAAAATCTGAAAAGAAGAAAGAGAAGATTGAAGAGGAAGCCATAACTGCAAGTCGAAAGAAGAGATATGTGGTTTCTCAAGTGCAAGAGAAACGATCAATCGCAGTTATTCCAAACCCTGAAAAACTATCGATGTGGCCTTTTGCAATTGAAATTCCCGATGAATTAACAACCGATCTTGAACGTCCATTATTTCCAGGAGACTCAATATTTGTAAATAAATTTGCATGGATTGAAGGAAGAAGACAAGTTAATATTGACAACTGGTATAGGAAGGAAACAGGAATGCTAAGTTACCAAGCCACAGCATTAATGATTGATGTAACTCACTTTCCTTATTGGACTACCAAAACGGGAATTATTGTATATTTGAAGAAGAAAGAAGGCAAAGCAGCGTTAGCTCGTGTGACAGCATATGGAATGGAGAGATCTGGAATGCTATACGCAAAACAATGCAGACACGGTCTTGACTTATCAAAAACGCGACTTTCAGAATTTGTTAATCTAAAACTAGCTCCAATCCCAGCGGGATGGATGATAGGAACAAATTATATAGTTCCACCCGGAGGATCATATAGACTCGGAACAGAAATTATGGCCAAAGAAGGATCTCAAATCTTAGCCTGTGCTGAACCGTTCACTGAAAAATGGCGCTGGTTAACGAAGACAGGACTTCCGAAAGTATTTCCAATTGATAAAGATTATACGTTGAAGGAGATGAAGTTAGCTGAAGACATAATCGCAGCAGCTTTAATCACTGCAGCGGAAAACGAAGAAGTTGGTAGAATGGAAACCAGTTATTTTGGAGTAGTTAAACCAATTGAAGATGAAAAGAAGAGAACATTCACGATTAACCACATACACGAACAAAAAGCCCACATAGCTAAAGTACTCAGTATTTGGACAAAAGATACACCAGTAACTGCCAAAACTGGTTTTGAAAGGAAGGCATTTGCTAACGGTTACATAAAAGAAGTATTTAAATGTGATCGAGACGACGGTCTACTACAAATTGAAGTTAATATAATTCTAGTCCCAAATGAAGGTCTTTATGAACACGATGAAGACTTTGAAGCTATGACACACGGAATGTTAACAATTATTCAAGTTGCCGAAACACCCGGTGGATACCGCGATCAAGCAGATACTTTTGGCCTACACACCCCAACTCAATTAATTAAAGAAGAAAAATCTCCACGAACTGAAATACTCAAGGCGCTATTCGGTCGTCCAGGGACGGACGATTCGGTGGTTGGAGGTGATATTCCGAAGGAATTAGAGTGTGTAAAAAGTTTAAATGAAGAACAGCAAAATACACTCTCTAATTGGCTGCATGAAGGAAGGGGGCGCCTACATTACCAGCAGGCGCCCCCAGGTACAGGAAAAACGCGCCTGGCAGCCGCATGTATAGCCGCAGCTCTGAAGAAGGACCCAAAAATTGCAGTCTTGGCCACGGCAAATTCAAACTTGCCTGTGAGCAAGTTGATCGATGAAAGTGCCCAAATCAATCTTGGCAGTGAGATGTTGGCATTCTTCGCCTCGACAGCACGCATCCGATATGGAGATCAAATACTGCTACTTAGGGAACACCAACTTGAAAATAAAATAAAGGGAGAATTTGTAGAGAAGTTAGAAGGTTCTGAAAGGAGAGACGTAACGGATTACCTGGCACATATCAAAGACAAACCACGTCACACCAAAGAAAGAAAAGTTGGGGAAATTTATTTGGCTAGAGAATTTAAAAATGCGATCTTCGGAACAATCTATATGTGTTTAGGAATACCACGCGCTCACATATCGACCACTCACCTCATAATCGACGAGGTTACTCAGACAAGCTTCTCCATGATGGTTCACCTCCTTTGCAAATTACCACTTGTCCGGTCTGTTCTCTTGACGGGGGACGTCCGTCAATTGGGCACGCATTTGAAAGAACTACCAGAAGTAATTCAAAGCGGTTACGGTCTTGAAAGCGTGACTGATCAAATGGAAAACTGCGAAAGAGTATCAGTCACCATTTTGGAACGATGTTACCGCTCGCATCCCATTATAACTGAATGCTTCAACTATTCCTCGTATGAAAAACACGACGAACGAGTAATCGCTGCAGTTCCCGCATCAAAGCGCACAGGATTGACAAAGCTTGGAATAAATCTTCCGGTGAATGACGTTCCACTCATACTTTTAAATATAAGAGGAACAATCGAGCAAGACAGCGCCTCCTACTCTCTTTCTTCACCTGAACAGACTGAGGCAGCTATTATAATTGCAAAAGCGCTGGAGCACCGAGATCCTCAAGGTGTTGCCATTATTTGTCTCTACACGTTTCAATGCGAAAAGATAAGAGAAAGACTCTACCAAGAAAATCTACAGGTATCTGTGAACTCTGTAGATGCGTTTCAAAGCCGCGAGCACCGTTTAATCATTCTTGTAACAACGAGCACTAAATCGCCTGGATCAGCAGCTCGCGCCGATGCCTCTGACTTTTTGAAAGACAGCCGACGTGCCACGGTTGCATTGTCCAGGGCACAAAGTGGACTAGTCATTATTGCCGATTTTGAAGCCATACGGGAAGGCGAAACGTGGAGAAGATTCATCACTAAGGCAAAACAACACACTCCCTTTGTTGACGAACGCTATTTGGAAGTGATGGAAAATGAGGAACCAACGCGAGACTCGAATGGGGTACTCAATGATTTAAAAGGAAGGTCAATTGAAGTTAAAGTAGAAGAAGTTAAACTAATACGTGGTGGTGAACTAAGAACAGGAAGAGGAAAAATGATTTGCAACAGATGTGGAAATCCCGGACACTTGGCAAGAGACTGTAGAAGAAGATGAGAGAAGAAGAAGATAGAAAATGGAGGCACAGACTTGGGGCACATGGTAAAGCTGTAAATTGTGGTGGGTTTAAAAATAAAAATGAAATGAAAATAAATAAAATTGAAAATTTGGGAAATTAGGAAAAAGACCAGGGGACGGTCTTCCCCGGGGTTGGAGGTGTAAGGCGGACTTTGATCCGGATGGGCAAGGATGGAGAAAAGGAACTTTAGTTCCTTTGGGAAAGGATTGAATAAGGGGAGGAGAATGACAAATAAGGCCTTAGGATAAAACTAAGTGGAAAATAGTGAAAAGCGGATCAGTCGACTGTTCACCAGTCAGTTGGAAAGTAATCAATAGAGAAGTGAATAACCGGCCGAAGAAGCTGAGAGCTTATTCATTAATCCTGCAGAAGAAGCCAAGAGCTTATTAATCAGTTCCCGGGCAAGTCGGTCTCGTAACCGACCAGCATTATACAAGCGCATAGAAAGGCCTACCCTCCGCTCCGCAATATACTCATCGGCATCGCCTCTCGGGACCTTAACATCGCACGCAACCCGCCCAACATCCCAACACCATCCTGGCCCAGCACAAGCTTTACTGGTAGCACCGTCCCACCTCCCCCCGCCACTGGCCATGGCGGTGGGGAGGGGATCCAGGTGAGGTGCGGAATGGAGGAAGAAAAGCTGCCATTGTGGCATGAGGCCCACGGGCCTACAAAAAAATAATAAATGTATATAAAAATATATACACAAAAAAATTAATTACTTCAACAACAAAAATTCAAAAAAATTTTTTTTTACTTCATTCTTTTAATTTCAACAACAACAAAAAATTCTTCAAAATTCTTTTTAAAAAAAAAATTTTTTTCTTTTATTAAAAAGTCAACAATGGAAAAATTTCCTTTTATTATTATACTAATTCTTCTACAATCAAAAAAAAAAGAAATACTTTTCTTCAACAATTTTTTCAATAATCGGAAAAACAATTTTTTTTTCTTCCTCTTCAAAATTTCTTTAAAATTTTTTTTTACTTTCTTTAAAAACACTTTCAAAAAAATATATATATATTTTTTTTATATTCTTTTCCAATCTTTAAAGTATCAATTAGTCAGAAGACATTACCCTAGACACAAAAAAAAAACCAAAGAAAAATGAGTTTTAGCTGAGTCATTGTCCATTCCAATAAAAAGATTTAAAAAAAGGTTGCGAACAACAATTTTTTTTTACACATAAAAGTGGGGAAAAGAGTAACGACTGAAAATTAAAAAAATAAATAAATAAAATCCTTTTTGTCTGTGTCATAAGATAGAAAGGAACGACTTTTATTCTTTTCCTTTTTTTTTCAAATAAAACATTTTTTATTTATTCCGTCTGTCTTCCAAAATACTTTCCACAAAATATATATATAGTTTTACACAAATATTTTTAAATATACATATAAATTAAAGTTGCAAATACCGGTTTTATTTAGGGAGAATTTTTTTTTAAATAAAATCGCTTATTTTCAATGTTGTTTTCGGGCTTCAAAATTTTCTAAGAACGGTTAATTTTCAAAAAATTTTTTTTTCAAAAACGCCAGCAACTCTAATAAAAACGTATAGGATATAATATATAAACATTACAATATATATATTTTATTATTTTCTACAATATACTAAAATCATTGCTCAAAAAAGTTTTTATCAAACCATATTTCAAATGTTATAATCCTTTTTAAACAAACATAATATAATTTTTCGCTCACAAAATATTCGATTTTTATATATCTGTTAATTTTATTATTTAAATCAACGACTACTTTAACACTTATATTAAATTTTGTTGTTAAAGTAATAAAATTTTTTTTTGTATATATATTTTTATATACATTATTATTTTTTTTTGTAGGCCCGTGGGCCTCATGCCACAATGGCAGCTTTTCTTCCTCCATTCCGCACCTCACCTGGATCCCCTCCCCACCGCCATGGCCAGTGGCGGGGGGAGGGAGATCCAGGTGAGGTGCGGAATGGAGGAAGAAAAGCTGCCATCGTGGCATGAGGCCCACGGGCCTACAAAAAAAAATAATAATGTATATAAAAATATATATACAAAAAAAAATTTTATTACTTTAACAACAAAATTCCTCAACTTCCCTTTTAAAAATTCAACATCAAAAACACTTCAAAAAATTTTTTCTAATTTCCCTCAAAAAAAAATATATAATTCTTCAAAAATTATTCAAAAAAAAATATTTTTTTTTCTTTTAAACTCTTCAAAAAATTCTTCAAAATTTTTTTTTAATTTCAACAATTTCACATATCAAAATTCTTCAATTCAGCAACAAACATAATTTATTTTGATAGATTAAAACACAACTAAACACACAATTAAATTCTGTAATTTTTCGTAATAAAATTCTCTTTTTCAAAATATACACAGACATTATTCATTAAAAAGAGACAGCCTTTCTACATTTACATTTTCTTTCAAAAAAAAAATTTTTTTTTTGTATAATGTTATTCCTCTTTCCCAGGAAAAAAAATACCTTTTTTTTAAAATTCAACAAAAATTTTCTTTTCTTTTAGTTTGTGTTATAGTTTTTTCAAAAATTGTGTTCTAAATCTGTCAACATCAAAAAAAAATTTTTTTCTTTCAAAAAAAAATGTTTTAATTATTTTATGATTCAACACTTAAAAAAAAAACCATTAATCTTTAAATCTTCACTCTTTTATACATTGTTCACTCTTTTCAAAAAAAATTTTTTTTCTTCTATTAATGAATCACTACAGAAAAGTCATAAGATAGAAAGGAACGACCTTTATTCTTTTACTTTTTCAAATAAAACATTTTTATTTATTCCGTCTGTCTTCCAAATACTTTCCACAAAATATATATATAGTTTTACACAAATATTTTTAGATATACATATAAATTGGAGTTGCACAAACCGGTTTTATCTAGGAAGAATTTTTTTTTTAAAGAAAATCGCATATTTTCAATGGTGTTTTCGGGCTTCAAAATTTTCTAAAAACGGTTAATTTTCAAAAAAAATTTTTTTTTCAAAAACGCCAGCAACTCTAATAAAAACGTATAGGATATGATATATAAACATTACAATATATATATATTTTATTATTTTCTACAATATACTAAAATCATTGCTCAAAAAAGTTTTTATCAAACCATATTTCAAATGTTATAATCCCTTATTAAACGAACATAATATTAATTTTTCTCACAAAAATACTCGATTTATATATATATATATATTTTTTATTATTCTTATTATTTAAAACGACACTAATGAACACTTATATTAAATAGTCTAATAAATACAAAAAAAGGGACACATTTTCTAATCACCATTTCGCGCCGCAGGCGAAAATTTTTAAATTATCAATAAACGTGGGGGAATTTTTTAGCAGTTGGCTTCAGTTTTGGCTTTAAAATTACAAAATCAGAGGTCTCACAAAATTCAAAAAAAAATCACGAAACACCAAAAATAATACGAAACATAAGAAACAAATAATCGAAACGTTTCGTGTATGTATTGTTGGTACCTCTGTAATGACTCAGTCAAAATCCAAATTTTTTGGGGGTTTAAAAAATACGATCTGGCATTTTCGTACTTCAGGCGCATTCAACTGTCAAAAAACGCCAGAACGCATTGCAAAAGAAAACAAAACGCTAAAAACTAAAGAAACGCAAAACTGCTTTTCTATCAATTATTTAAAACTGCTTTTATCTATATTCAAATAAAGGTAATAAATTTGCTTATATATGGCTTTCTACTGCCCAATAAACGAATTTTTTTTACATTAAATTTTTCTTTTACTCAATGATTGTGTTAAAATCTATTGCTCTACAACAAATTTATTTTTAATTTTATTTGTTGGAGTTTTCAAATATTGCTCTAAAATCCATTGCTCTACTCAAAAAAAAAATTTTTTTTTTGTTTATTCGTGTTATCTTCCCCTAAATAATTCACTGTCAAACAATTTTGATTTTTTTATTATTTTCGTAACTCTCTTCAAAATTTTCGCGTTCATTATAAAATTCCTCTTTTACAATATTTCCCAAATCTTCTTTAAAGAATTTTGAATGTATGAACCAAAATTTTTTTTACATCCAATCCAAAAGGGGTCAAAGGTTCAAAAAAAATTAAAGCAAAGAGAAGGGGAAAGAAAAAGAGCGGAAGTAAAGATAAACAATTACAATCTAAAAAAAAAGTGAAAAGTTTGTTGGGAAAAGAACAGTGTAAAGTAAAAAGAAATGAATGGGAAAAAGGATAAGCATTTAAACATTTATCTAAACATTGTGTTTGAGAAAAATTCAGTGTAAAGTAAAAATAAATTAATGGGAAAATGTTTAAAGGAAAGGATAAGCATCTAAACATTTATGTAAACATCCGTGAGGGATGAATAGGCATTCACAGTTATTTAAACATTTAAATGAAGAAGCATTTCAACACTTCTTTAAACATTCATGTAAACTTTAAGCAGGAGTCATTCTAATATTTAGAGATTCACTTTTAGTTCTCTTTAGCTTATAGCAAAGCTAACACTTAAGAATTTTTTTTTAATTTTTTTTATTTAAATTAAAGAATCAATTACAGATAAGAAAATTTAAAAGCTATCAGAAAGCAACAAAAGCAACGACTAATTTGTCTTCATGGTTGGTCCTGAAGACTCAAGCAACAAGGGCATTACGCCCGCGGGTACCAAGGTACCACAAAATTCTTCGTCTTCTTCCAGTTTGGAGGAAACGCCAATCAATGTAGTTGACAAGAAACTACTAATAGGTAAATCCAACACAGCTCAGCTGAAGATACAGGACCTGGAACAGGTATTTGGTGAAACAATACGTTTAGAGGAGGGTGTAAACCGCTCTATTCGACTCATGAGTCGCAAGGTAAACCAAAATTCAACAGGGTTAACTAAATTAGCTGAGGAGGTTAATCAAGGGTTTTCCACTTTGGGTGACAAAATTAATAGCTGTGAGCAAAACATTACTGAATTATCTAAAAGAAAGGCTAGGTCTGCCTCCCCAAATAAAATAAGGGTAGGACAACAAACATTAATGCCTCTTATTATTCCAGAACTAAATATTTCGAATCTTAGTGAAAATAATGACAATAATTGGGCTGATGAATCACAGGTGGATGGACAAGTCAGACACCCACCCATGACAACTGATGAAGGATTGCACACTCTCAACATGCTTCACCACGAAGGTATCCCGTCGCTTGAGGTATACTCTGATGATAATATTATATCATTTGATAAATGGGGAAAGAAATTTTTAGAAAGAATTAAGGTCTTTGGGGTAAAACTTTCAGAAGAAGAAAAACTTGCTCGCTTGTCTCTATTTTTGGAGGACACACCTAAAAGAATCTTTGAAGAATTGTCTCCAACTCAAAAATTAACGTGTGAAATGGCACTTCAAAGCATAAGAAAGGAGTTGGACTCTCCTCAACGACGTGCTCTCTCAAGGCAAGCGCTTTTAATGTGCCGACAACATGAAGGTGAGTCAGTCAAAGATTTCCTCTCACGCTTCAGACCTCTGGCAATGGCTACAGCTGCTGATATCTCTGGTCCAAACAAGGAACGATATCTGTGTGAACTTTTATTAGAACGTTTAAGACCAAACATAGCATTTTGTATGAAATTACTAAACTTTTCTCAGACAGATAGAGGTTTTGAACAATTATGCTTAGATCTTCGTGAAGTCGAAATCATGTTACCTGGAGGCACTGGATCAATGTTTGACATGCCAAATCAAGAAGTGCATGCAATGCAACAATCAAATTCCTTTAATGTACCAGGGAAGTTCCAATCACTGAATCCGACTAATCCAAATAGACAAAAGCTCGGTCAAAGGTGGGGACAAAGTCAAAATAGAAATGATTTTCAAAATAATCGAAATAATTTTGGAGAATTTAGGCAAAACAACCTTCGACGAGACATGAACTATCGTGACACAAGACAAATGCGAACACCAACTAATGATCGACGATGGAACAACAGACCTATTTGTAATTACTGCTCGAAAGTTGGTCACTTTGCAAATGTATGTCGCACCAGAATTGCAGACTTTCAAACACAACGTGGTCAAAGCCGAAGGGAACCAGATGTTGGTACATCAAATATGCCCAATGATAGTGGTATGCTAAAAGAAATATTATCAACCCTAAGGAACATGCAGGTGGGAAGTTCTAAAAATAATGGATCCCCACAAAATGTTAATCTCCTACATGGTAAAACAAAGCCAATAAACGAGGAACCCGAAGAAAAACAATTAAATGTTAAGAAGGAAAAACCTTTTATTGTCTCTTGGGAACCTTTTAAATTAAGTCCCAAACTACTCCCAATGGTAATTCTGGTATTAGCGCTAGCAACACCGCTGCAGGCAATTGAAAAATTATCAATTCCACAGTACCCAATGATATGCCAAACTGAAAAACAGTCTACTTTATGGTCTCTTCCTGACATGACAGACTGTCCAATACCCGCTCCAAATATTTCTCATGTACCAATTTCACAAACTAGAAATGTATATATGTTAAATGACTTAGAGTACACAACCCAAGGATGGGCTTGTAAAAAAATAAGAAAAACTCTTAGAAAATTTACAACCCTTTCTAATGTACCAATCAATGAACCTGTAGGCTCAGAAATTCTCCCAGTAGATGAACAAGAATGTAAGAGAATGATTAAAAATAAAGAATGTAGTCTAGGTAAATTAATTGAAGAAAATGATCTTTGGACCACTTCAAATAAAATAGACGCGAGTCCGAAAATGTGGTTTATAGGATCGTTTTGGTGGACCGAGGTCAAATCCGAAAATTGCTTATTATTTAGTGTACAAATTAATTCCCATTGGGGTGAAGAAGGTATAGGAACCTCATTTGGGGAAAGTAATAATTGCTCCTATTCGAAGGGTCTTTGTGTATTAAGTGACAATACTGTACTAAAATGGGAACCCACAAAGGATAGAATGTGTCGATATATCAAGATTGGGACTTGGGAAGGAAAATTTTTAGATAACACCTGGTTGTCGGATGACGCACAATTAGCACTTCATTTCGCTAAACCAACTCCAAAATTTTGGGATTGCAGTAACATTCTAGAAATTTCCGAACAAGGACTAGCTACAGTTACTAGGAGTCGCTCTAAAAGAAGCGTCAGTAACCAAAAACTTAGCTTAGTAACATCACCTGAAATGGCAGCGAAGCTAACATATTTAGACAAAGAAATGGCTGACACTCTAACATTTACTTTCACGCATTCGCTTAAAACCTTTTGCCAAAATTTGGATCTAGTTAAGAAATGGGCACTTGCTGCATATTTGTCCAACCCAACGGGCTTAGCTAGAATGATATTTGAAAATGACTATGTCACGGCAAAACGAGAAGGGTCATCACTACTGCGTGTATGGCCATGTATACCAATTAAAAATGACGAGTACTCTTTCAAAGCTACTAATCTTAGCGAATGTTTCGACTTAATCCCAATTCAGTTCAAAGCAGAAAGTCGGGAACACTTAGCATTCCTTAATCCACTAACCATGACAATTGAGCCCACAGCTCGAAAAGCACCTTGTTCAATATATGGGAAAACAATTGTAGAAATAAATCATGAGGTACTAGAAGTAAACCAGACCTCAGGGGAATTTAGAAAAATTCAACCTCGTCCAATCAATTTAAGGGAACTCAAATCCTACAGTATACCTGAAATAAAATCACACTCATTCCATCAATTAATGCTAGTAAATCTCACGGATCTCAAAACGCATACATTCATGAGTAACCTAGTCCGTGCAAGCGAAATTTCATATCGCATTGAACAAAAAGATATGCATATAGTAAAAACGCTCTCTGATCAATGGAAAGAGGCAGGAAATAGTCTCGTTACTGAAATTATTGGGGACTATACATGGATTTGGAAGGTCATAATATCAATTTTAATAGCCATATTAACTCTAGATTTAGTAATAAGATGGGGAATTAAAGCAGCAGAAAATTATTTAGGACAAGGACAGTTAGGAAATATGCTATTTGGTCAAAGTCGAAATATAATTAACAGAGCTAGACAGACAAGCATTAACAGAAACACAGAAGAGATTCCAATGGTCAAAGTTAACAAAAATCCTGAGTTTAAAAGAGAAAAAACTCCAAGTGTAAGGTCACAAAGACGAAAAATGTCTTGGATCCCAAAGGTTTCTAAATTTCCTCAATCGGTAGAAACTGAAGGTCACACTGTAAATGTCATGAGAGCAAACAAAATGTGTGATAAAAAGCTGTCGAAAGACATGGATGCCACGGCATCACAAAATTTTTCTATAAATACCCTACAGTCATGTCCCACAATAACTGGGGTGTTTATAAACAACAAAGCAGTAAAATGTTTAATTGATACAGGTGCGAGCATATCGATTGCTCCTATCTCACTTGCAAGGACTTTAGGACTAAACCTAACACCAGCAACAATTAGCATAACGTCTGCCTCTGGGCATGAAATTAATGTATTAGCTCAAGCTGAAGTATTACTAGAAATTGCGGATACTAAATTACCTGTAACTATAAGAGTGGTTGAAGACAATCAAATTACAGGAAATAGAACATACCAATTAATTATAGGATGTGACATTCTAAAAAGACTTCCGCCAATAACATTCGATTTTAATAAAGGAAAAATTAATTTTGAAAACAAATTTAATTATTCAGATAAAAATAAGTCAAAGTCAAAAAACATGCGTGTAGCAGCTATTGAAGCTAAAACAATTTTACCAGGAAAACACGGACTTGTCTCAGTGAAAATTAAAACTAATGGTGGAGAAAAATTGGCACTTGTACACTCACTGGACCAAAGGCTTGAGAAGGACCATCTTGCACTCATTGAAGCAGTGGTCGCACCAAATGCAAAAGAAAACAAAATTTTGATTGCCAATCCAACAACTGAACCAAAGCACATATGTAAAGGAATGCACATTGCTCTGGCTGATGAGGTTTGGTCAATTAATGAACAGCCATGGTTAACACAGGTAGAAAACATTAATGTCAATGAACATGTAAACACTGTAGAAGCAAATCCGACATTCAAGGTAGATTTTTCCAAAAGCTCAGTACAGGGGGAAGATAGACAAAAATTAGAAAAATTGTGTGAAGAATTTTCTGATGTATTTAGTAAAACACAATATGATCTAGGGTCATGTATAGCAGGTGAATATGACATTATTACCACAACTGAGGAACCTATAACATCTAGGCCACATAGAGTTCCATTTAAATACCGAGAAGAACTTCAGAAACACATTGAAGCACTTTTAAAATCTGGAGTAATGGTTAAATCAGACACTCCATGGGTATCGAACATAGTTCTAGTACAAAAGAAAGACGGAGGTTTAAGACCCTGCATTGATTTTAGGAAGCTTAACGAAGTAACAGTCCCAGACCACTTTCCTCTTCCGCGATTAGAATCAATAATGGAAAGGATAGGAAACTGCAACTATTATTCCTCACTAGATTTGTCAAGCGGTTACCTACAGATTAGATTAACAGAAAGAGCTTCTAGAAAATGTGGAGTAATAATGGAAGATGAGATATACCAAATGACACACATGCCTTTTGGACTAAGGAACGCAACAAGCGCATTTGCGAGAGTAATGGCGCATGTAATAAGCGGATTAGATGAGTGTGTTCTAGCATATGTAGATGATTTCCTAGTCTTTACAAAATCTCCAAACTTTGATGAACATTTAAATGCATTAAGGCAGGTCTTTACCAGATTAAGAAAGTATTTTCTAAAAATAAGTCCCAAGAAATGTATATTTGCCTCAAGGGAGATGAATTTCTTAGGATACACAATAAATGCCAAAGGGTACACTCCCAGTACTGCTAAAGTTGAAACAATAAATAATTTACCTGCACCCACCACTGTTAAAGAAGTTAGACAAGCGATAGGCATGGCTTCATTTTTCAGAAAGCATATTCAAAACTTTTCGCTAATAGTTGAACCACTCACAAAGCTTACTAGGAAGGAAATCGAATTCCATTGGGGTGACGAACAACAGCTAGCATTTGATAAAATTAAGAGAATTTTAACTAGTCAACCAGTTCTTGTATTTCCGGATTACGAAAAACCTTTCCATATATTTACTGATGCATCCCTCACTGGACAGGGAGGCGCTCTAATGCAAAAAGATATTGAAAATAATACATATAAAGCTATCGCGTACTGTAGCAGAACTCTAACAATTTCAGAACGCAAATGGGCACCCGTCCAAATCGAATTGGGCGCCATAATATTCTCTCTAAGACAGTTCAGACCATTTATTTATATGGCTGAAATAGAACTGCACACAGATCATAAACCTCTTGCTTACCTACTAAAGAAAGCAGATGCAAGTCCAAATTTAGCACGCTGGCTTATAGAATTGCAAAATTACAACATTAAAATTGTACACATAGCTGGTAAAGAAAATCTACTCGCTGATGCACTTTCGCGATTGCAAAACCAGCCTGAAGAAGAGCAAACTGAACTAGAAGACATTGCAGAATTCCCAGTTTGTTTCACGCTTCCTATAAAAGATGGGCTTATTAATGAACATTATGCTTCAGTTTTAACACTTAGGAAAGAAAATGAAAATTATGCGATAGACATTAAGCAAGAACAAGAAAATGACATGGAAGCTGCAGACTATATTAAATTTATAAAAACCGGGGAACTCCCAGAAGACATATCACCCAATAATCAGGAGAAATTCGTATTAAATGCTGAAAACCTGAGAATAATAGGGGATATACTATGTCACAAACTTCCGAACTTAAAACCAAGAATATTCGTACCATCTTCACTCAGGGCTCTAATCTTTGACTCATTTCACTCCTCTCAACTAGGGGGTGGACACATGAATTTGAAAAAGACCCTCAAGAAGTGTAGAAAATACTATTGGCCAAGAATGCACGCTGATATTTTAACCTGGACACGAAATTGTATAACTTGTCAACTTAGACACTCACCCAATCCACCATACAGGGCAGAAATGCAAATGGTACCAGTGAACACATTATTTGCTAAAGTCGGATTAGATCTAGCAGGACCATTCCCATTAACACAAAATGGCAATAAGCATGTAATGAATATAATTTGCTGGTTCACTAAATACGTTATTTCAGTACCGGTACCAGACACTAAAGCAATGACTCTAGCAAAAGCATTTCTCAATAATTGTTACTTAAAATATGGTGGCTGTGTTGAACTAGTAACTGACAATGCCACAGCCTTCACAAGCGAATTCTTTAAGGATTTCTGTTCAATGCTATACGTTAATAAAAGCTATGCCACACCACACTGGTCTCAAGGAAACTCAGTGACTGAAAGATCCTTTAGAACATTCCATAATATTCTCTCCAAGTATATAAGTAAGGATCAACCAGATTTTGACGAGTTTTTAGACTGCGCATGCTTCTGTTATAACACTTCGATACACACGTCGACAGGTGAAACGCCATTCTTTCTCATGTTTGGTCGTGATCCTATCTTTTGCGTAGACCAAATACTAGACCCGTCAGTGTACAGTCCTGTTGCGTTTACAGACATTTCCGAATTTAAGCAAAGACTAATCACTTCACTTAGATGCGCCTGGGAGGCTGCAGATGAAGCAAATAAGCAAGCACAGTTAAGAGCAAAGACTCAATATGACAAATTAATAAGAAATCCCACAGTCACAGTAGGAGATAGAGTATTACTCAGAAACTATGCAGGGAAAATAGGAACTTCCAAGAAATTTCATATGCCTTGGAAAGGTGTATTCAGAGTAGTAAAAATTGAAGGAGTACATGTCACAATAGTATGTTGTAACTCACCTCAGGGTACACCCAGAAAAGTGCATATAAATCAACTAAAGAAGTGTTTTGAAGCACTAACACCCGCTTGTACAGTACCTGAATTATCGAGTGATGAAGAAAAAGCTCTGGCAAGGGCTGAAGAAAACGAAAGTATTGAAAATGAAAATATTTCCCAAGAAATCGAAACTCCCGATATACAGGAAAATCAAAACTCAAATACTGAAATAGTAGAAAAGAACACTTACAAGAAATATAATTTACGAGAAAATCCCAAAAAGAAGAAGTTTTCCTTTTGAAAAAAATAAAACTTATAGGGGTCATACATTCAAAACTCTCATTCTATTCATCTAATTTCACTTAATCAATCTTTTAATTTTTATTCTTCTAACAAAATCATTTAAAACTATTTCAATTAATCAATTTTCTTTATTCGCGTATTTTATCTCACATTTAATTTTTTTTTACATAACCGCGTGTTTAACTCACATTTAATTTTTTTTTCTCTCCCAATTTAAAATTTTTTTAAATTTTTTTTTTTCAATTTTCAGTTATAAATGGACAATCAAAATGTTAGAAAACGTGGCCGCGGTCATTTCTATTTCAAAACTGAGAAAAATGAAACAACAACAACAAATAAAGCTGGTCCTTTGACCATGGAATCCACGGATTCAAAAAGCTTAAATAAAAATGATGGTCTGTTGACCATGGAATCCACGGATTCAAAAACTCTAAATAAAACTGATGGTCTTTTGACCATGGAATCCACGGATTCAAAAAACTCAAATAAAAATGCTGGTCTTTTGACCATGGAATCTACGGATTCAAAAAACTTAAACAAAACTGCTGGTCTTATGACCATGGAACCTACGGGTTCACAAAAACCAAAATCAACCACACAGACAAGTGTGGAAGAAGAGGAAGCCTTCCAAAAGATCATGGAAGATGCTGAAAAAGAAGAAAGACAAGAAATTTCTGAAAGTATGGAAAAGCTTATTCTTGAAGAAGATATGGAAATAAACGAGGAAAATGAAGATGAACAAATGGAGGAAGGCGAAATAAACGAATCTGAATGGGCCCAATCGTCTTCTAACTGGGAAAACCCGAACAAAGAAGAATCATTTGCTAATAAAGCTTTTGAAAATCAAGAATGGCAAGAAGTAAAATCGAAATCTGCCAAGAAGAAAGAAGAAATTGAAGCCGAAGCCATAACTGCAAATCGAAAGAAGAGATATGTGGTTTCTCAAGTGCAAGAGAAACGATCAATCGCAGTTATTCCCAACCCTGAAAAATTATCGATGTGGCCGTTTGCAATTGAAATTCCCGATGAACTAACAACTGATCTTGAACGCCCATTATTTCCAGGAGATTCAATATTCGTAAATAAATTTGCATGGATTGAAGGAAGAAGACAAGTTACTATTGATAATTGGTATAGAAAGGATACAGGAATTTTAAGTTACCAAGCCACAGCATTAATGATTGATGTAACTCACTTTCCTTATTGGACTACCAAAACGGGAATTATTGTATATTTGAAGAAGAAAGAAGGCAAAGCAGCGTTAGCTCGTGTGACAGCATATGGAATGGAGAGATCTGGAATGCTATACGCAAAACAATGCAGACACGGTCTTGACTTATCAAAAACACGGCTATCAGAATTTGTAAATCTAAAATTAGCTCCAATCCCAGCTGGTTGGATGATAGGAACAAATTATATAGTTCCACCCGGAGGATCATATAGACTCGGAACAGAAATTATGGCTAAAGAAGGATCTCAAATCTTAGCCTGTGCTGAACCGTTCACTGAAAGATGGCGCTGGCTAACAAAAACAGGACTTCCGAAAGTATTTCCTATTGATAAGGATTATACGTTGAAGGAGATGAAGTTAGCTGAAGACATAATCGCAGCAGCATTAATTATGGAAACCAGTTATTTCGGAGTAGTTAAACCGCTTGAAGATGAAAAGAAGAGAACATTCACGATTAACCACATACACGAACAAAAAGCCCACATAGCTAAAGTACTCAGTATTTGGACAAAAGATACACCAGTAACTGCTAAAACTGGTTTTGAAAGGAAAGCATTTGCTAACGGTTACATAAAAGAAGTATTTAAATGTGACCGAGACGACGGTCTACTGCAAATTGAAGTTAATATAATTCTAGTCCCGAATGAAGGTCTTTATGAACACGATGAAGACTTTGAAGCTATGACACACGGAATGTTAACAATTATTCAAGTTGCCGAAACACCCGGCGGATACCGCGATCAAGCCGATACTTTTGGCCTACATACCCCAACTCAATTAATTAAAGAAGAAAAATCTCCACGAACTGAAATACTCAAGGCGCTATTCGGTCGTCCAGGGACGGACGATTCGGTGGTTGGAGGTGATATTCCGAAGGAATTAGAGTGTGTAAAGAGTTTAAATGAAGAACAGCAAAATACACTCTCTAATTGGCTGCATGAAGGAAGGGGGCGCCTACATTACCAGCAGGCGCCCCCAGGTACAGGAAAAACGCGCCTGGCAGCCGCATGTATAGCCGCAGCTTTGAAGAAGGACCCGAAAATTGCAGTCTTGGCCACGGCAAATTCAAACTTGCCTGTGAGCAAGTTGATCGATGAAAGTGCCCAAATTAATCTAGGAAGTGAGATGTTGGCATTCTTCGCCTCGACAGCACGCATTCGATATGGAGATCAAATACTCTTACTAAATGAACACCAACTTGAAAATAAAATAAAAGGAAAATTTGTAGAGAAGTTAGAAGGTTCTGAGAAGAGAGACGTAACGGATTACCTGGCACACATCAAAGATAAACCACGACACACCAAAGAAAGGAAAGTAGGAGAAATTTATTTGGCTAGAGAATTTAAAAATGCGATCTTCGGAACAATCTACATGTGTTTAGGAATACCACGCGCTCATGTATCGACTACACACCTCATAATCGACGAGGTTACTCAGACAAGCTTCTCCATGATGGTTCACCTCCTTTGCAAATTACCACTTGTACGGTCTGTCCTCTTGACGGGGGACGTCCGTCAACTGGGCACTCACCTGAAAGAACTACCAGAAGTTATTCAAACTGGTTACGGTCTTGAAAGTGTAACAGATCAAATGGAAAATTGCGAAAGAGTATCAGTCACGATCTTAGAACGATGTTACCGCTCACACCCAATTATAACTGAATGCTTTGACTATTCTTCTTATGAAAAACACGGCGAAAGAGTGATTGCAGCTGTTCCCGCATCAAAGCGCACAGGATTAACAAAGCTTGGAATAAATCTTCCGGTCAATGACGTTCCCCTCATACTTTTGAATATAAGAGGCACAATAGAGCAGGACAGCTCCTCCTACTCGTTATCCTCACCTGAACAGACAGAGGCAGCGATTATAATTGCAAAAGCGTTGGAACACCGAGATCCTCAAGGTGTTGCCATTATTTGCCTCTACACGTTTCAATGCGAGAAGATAAGAGAAAGGCTCCAACAAGAAAATCTACAAGTATCTGTGAACTCTGTAGATGCTTTTCAAAGCCGCGAGCACCGCTTAATCATTCTTGTAACAACGAGCACTAAATCACCTGGCTCAGCAGCTCGCGCCGATGCCTCTGACTTTTTGAAGGATAGCAGACGCGCCACCGTAGCGTTGTCCAGGGCACAAAGCGGATTAATCATTATTGCCGATTTTGAAGCTATACGAGAAGGCGAGACGTGGAGAAGATTCATCACTGCGGCAAAACAACACACTCCCTTTGTTGACGAACGCTATTTGGAGGTTTTGGAAAATGAAGAACCAACACGTGACTCGAATGGAGTACTCAATGATTTAAAAGGAAGGTCAATTGAAGTTAAAGTAGAAGAAGTTAAACTAATACGTGGTGGTGAATTACGAACAGGAAGAGGAAAAATGATTTGCAATAGATGTGGAAATCCCGGACACTTGGCAAGAGACTGTAGAAGAAGATGAGAGAAGAAGAAGATAGAAAATGGAGGCACAGACTTGGGGCACATGGTAAAGCTGTAAATTGTGGTGGGTTTGAAAATAAAATAAAATGAAAAATAAAATTGAAAATTTGGGAAATTAAGAAAAGACCAGGGGACGGTCTTCCCCGGGGTTGGAGGTGTAAGGCGGACTTTGATCCGGATGGGCAAGGATGGAGAAAGGAACTTTAGTTCCTCTGGGAAAGGATTGAATAAGGGGAGGAGAATGACAAATAAGGCCTTAGGATAAAACTAAGTGGAAAATAGTGAAAAGGGGATCAGTCGACTGTTCAGCAGTCAGTTGGAAAGTAATCAATAGAGAAGTGAATAACCGGCCGAAGAAGCTGAGAGCTTATTCATTAATCCTGCAGAAGAAGCCAAAGAGCTTATTAATCAGCGCATATTATTCCCGGGCAAGTCGGTCTCGTAACCGACCAGCATTATACAAGCGCAATCTTTAAAGTATCAATTAGTCAGAAGACATTACCCTAGACACAAAAAAAAAACCAAAGAAAAATGAGTTTTAGCTGAGTCATTGTCCATTCCAATAAAAAGATTTAAAAAAAAAAGGTTGCGAACAACAATTTTTTTTACACATAAAAGTGGGGAAAAGAGTAACGACTGAAAATTAAAAAAAATAAATAAATAAAATCCTTTTTGTCTGTGTCATAAGATAGAAAGGAACGACTTTTATTCTTTTCCTTTTTTTTCAAATAAAACATTTTTTTATTTATTCCGTCTGTCTTCCAAAATACTTTCCACAAAATATATATATAGTTTTACACAAATATTTTTAAATATACATATAAATTAAAGTTGCAAATACCGGTTTTATTTAGGGAGAATTTTTTTTTAAATAAAATCGCTTATTTTCAATGTTGTTTTCGGGCTTCAAAATTTTCTAAGAACGGTTAATTTTCAAAAAATTTTTTTCAAAAACGCCAGCTCTAATAAAAACGTATAGGATATAATATATAAACATTACAATATATATATTTTATTATTTTCTACAATATACTAAAATCATTGCTCAAAAAAGTTTTTATCAAACCATATTTCAAATGTTATAATCCTTTTTAAACAAACATAATATAATTTTTCGCTCACAAAATATTCGATTTTTATATATCTGTTAATTTTATTATTTAAATCAACGACTACTTTAACACTTATATTAAATATTCTAGTAAATACAAAATAGAAAAAAGAAACCCTACCTTTCTTATCACCATTTTGCGCCGCAGGCGAAAATTTTAAATTATCAATAAACGTGGGGGAATTTTTTAGCAGTTGGCTTCAGTTTTGGCTTTAAAATTACAAAATCAGAGGTCTCACAAAATTCAAAAAAAATCACGAAACACCAAAAATAATACGAAACATAAGAAACAAATAATCGAAACGTTTCGTGTATGTATGGTTGGTACCTCTGTAATGACTCAGTCAAAATCCAAATTTTTTTGGGGGTTTAAAAAATACGAATCTGGCATTTTCGTACTTCAGGCGCATTCAACTAAAAAAAAACGCCAGAACGCATTGCAAAAGAAAACAAAACGCTAAAAACTAAAGAAACGCAAAACTGTTCAGACTTAACAAAAATAATTCAAAAAGCAACGCGCATCTTTTCTATCAATTATTTAAAACTGCTTTTATCTATATTTAAATAAGGGTAATAAATTTGCTTATATATGGCTTTCTACTGCCCAATAAACGATTTTTTTTTACATTAAATTTTCTTTTACTCAATGATTGTGTTAAAATCTATTGCCCTACAACAATTTTTTTTTTAAATTTTATTTGTTGGAGTTTTCAACTATTGCCTTAAAATCCATTGCCCTATGCAAAAAAAAAAAAAATTTTTTTTTTTGTTTATTCGTGTTATTTTTCCCCTAAATGATTCACTGTCCAACAATTTTGATTTTTTTTTATTATTTTCGTAACTCTCGACAAAATTTTCGCGCTCATTACAGAATTCCTCTTTTACAATATTTCCTAAATCTTCTTTAAAGAATTTTGAATGTATGAACCAAAAGTTTTTTTTTACATCCAATCCAAAAGGGGTCAAAGGTTCAAAAAAAAAAGTTAAAGCAAAGAGCAGGGGAAAGGGAAAAGAGCGGAAGTAAAGATAAACAATCACATTTTTTAAAAAAAAAAAGTGAAAAGTTTGTTGGGAAAAGAACAGTGTAAAGTAAAAGGAAATTAATGGGAAAAAGGATAAGCATTTAAACATTTATCTAAACATTGTGTTTGAGAAAAATTCAGTGTAAAGTAAAAATAAATTAATGGAAAAATGTTTAAAGGAAAGGATAAGCATCTAAACATTTATGTAAACATCCGAAAGGGATGATTAAGCATTCACAGTTATTTAAACATTTAAATGAAGAAGCATTTCAACATTTGCTTAACATTCATGTAAACTGTAAGCAGGAGTCATTCTAATATTTAGAGATTCACTTTTAGTTCTCTTTAACTTATAGCAAGGCTAACACTTAAGAATTTTTCTTTTAATTTTTTTTTATTTAAATTAAAGTATCAATTACAGATAAAATTTAAAAGCTATCAGAAAGCAACAAAAGCAACGATTAATTGGTCTTCATGGTTGGTCCTGAAGACTCAAGCAACAAGGGCATTACGCCCGCGGGTACCAAGGTACCACAAAATTCCTCGTCTTCTTCCAGTTTGGAGGAAACGCCAATCAATGTAGTTGACAAGAAACTACTAATAGGTAAATCCAACACAGCTCAGCTGAAGATACAGGACATTGAACAGGTATTTGGTGAAACAATACGTTTAGAGGAGGGTGTAAACCGCTCTATTCGACTCATGAGTCGCAAGGTAAACCAAAATTCAACAGGGTTAACCAAATTAGCCGAGGAGGTTAATCAAGGGTTTTCCACTTTGGGCGACAAAATAAATAGCTGTGAGCAAAACATTACTGAATTATCTAAAAGAAAGGCTAGGTCTGCCTCTCCAAATAAAATAAGGGTAGGACAACAAACATTAATGCCTCTTATTATTCCAGAACTAAACATTTCGAATCTTAGTGAAAATAATGACAATAACTGGGCTGATGAATCACAGGTGGATGGACAAGTCAGACACCTACCCATGACAAATGATGAAGGCTTTCACACTCTGAACATGCTTCATCACGAAGGTATCCCAGCGCTTGAGGTATATTCTGATGACAATATTATATCATTTGATAAATGGGGAAAGAAATTTTTAGAGAGAATTAAGGTCTTTGGGGTAAAACTTTCAGAAGAAGAAAAACTTGCTCGGTTGTCTTTATTTTTGGAAGACACACCCAAAAGAATCTTTGAAGAGATGTCTCCAACTCAAAAACTAACGTGTGAAATGGCACTTCAAAGCATAAGAAAGGAGTTGGACTCTCCTCAACGACGTGCTCTCTCAAGGCAGGCGCTTTTAATGTGCCGCCAACATGAAGGTGAGTCAGTCAAAGATTTCCTATCACGCTTTAGACCTCTGGCAATGGCTACAGCTGCTAATATTTCTGGTCCAAACAAGGAACGGTACTTATGTGAACTTTTATTAGAACGTTTAAGACCTAACATAGCATTTTGTATGAAATTACTAAACTTTTCACAGACAGATAGAGGTTTTGAACAATTATGCTTAGATCTTCGTGAAGTCGAAATCATGCTACCTGGAGGCACTGGATCAATGTTTGACATGCCAAATCAAGAAGTGCATGCAATGCAACAATCAAATTCCTTTAATGTACCAGGGAAGTTCCAATCACTGAATCCGACTAATCCAAATAGACAAAAGCTCGGTCAAAGGTGGGGACAAAGTCAAAATAGAAATGATTTTCAAAATAATCGAAATAATTTTGGAGAATTTAGGCAAAACAACCTTCGACGAGACATGAACTATCGTGACACAAGACAAATGCGAACACCAACTAATGATCGACGATGGAACAACAGACCTATTTGTAATTACTGCTCGAAAGTTGGTCACTTTGCAAATGTATGTCGCACCAGAATTGCAGACTTTCAAACACAACGTGGTCAAAGCCGAAGGGAACCAGATGTTGGTACATCAAATATGCCCAATGATAGTGGTATGCTAAAAGAAATATTATCAACCCTAAGGAACATGCAGGTGGGAAGTTCTAAAAATAATGGATCCCCACAAAATGTTAATCTCCTACATGGTAAAACAAAGCCAATAAACGAGGAACCCGAAGAAAAACAATTAAATGTTAAGAAGGAAAAACCTTTTATTGTCTCTTGGGAACCTTTTAAATTAAGTCCCAAACTACTCCCAATGGTAATTCTGGTATTAGCGCTAGCAACACCGCTGCAGGCAATTGAAAAATTATCAATTCCACAGTACCCAATGATATGCCAAACTGAAAAACAGTCTACTTTATGGTCTCTTCCTGACATGACAGACTGTCCAATACCCGCTCCAAATATTTCTCATGTACCAATTTCACAAACTAGAAATGTATATATGTTAAATGACTTAGAGTACACAACCCAAGGATGGGCTTGTAAAAAAATAAGAAAAACTCTTAGAAAATTTACAACCCTTTCTAATGTACCAATCAATGAACCTGTAGGCTCAGAAATTCTCCCAGTAGATGAACAAGAATGTAAGAGAATGATTAAAAATAAAGAATGTAGTCTAGGTAAATTAATTGAAGAAAATGATCTTTGGACCACTTCAAATAAAATAGACGCGAGTCCGAAAATGTGGTTTATAGGATCGTTTTGGTGGACCGAGGTCAAATCCGAAAATTGCTTATTATTTAGTGTACAAATTAATTCCCATTGGGGTGAAGAAGGTATAGGAACCTCATTTGGGGAAAGTAATAATTGCTCCTATTCGAAGGGTCTTTGTGTATTAAGTGACAATACTGTACTAAAATGGGAACCCACAAAGGATAGAATGTGTCGATATATCAAGATTGGGACTTGGGAAGGAAAATTTTTAGATAACACCTGGTTGTCGGATGACGCACAATTAGCACTTCATTTCGCTAAACCAACTCCAAAATTTTGGGATTGCAGTAACATTCTAGAAATTTCCGAACAAGGACTAGCTACAGTTACTAGGAGTCGCTCTAAAAGAAGCGTCAGTAACCAAAAACTTAGCTTAGTAACATCACCTGAAATTGCAGCGAAGCTAACATATTTAGACAAAGAAATGGCTGACACTCTAACATTTACTTTCACGCATTCGCTTAAAACCTTTTGCCAAAATTTGGATCTATTTAAGAAATGGACACTTGCTGCATATTTGTCCAACCCAACGGGCTTAGCTAGAATGATATTTGAAAATGACTATGTCACGGCAAAACGAGAAGGGTCATCACTACTGCGTGTATGGCCATGTATACCAATTAAAAATGACGAGTACTCTTTCAAAGCTACCAATCTTAGCGAATGTTTCGACTTAATCCCAATTCAGTTCAAAGCAGAAAGTCGGGAACACTTAGCATTCCTTAATCCACTAACCATGACAATTGAGCCCACAGCTCGAAAAGCACCTTGTTCAATATATGGGAAAACAATTGTAGAAATAAATCATGAGGTACTAGAAGTAAACCAGACCTCAGGGGAATTTAGAAAAATTCAACCTCGTCCAATCAATTTAAGGGAACTCAAATCCTACAGTATACCTGAAATAAAATCACACTCATTCCATCAATTAATGCTAGTAAATCTCACGGATCTCAAAACGCATACATTCATGAGTAACCTAGTCCGTGCAAGCGAAATTTCATATCGCATTGAACAAAAAGATATGCATATAGTAAAAACGCTCTCTGATCAATGGAAAGAGGCAGGAAATAGTCTCGTTACTGAAATTATTGGGGACTATACATGGATTTGGAAGGTCATAATATCAATTTTAATAGCCATATTAACTCTAGATTTAGTAATAAGATGGGGAATTAAAGCAGCAGAAAATTATTTAGGACAAGGACAGTTAGGAAATATGCTATTTGGTCAAAGTCGAAATATAATTAACAGAGCTAGACAGACAAGCATTAACAGAAACACAGAAGAGATTCCAATGGTCAAAGTTAACAAAAATCCTGAGTTTAAAAGAGAAAAAACTCCAAGTGTAAGGTCACAAAGACGAAAAATGTCTTGGATCCCAAAGGTTTCTAAATTTCCTCAATCGGTAGAAACTGAAGGTCAATTAATTATAGGATGTGACTGTAAATGTCATGAGAGCAAACAAAATGTGTGATAAAAAGCTGTCGAAAGACATGGATGCCACGGCATCACAAAATTTTTCTATAAATACCCTACAGTCATGTCCCACAATAACTGGGGTGTTTATAAACAACAAAGCAGTAAAATGTTTAATTGATACAGGTGCGAGCATATCGATTGCTCCTATCTCACTTGCAAGGACTTTAGGACTAAACCTAACACCAGCAACAATTAGCATAACGTCTGCCTCTGGGCATGAAATTAATGTATTAGCTCAAGCTGAAGTATTACTAGAAATTGCGGATACTAAATTACCTGTAACTATAAGAGTGGTTGAAGACAATCAAATTACAGGAAATAGAACATACCAATTAATTATAGGATGTGACATTCTAAAAAGACTTCCGCCAATAACATTCGATTTTAATAAAGGAAAAATTAATTTTGAAAACAAATTTAATTATTCAGATAAAAATAAGTCAAAGTCAAAAAACATGCGTGTAGCAGCTATTGAAGCTAAAACAATTTTACCAGGAAAACACGGACTTGTCTCAGTGAAAATTAAAACTAATGGTGGAGAAAAATTGGCACTTGTACACTCACTGGACCAAAGGCTTGAGAAGGACCATCTTGCACTCATTGAAGCAGTGGTCGCACCAAATGCAAAAGAAAACAAAATTTTGATTGCCAATCCAACAACTGAACCAAAGCACATATGTAAAGGAATGCACATTGCTCTGGCTGATGAGGTTTGGTCAATTAATGAACAGCCATGGTTAACACAGGTAGAAAACATTAATGTCAATGAACATGTAAACACTGTAGAAGCAAATCCGACATTCAAGGTAGATTTTTCCAAAAGCTCAGTACAGGGGGAAGATAGACAAAAATTAGAAAAATTGTGTGAAGAATTTTCTGATGTATTTAGTAAAACACAATATGATCTAGGGTCATGTATAGCAGGTGAATATGACATTATTACCACAACTGAGGAACCTATAACATCTAGGCCACATAGAGTTCCATTTAAATACCGAGAAGAACTTCAGAAACACATTGAAGCACTTTTAAAATCTGGAGTAATGGTTAAATCAGACACTCCATGGGTATCGAACATAGTTCTAGTACAAAAGAAAGACGGAGGTTTAAGACCCTGCATTGATTTTAGGAAGCTTAACGAAGTAACAGTCCCAGACCACTTTCCTCTTCCGCGATTAGAATCAATAATGGAAAGGATAGGAAACTGCAACTATTATTCCTCACTAGATTTGTCAAGCGGTTACCTACAGATTAGATTAACAGAAAGAGCTTCTAGAAAATGTGGAGTAATAATGGAAGATGAGATATACCAAATGACACACATGCCTTTTGGGCTAAGGAACACAACAAGCGCATTTGCGAGAGTAATGGCGCATGTAATAAGCGGATTAGATGAGTGTGTTCTAGCATATGTAGATGATTTCCTAGTCTTTACAAAATCTCCAGACTTTGATGAACATTTAAAAGCATTAAGGCAGGTCTTTACCAGATTAAGAAAGTATTTTCTAAAAATAAGTCCCAAGAAATGCATATTTGCCTCAAGGGAAATGAATTTCTTAGGATACACAATAAATGCCAAAGGGTACACTCCCAGTATCGCTAAAGTTGAAACAATAAATAATTTACCTGCACCCACCACTGTCAAAGAAGTTAGGCAAGCTATAGGCATGGCATCATTTTTCAGAAAGCATATTCAAAACTTTTCGCTAATAGTTGAACCTCTCACAAAGCTTACTAGGAAGGAAATCGAATTCCATTGGGGTGACGAACAACAGCAAGCATTTGATAAAATCAAGAAAATCCTAACTAGTCAACCAGTTCTTGTATTTCCGGATTACGAAAAACCTTTCCACATATTCACCGATGCGTCCCTTACTGGACAGGGAGGCGCTCTAATGCAAAAAGATATTGAAAATAATACATATAAAGCTATCGCGTACTGTAGCAGGACTCTGACAATTTCAGAACGAAAATGGGCACCCGTCCAAATCGAATTGGGGGCTATAATATTTTCTTTAAGACAATTCAGACCTTTTATTTATATGGCTGAAATAGAACTGCACACAGATCATAAACCTCTTGCGTACCTACTAAAGAAAGCAGATGCAAGTCCAAATTTAGCACGCTGGCTTATAGAATTGCAAAATTACAATATTAAAATTGTACACATAGCTGGTAAAGAAAATCTACTCGCTGATGCACTTTCGCGATTGAAAAACCAGCCTGAAGAAGAGCAAACTGAACTAGAAGACATTGCAGAATTCCCAGTTTGTTTCACGCTCCCTATAAAAGATGGGCTTATTAATGAACATTACGCTTCAGTGTTAACACTTAGGAAAGAAAATGAAAATTATGCTATAGACATTAAGCAAGAACAAGAAAATGACATGGAAGCTGCAGACTATATTAAATTTATAAAAACCGGGGAACTCCCAGAAGACATATCACCCAATGATCAGGAGAAATTCGTATTAAATGCTGAAAACCTGAGAATTATAGGGGATATACTATGTCACAAACTTCCGAATTTAAAACCAAGAATATTCGTACCATCGTCACTCAGGGCTCTTATTTTTGACTCATTTCACTCCTCACAACTAGGGGGTGGACATATGAATTTGAAAAAGACCCTCAAGAAGTGTAGAAAATATTATTGGCCAAGAATGCACGCTGATATTTTAACTTGGACACGAAATTGCATAACTTGTCAACTTAGACACTCACCCAATCCACCATACAGGGCAGAAATGCAAATGGTACCAGTAAACACACTATTTGCTAAAGTAGGGTTAGATCTTGCAGGACCATTCCCATTAACGCAAAATGGCAATAAGCATGTAATGAATATAATTTGCTGGTTCACTAAATACGTTATTTCAGTACCGGTACCAGACACTAAAGCAATGACTCTAGCAAGAGCATTTCTCAATAATTGTTATTTAAAATATGGTGGCTGCGTAGAACTAGTAACTGACAATGCCACAGCTTTCACAAGCGAATTCTTTAAGGACTTCTGCTCAATGTTATACATTAATAAAAGCTATGCCACACCACACTGGTCTCAAGGAAACTCAGTGACTGAAAGATCCTTTAGAACATTCCATAATATTCTCTCCAAGTACATAAGTAAGGATCAACCAGATTTTGACGAATTTTTAGACTGCGCATGCTTCTGTTATAACACTTCGATACACACGTCGACAGGTGAAACGCCATTCTTTCTCATGTTTGGTCGTGATCCTATCTTTTGCGTAGACCAAATACTAGACCCGTCAGTGTACAGTCCTGTTGCGTTTACAGACATTTCCGAATTTAAGCAAAGACTAATCACTTCACTTAGATGCGCCTGGGAGGCTGCCGATGAAGCAAATAAGCAAGCACAGTTAAGAGCAAAGACTCAATATGACAAATTAGTAAGAAATCCCACAGTCACAGTAGGAGATAGAGTATTACTCAGAAACTATGCAGGGAAAATAGGAACTTCTAAGAAATTTCATATGCCTTGGAAAGGTGTATTTAGAGTAGTAAAAATTGAAGGAGTACATGTCACAATAGTAAGTTGTAACTCACCTCAGGGTACATCCAGAAAAGTGCATATAAATCAACTAAAGAAGTGTTTTGAAGCACTAACACCCGCTTGTACAGTACCTGAATTATCGAGTGATGAAGAAAAAGCTCTGGCAAGAGCTGAAGAAAACGAAGGTATTGAAAATGAAAATATTTCCCAAGAAATCGAAACTCCCGATATACAGGAAAATCAAAACTCAAATACTGAAATAGTAGAAAAGAACACTTACAAGAAATATAATTTACGAGAAAATCCAAAAAAGAAAAAGTTTTCCTTTTAAAAAATAAAACTTATAGGGGTCATACATTCAAAACTCTTATTCTATTCATCTAATTTCACTTAATCAATCTTTTAATTTTTATTCTTCTAACAAAATCATTTAAAACTATTTCAATTAATCAATTTTCTTTATTCGCGTATTTTATCTCACATTTAATTTTTTTTTACATAACCGCGTGTTTAACTCACATTTAATTTTTTTTTTCTCTCCCAATTTAAAATTTTTTTAAATTTTTTTTTCAATTTTCAGTTATAAATGGACAATCAAAATGTTAGAAAACGTGGCCGCGGTCATTTCTATTTCAAAACTGAGAAAAATGAAACAACAACAACAAATAAAGCTGGTCCTTTGACCATGGAATCCACGGATTCAAAAAGCTTAAATAAAAATGATGGTCCTTTGACCATGGAATCCACGGATTCAAAAAGCTTAAATAAAAATGCTGGTCTGTTGACCATGGAATCCACGGATTCAAAAACTCTAAACAAAACTGCTGGTCTTATGACCATGGAACCTACGGGTTCACAAAAACCAAAATCAACCACACATACAAGTGTGGAAGAAGAAGAAGCCTTCCAAAAGATCATGGAAGATGCTGAAAAAGAAGAAAGACAAGAAATTTCTGAAAGTATGGAAAAGCTTATTCTTGAAGAAGATATGGAAATAAACGAGGAAAATGAAGATGAACAAATGGAGGAAGGCGAAATAAACGAATCTGAATGGGCCCAATCGTCTTCTAACTGGGAAAACCCGAATAAAGAAGAATCATTTGCTAATAAAGCTTTTGAAAATCAAGAATGGCAAGAAGTAAAATCAAAATCTGCCAAGAAGAAAGAAGAAATTGAAGCCGAAGCCATAACTGCAAGTCGAAAGAAGAGATACGTGATTTCTCAAGTGCAAGAGAAACGATCAATCGCAGTTATTCCCAACCCCGAAAAATTATCGATGTGGCCTTTTGCAATTGAAATTCCCGATGAACTAACAACCGATCTTGAACGTCCATTATTTCCAGGAGATTCAATATTTGTAAATAAATTTGCATGGATTGAAGGAAGAAGACAAGTTACTATTGACAACTGGTATAGGAAGGAAACAGGAATGCTAAGTTACCAAGCCACAGCATTAATGATTGATGTAACTCACTTTCCTTATTGGACTACCAAAACGGGAATTATTGTATATTTGAAGAAGAAAGAAGGCAAAGCAGCGTTAGCTCGTGTGACAGCATATGGAATGGAGAGATCTGGAATGCTATACGCAAAACAATGCAGACACGGTCTTGACTTATCAAAAACACGGCTATCAGAATTTGTAAATCTAAAATTAGCTCCAATCCCAGCTGGTTGGATGATAGGAACAAATTATATAGTTCCACCCGGAGGATCATATAGACTCGGAACAGAAATTATGGCTAAAGAAGGATCTCAAATCTTAGCCTGTGCTGAACCGTTCACTGAAAGATGGCGCTGGCTAACAAAAACAGGACTTCCGAAAGTATTTCCTATTGATAATGATTATACGTTGAAGGAGATGAAGTTAGCTGAAGACATAATCGCAGCAGCATTAATTACTGCAGCGGAAAATGAAGAAGTTGGTAGAATGGAAACCAGTTATTTCGGAGTAGTTAAACCGCTTGAAGATGAAAAGAAGAGAACATTCACGATTAACCACATACACGAACAAAAAGCCCACATAGCTAAAGTACTCAGTATTTGGACAAAAGATACACCAGTAACTGCTAAAACTGGTTTTGAAAGGAAAGCATTTGCTAACGGTTACATAAAAGAAGTATTTAAATGTGACCGAGACGACGGTCTACTGCAAATTGAAGTTAATATAATTCTAGTCCCGAATGAAGGTCTTTATGAACACGATGAAGACTTTGAAGCTATGACACACGGAATGTTAACAATTATTCAAGTTGCCGAAACACCCGGCGGATACCGCGATCAAGCCGATACTTTTGGCCTACATACCCCAACTCAATTAATTAAAGAAGAAAAATCTCCACGAACTGAAATACTCAAGGCGCTATTCGGTCGTCCAGGGACGGACGATTCGGTGGTTGGAGGTGATATTCCGAAGGAATTAGAGTGTGTAAAAAGTTTAAATGAAGAACAGCAAAATACACTCTCTAATTGGCTGCATGAAGGAAGGGGGCGCCTACATTACCAGCAGGCGCCCCCAGGTACAGGAAAAACGCGCCTGGCAGCCGCATGTATAGCCGCAGCTCTGAAGAAGGACCCGAAAATTGCAGTCTTGGCCACGGCAAATTCAAACTTGCCTGTGAGCAAGTTGATCGATGAAAGTGCCCAAATCAATCTTGGCAGTGAGATGTTGGCATTCTTCGCCTCGACAGCACGCATCCGATATGGAGATCAAATACTGTTACTTAGAGAACACCAACTTGAAAATAAAATAAAAGGAGAATTTGTAGAGAAGTTAGAAGGTTCTGAGAAGAGAGACGTAACGGATTACCTGGCACACATCAAAGATAAACCACGACACACCAAAGAAAGGAAAGTAGGAGAAATTTATCTGGCTCGTGAGTTCAAAAATGCGATCTTCGGAACCATCTACATGTGTTTAGGAATTCCACGCGCTCATGTATCAACCACTCACCTCATAATCGACGAGGTTACTCAGACAAGCTTCTCCATGATGGTTCACCTCCTTTGCAAATTACCACTTGTCCGGTCTGTTCTCTTGACGGGGGACGTCCGTCAATTGGGCACGCATTTGAAAGAACTACCAGAAGTAATTCAAAGCGGTTACGGTCTTGAAAGCGTGACTGATCAAATGGATAATTGCGAAAGAGTATCAGTCACCATTTTGGAACGATGTTACCGCTCGCATCCCATTATAACTGAATGCTTCAACTATTCCTCGTATGAAAAACACGACGAACGAGTAATCGCTGCAGTTCCCGCATCAAAGCGCACAGGATTGACAAAGCTTGGAATAAATCTTCCGGTGAATAACGTTCCACTCATACTTTTGAATATAAGAGGCACAATAGAGCAGGACAGCGCATCCTACTCACTTTCTTCACCTGAACAGACTGAGGCAGCTATTATAATTGCAAAAGCGCTGGAGCACCGAGATCCTCAAGGTGTTGCCATTATATGTCTATACACGTACCAATGCGAAAAGATAAGAGAAAGACTCTACCAAGAAAATCTACAGGTATCTGTGAACTCTGTAGATGCGTTTCAAAGCCGCGAGCACCGTTTAATCATTCTTGTAACAACGAGCACTAAATCGCCTGGATCAGCAGCTCGCGCAGATGCCTCTGACTTTTTGAAGGATAGCAGACGCGCCACCGTAGCGTTGTCCAGGGCACAAAGTGGACTAATCATTATTGCCGATTTTGAAGCTATACGAGAAGGCGAGACGTGGAGAAGATTCATCACTGCGGCAAAACAACACACTCCCTTTGTTGACGAACGCTATTTGGAGGTTATGGAAAATGAAGAACCAACACGCGACTCGAATGGAATACTCAATGATTTAAAAGGAAGGTCAATTGAAGCTAAAGTAGAAGAAGTTAAACTAATACGTGGTGGTGAACTAAGAACAGGAAGAGGAAAAATGATTTGCAACAGATGCGGAAATCCCGGACACTTGGCAAGAGACTGTAGAAGAAGATGAGAGAAGAAGAAGATAGAAGATGAGGCACAAACTTGGGGCACATGGTAAAACTGTAAATTGTGGTGGGTTTAAAAATAAAAATGAAAATAAAATTGAAAATTTGAGAAATTAAGAAAAGACCAAGGGACGGTCTTCCCCGGGGTTGGAGGTGTAAGGCGTACTTTGATCCGGATGGGCAAGGATGGAGAAAAGGATCTTTAGTTCCTCTGGGAAAGGATTGAATAAGGGGAGGAGAATGACAAATAAGGCCTTAGGATAAAACTAAGCGGAAAATAGTGAAAAAGGGATCAGTCGACTGTTCACCAGTCAGTTGGAAAGTAATCAATAGAGAAGTGAATAACCGGCCGAAGAAGCTGAGAGCTTATTCATTAATCCTGCAGAAGAAGCCAAGAGCTTATTAATCAGTTCCCGGGCAAGTCGGTCTCGTAACCGACCAGCATTATACAAGCGCATAGAAAGTATAGCGCCTTGAGTATTTCAGTTCGTGGAGATTTTTCTTCTTTAATTAATTGAGTTGGGGTATGTAGGCCAAAAGTATCGGCTTGATCGCGGTATCCGCCGGGTGTTTCGGCAACTTGAATAATTGTTAACATTCCGTGTGTCATAGCTTCAAAGTCTTCATCGTGTTCATAAAGACCTTCATTCGGGACTAGAATTATATTAACTTCAATTTGCAGTAGACCGTCGTCTCGGTCACATTTAAATACTTCTTTTATGTAACCGTTAGCAAATGCTTTCCTTTCAAAACCAGTTTTAGCAGTTACTGGTGTATCTTTTGTCCAAATACTGAGTACTTTAGCTATGTGGGCTTTTTGTTCGTGTATGTGGTTAATCGTGAATGTTCTCTTCTTTTCATCTTCAAGCGGTTTAACTACTCCGAAATAACTGGTTTCCATAATTAATGCTGCTGCGATTATGTCTTCAGCTAACTTCATCTCCTTCAACGTATAATCCTTATCAATAGGAAATACTTTCGGAAGTCCTGTTTTTGTTAGCCAGCGCCATCTTTCAGTGAACGGTTCAGCACAGGCTAAGATTTGAGATCCTTCTTTAGCCATAATTTCTGTTCCGAGTCTATATGATCCTCCGGGTGGAACTATATAATTTGTTCCTATCATCCAACCAGCTGGGATTGGAGCTAATTTTAGATTTACAAATTCTGATAGCCGTGTTTTTGATAAGTCAAGACCGTGTCTGCATTGTTTTGCGTATAGCATTCCAGATCTCTCCATTCCATATGCTGTCACACGAGCTAACGCTGCTTTGCCTTCTTTCTTCTTCAAATATACAATAATTCCCGTTTTGGTAGTCCAATAAGGAAAGTGAGTTACATCAATCATTAATGCTGTGGCTTGGTAACTTAGCATTCCTGTTTCCTTCCTATACCAGTTGTCAATAGTAACTTGTCTTCTTCCTTCAATCCATGCAAATTTATTTACAAATATTGAATCTCCTGGAAATAATGGACGTTCAAGATCGGTTGTTAGTTCATCGGGAATTTCAATTGCAAAAGGCCACATCGATAATTTTTCGGGGTTGGGAATAACTGCGATTGATCGTTTCTCTTGCACTTGAGAAATCACGTATCTCTTCTTTCGACTTGCAGTTATGGCTTCGGCTTCAATTTCTTCTTTCTTCTTGGCAGATTTTGATTTTACTTCTTGCCATTCTTGATTTTCAAAAGCTTTATTAGCAAATGATTCTTCTTTATTCGGGTTTTCCCAGTTAGAAGACGATTGGGCCCATTCAGATTCGTTTATTTCGCCTTCCTCCATTTGTTCATCTTCATTTTCCTCGTTTATTTCCATATCTTCTTCAAGAATAAGCTTTTCCATACTTTCAGAAATTTCTTGTCTTTCTTCTTTTTCAGCATCTTCCATGATCTTTTGGAAGGCTTCCTCTTCTTCCACACTTGTCTGTGTGGTTGATTTTGGTTTTTGTGAACCCGTAGGTTCCATGGTCATAAGACCAGCAGTTTTGTTTAAGTTTTTTGAATCCGTAGATTCCATGGTCAAAAGACCAGCATTTTTATTTGAGTTTTTTGAATCCGTGGATTCCATGGTCAAAAGACCAGCAGTTTTATTTAGAGTTTTTGAATCCGTGGATTCCATGGTCAACAGACCATCATTTTTATTTAAGCTTTTTGAATCCGTGGATTCCATGGTCAAAGGACCAGCTTTATTTGTTGTTGTTGTTTCATTTTTCTCAGTTTTGAAATAGAAATGACCGCGGCCACGTTTTCTAACATTTTGATTGTCCATTTATAACTGAAAATTGAAAAAAAAAAATTTAAAAAAATTTTAAATTGGGAGAGAAAAAAAAATTAAATGTGAGTTAAACACGCGGTTATGTAAAAAAAAATTAAATGTGAGATAAAATACGCGAATAAAGAAAATTGATTAATTGAAATAGTTTTAAATGATTTTGTTAGAAGAATAAAAATTAAAAGATTGATTAAGTGAAATTAGATGAATAGAATGAGAGTTTTGAATGTATGACCCCTATAAGTTTTATTTTTTTCAAAAGGAAAACTTCTTCTTTTTGGGATTTTCTCGTAAATTATATTTCTTGTAAGTGTTCTTTTCTACTATTTCAGTATTTGAGTTTTGATTTTCCTGTATATCGGGAGTTTCGATTTCTTGGGAAATATTTTCATTTTCAATACTTTCGTTTTCTTCAGCTCTTGCCAGAGCTTTTTCTTCATCACTCGATAATTCAGGTACTGTACAAGCGGGTGTTAGTGCTTCAAAACACTTCTTTAGTTGATTTATATGCACTTTTCTGGATGTACCCTGAGGTGAGTTACAACTTACTATTGTGACATGTACTCCTTCAATTTTTACTACTCTAAATACACCTTTCCAAGGCATATGAAATTTCTTAGAAGTTCCTATTTTCCCTGCATAGTTTCTGAGTAATACTCTATCTCCTACTGTGACTGTGGGATTTCTTACTAATTTGTCATATTGAGTCTTTGCTCTTAACTGTGCTTGCTTATTTGCTTCATCTGCAGCCTCCCAGGCGCATCTAAGTGAAGTGATTAGTCTTTGCTTAAATTCGGAAATGTCTGTAAACGCAACAGGACTGTACACTGACGGGTCTAGTATTTGGTCTACGCAAAAGATAGGATCACGACCAAACATGAGAAAGAATGGCGTTTCACCTGTCGACGTGTGTATCGAAGTGTTATAACAGAAGCATGCGCAGTCTAAAAATTCGTCAAAATCTGGTTGATCCTTACTTATGTACTTGGAGAGAATATTATGGAATGTTCTAAAGGATCTTTCAGTCACTGAGTTTCCTTGAGACCAGTGTGGTGTGGCATAGCTTTTATTAATGTATAACATTGAGCAGAAGTCCTTAAAGAATTCGCTTGTGAAAGCTGTGGCATTGTCAGTTACTAGTTCTACGCAGCCACCATATTTTAAATAACAATTATTGAGAAATGCTCTTGCTAGAGTCATTGCTTTAGTGTCTGGTACCGGTACTGAAATAACGTATTTAGTGAACCAGCAAATTATATTCATTACATGCTTATTGCCATTTTGCGTTAATGGGAATGGTCCTGCAAGATCTAACCCTACTTTAGCAAATAGTGTGTTTACTGGTACCATTTGCATTTCTGCCCTGTATGGTGGATTGGGTGAGTGTCTAAGTTGACAAGTTATGCAATTTCGTGTCCAAGTTAAAATATCAGCGTGCATTCTTGGCCAATAATATTTTCTACACTTCTTGAGGGTCTTTTTCAAGTTCATATGTCCACCCCCTAGTTGTGAGGAGTGAAATGAGTCAAAAATAAGAGCCCTGAGTGACGATGGTACGAATATTCTTGGTTTTAAATTCGGAAGTTTGTGACATAGTATATCCCCTATAATTCTCAGGTTTTCAGCATTTAATACGAATTTCTCCTGATCATTGGGTGATATGTCTTCTGGGAGTTCCCCGGTTTTTATAAATTTAATATAGTCTGCAGCTTCCATGTCATTTTCTTGTTCTTGCTTAATGTCTATAGCATAATTTTCATTTTCTTTCCTAAGTGTTAACACTGAAGCGTAATGTTCATTAATAAGCCCATCTTTTATAGGGAGCGTGAAACAAACTGGGAATTCTGCAATGTCTTCTAATTCAGTTTGCTCTTCTTCTGGTTGATTTTGCAATCGTGAGAGTGCATCAGCGAGTAGATTTTCTTTACCAGCTATGTGTACAATTTTGATATTGTAATTTTGCAATTCTATAAGCCAGCGTGCTAAATTTGGACTTGCATCTGCTTTCTTTAGTAGGTACGCAAGAGGTTTATGATCTGTGTGCAGTTCTATTTCAGCCATATAAATAAAAGGTCTGAATTGTCTTAAAGAAAATATTATGGCGCCCAGTTCGATTTGGACGGGTGCCCATTTGCGTTCTGAAATTGTTAGAGTCCTGCTACAGTACGCGATTGCTTTATATGTATTATTTTCAATATCTTTTTGCATTAGAGCGCCTCCCTGTCCAGTAAGGGACGCATCGGTGAATATGTGGAAAGGTTTTTCGTAATCCGGAAATACAAGAACTGGTTGACTAGTTAAAATTTTCTTGATTTTATCAAATGCTTGCTGTTGTTCGTCACCCCAATGGAATTCGATTTCCTTCCTAGTAAGCTTTGTGAGAGGTTCAACTATTAGCGAAAAGTTTTGAATATGCTTTCTGAAAAATGATGCCATGCCTATAGCTTGCCTAACTTCTTTGACAGTGGTGGGTGCAGGTAAATTATTTATTGTTTCAACTTTAGCGATACTGGGAGTGTACCCTTTGGCATTTATTGTGTATCCTAAGAAATTCATTTCCCTTGAGGCAAATATGCATTTCTTGGGACTTATTTTTAGAAAATACTTTCTTAATCTGGTAAAGACCTGCCTTAATGCATTTAAATGTTTATCAAAGTCTGGAGATTTTGTAAAGACTAGGAAATCATCTACATATGCTAGAACACACTCATCTAATCCGCTTATTACATGCGCCATTACTCTCGCAAATGCGCTTGTTGCGTTCCTTAGTCCAAAAGGCATGTGTGTCATTTGGTATATCTCATCTTCCATTATTACTCCACATTTTCTAGAAGCTCTTTCTGTTAATCTAATCTGTAGGTAACCGCTTGACAAATCTAGTGAGGAATAATAGTTGCAGTTTCCTATCCTTTCCATTATTGATTCTAATCGCGGAAGAGGAAAGTGGTCTGGGACTGTTACTTCGTTAAGCTTCCTAAAATCAATGCAGGGTCTTAAACCTCCGTCTTTCTTTTGTACTAGAACTATGTTCGATACCCATGGAGTGTCTGATTTAACCATTACTCCAGATTTTAAAAGTGCTTCAATGTGTTTCTGAAGTTCTTCTCGGTATTTAAATGGAACTCTATGTGGCCTAGATGTTATAGGTTCCTCAGTTGTGGTAATAATGTCATATTCACCTGCTATACATGACCCTAGATCATATTGTGTTTTACTAAATACATCAGAAAATTCTTCACACAATTTTTCTAATTTTTGTCTATCTTCCCCCTGTACTGAGCTTTTGGAAAAATCTACCTTGAATGTCGGATTTGCTTCTACAGTGTTTACATGTTCATTGACATTAATGTTTTCTACCTGTGTTAACCATGGCTGTTCATTAATTGACCAAACCTCATCAGCCAGAGCAATGTGCATTCCTTTACATATGTGCTTTGGTTCAGTTGTTGGATTGGCAATCAAAATTTTGTTTTCTTTTGCATTTGGTGCGACCACTGCTTCAATGAGTGCAAGATGGTCCTTCTCAAGCCTTTGGTCCAGTGAGTGTACAAGTGCCAATTTTTCTCCACCATTAGTTTTAATTTTCACTGAGACAAGTCCGTGTTTTCCTGGTAAAATTGTTTTAGCTTCAATAGCTGCTACACGCATGTTTTTTGACTTTGACTTATTTTTATCTGAATAATTAAATTTGTTTTCAAAATTAATTTTTCCTTTATTAAAATCGAATGTTATTGGCGGAAGTCTTTTTAGAATGTCACATCCTATAATTAATTGGTATGTTCTATTTCCTGTAATTTGATTGTCTTCAACCACTCTTATAGTTACAGGTAATTTAGTATCCGCAATTTCTAGTAATACTTCAGCTTGAGCTAATACATTAATTTCATGCCCAGAGGCAGACGTTATGCTAATTGTTGCTGGTGTTAGGTTTAGTCCTAAAGTCCTTGCAAGTGAGATAGGAGCAATCGATATGCTCGCACCTGTATCAATTAAACATTTTACTGCTTTGTTGTTTATAAACACCCCAGTTATTGTGGGACATGACTGTAGGGTATTTATAGAAAAATTTTGTGATGCCGTGGCATCCATGTCTTTCGACAGCTTTTTATCACACATTTTGTTTGCTCTCATGACATTTACAGTGTGACCTTCAGTTTCTACCGATTGAGGAAATTTAGAAACCTTTGGGATCCAAGACATTTTTCGTCTTTGTGACCTTACACTTGGAGTTTTTTCTCTTTTAAACTCAGGATTTTTGTTAACTTTGACCATTGGAATCTCTTCTGTGTTTCTGTTAATGCTTGTCTGTCTAGCTCTGTTAATTATATTTCGACTTTGACCAAATAGCATATTTCCTAACTGTCCTTGTCCTAAATAATTTTCTGCTGCTTTAATTCCCCATCTTATTACTAAATCTAGAGTTAATATGGCTATTAAAATTGATATTATGACCTTCCAAATCCATGTATAGTCCCCAATAATTTCAGTAACGAGACTATTTCCTGCCTCTTTCCATTGATCAGAGAGCGTTTTTACTATATGCATATCTTTTTGTTCAATGCGATATGAAATTTCGCTTGCACGGACTAGGTTACTCATGAATGTATGCGTTTTGAGATCCGTGAGATTTACTAGCATTAATTGATGGAATGAGTGTGATTTTATTTCAGGTATACTGTAGGATTTGAGTTCCCTTAAATTGATTGGACGAGGTTGAATTTTTCTAAATTCCCCTGAGGTCTGGTTTACTTCTAGTACCTCATGATTTATTTCTACAATTGTTTTCCCATATATTGAACAAGGTGCTTTTCGAGCTGTGGGCTCAATTGTCATGGTTAGTGGATTAAGGAATGCTAAGTGTTCCCGACTTTCTGCTTTGAACTGAATTGGGATTAAGTCGAAACATTCGCTAAGATTAGTAGCTTTGAAAGAGTACTCGTCATTTTTAATTGGTATACATGGCCATACACGCAGTAGTGATGACCCTTCTCGTTTTGCCGTGACATAGTCATTTTCAAATATCATTCTAGCTAAGCCCGTTGGGTTGGACAAATATGCAGCAAGTGCCCATTTCTTAACTAGATCCAAATTTTGGCAAAAGGTTTTAAGCGAATGCGTGAAAGTAAATGTTAGAGTGTCAGCCATTTCTTTGTCTAAATATGTTAGCTTCGCTGCCATTTCAGGTGATGTTACTAAGCTAAGTTTTTGGTTACTGACGCTTCTTTTAGAGCGACTCCTAGTAACTGTAGCTAGTCCTTGTTCGGAAATTTCTAGAATGTTACTGCAATCCCAAAATTTTGGAGTTGGTTTAGCGAAATGAAGTGCTAATTGTGCGTCATCCGACAACCAGGTGTTATCTAAAAATTTTCCTTCCCAAGTCCCAATCTTGATATATCGACACATTCTATCCTTTGTGGGTTCCCATTTTAGTACAGTATTGTCACTTAATACACAAAGACCCTTCGAATAGGAGCAATTATTACTTTCCCCAAATGAGGTTCCTATACCTTCTTCACCCCAATGGGAATTAATTTGTACACTAAATAATAAGCAATTTTCGGATTTGACCTCGGTCCACCAAAACGATCCTATAAACCACATTTTCGGACTCGCGTCTATTTTATTTGAAGTGGTCCAAAGATCATTTTCTTCAATTAATTTACCTAGACTACATTCTTTATTTTTAATCATTCTCTTACATTCTTGTTCATCTACTGGGAGAATTTCTGAGCCTACAGGTTCATTGATTGGTACATTAGAAAGGGTTGTAAATTTTCTAAGAGTTTTTCTTATTTTTTTACAAGCCCATCCTTGGGTTGTGTACTCTAAGTCATTTAACATATATACATTTCTAGTTTGTGAAATTGGTACATGAGAAATATTTGGAGCGGGTATTGGACAGTCTGTCATGTCAGGAAGAGACCATAAAGTAGACTGTTTTTCAGTTTGGCATATCATTGGGTACTGTGGAATTGATAATTTTTCAATTGCCTGCAGCGGTGTTGCTAGCGCTAATACCAGAATTACCATTGGGAGTAGTTTGGGACTTAATTTAAAAGGTTCCCAAGAGACAATAAAAAGTTTTTCCTTCTTAACATTTAATTGTTTTTCTTCGGGTTCCTCGTTTATTGGCTTTGTTTTACCATGTAGGAGATTAACATTTTGTGGGGATCCATTATTTTTAGAACTTCCCACCTGCATGTTCCTTAGGGTTGATAATATTTCTTTTAGCATACCACTATCATTGGGCATATTTGATGTACCAACATCTGGTTCCCTTCGGCTTTGACCACGTTGTGTTTGAAAGTCTGCAATTCTGGTGCGACATACATTTGCAAAGTGACCAACTTTCGAGCAGTAATTACAAATAGGTCTGTTGTTCCATCGTCGATCATTAGTTGGTGTTCGCATTTGTCTTGTGTCACGATAGTTCATGTCTCGTCGAAGGTTGTTTTGCCTAAATTCTCCAAAATTATTTCGATTATTTTGAAAATCATTTCTATTTTGACTTTGTCCCCACCTTTGACCGAGCTTTTGTCTATTTGGATTAGTCGGATTCAGTGATTGGAACTTCCCTGGTACATTAAAGGAATTTGATTGTTGCATTGCATGCACTTCTTGATTTGGCATGTCAAACATTGATCCAGTGCCTCCAGGTAACATGATTTCGACTTCACGAAGATCTAAGCATAATTGTTCAAAACCTCTATCTGTCTGAGAAAAGTTTAGTAATTTCATACAAAATGCTATGTTTGGTCTTAAACGTTCTAATAAAAGTTCACACAGATATCGTTCCTTGTTTGGACCAGAGATATCAGCAGCTGTAGCCATTGCCAGAGGTCTGAAGCGTGAGAGGAAATCTTTGACTGACTCACCTTCATGTTGTCGGCACATTAAAAGCGCTTGCCTTGAGAGAGCACGTCGTTGAGGAGAGTCCAACTCCTTTCTTATGCTTTGAAGTGCCATTTCACACGTTAATTTTTGAGTTGGAGACAATTCTTCAAAGATTCTTTTAGGTGTGTCCTCCAAAAATAGAGACAAGCGAGCAAGTTTTTCTTCTTCTGAAAGTTTTACCCCAAAGACCTTAATTCTTTCTAAAAATTTCTTTCCCCATTTATCAAATGATATAATATTATCATCAGAGTATACCTCAAGCGACGGGATACCTTCGTGGTGAAGCATGTTGAGAGTGTGCAATCCTTCATCAGTTGTCATGGGTGGGTGTCTGACTTGTCCATCCACCTGTGATTCATCAGCCCAATTATTGTCATTATTTTCACTAAGATTCGAAATATTTAGTTCTGGAATAATAAGAGGCATTAATGTTTGTTGTCCTACCCTTATTTTATTTGGGGAGGCAGACCTAGCCTTTCTTTTAGATAATTCAGTAATGTTTTGCTCACAGCTATTAATTTTGTCACCCAAAGTGGAAAACCCTTGATTAACCTCCTCAGCTAATTTAGTTAACCCTGTTGAATTTTGGTTTACCTTGCGACTCATGAGTCGAATAGAGCGGTTTACACCCTCCTCTAAACGTATTGTTTCACCAAATACCTGTTCCAGGTCCTGTATCTTCAGCTGAGCTGTGTTGGATTTACCTATTAGTAGTTTCTTGTCAACTACATTGATTGGCGTTTCCTCCAAACTGGAAGAAGACGAAGAATTTTGTGGTACCTTGGTACCCGCGGGCGTAATGCCCTTGTTGCTTGAGTCTTCAGGACCAACCATGAAGACAAATTAGTCGTTGCTTTTGTTGCTTTCTGATAGCTTTTAAATTTTCTTATCTGTAATTGATTCTTTAATTTAAATAAAAAAAATTAAAAAAAAATTCTTAAGTGTTAGCTTTGCTATAAGCTAAAGAGAACTAAAAGTGAATCTCTAAATATTAGAATGACTCCTGCTTACAGCTTACATGAATGTTAAACAAATGTTGAAATGCTTCTTCATTTAAATGTTTAAATAACTGTGAATGCTTATTCATCCCTCACGGATGTTTACATAAATGTTTAGATGCTTATCCTTTCCTTTAACCATTTTCCCATTAATTTATCTTCACTTTACACTGAATTTTTCTCAAACATAATGTTTAGATAAATGTTTAAATGCTTATCCTTTTTCCCATTAATTTCTTTTTACTTTACACTGTTGTTTTCCCAACAAACTTTTCACTTTTTTTTGAGATTGTGATTGTTTATCTTTACTTCCGCTCTTTTCCCTTTCCCCTGCTCTTTGCTTTAACTTTCTTTTTTGAACCTTTGACCCCTTTTGGATTGGATGTAAAAAAAATTTTGGTTCATACATTCAAAATTCTTTAAAGAAGATTTGGGAAATATTGTAAAAGAGGAATTTTATAATGAACGCGAAAATTTTGAAGAGAGTTACGAAAATAATAAAAAAATCAAAATTGTTTGACAGTGAATTATTTAGGGGAAGATAACACGAATAAACAAAAAAAAAATTTTTTTTTTGAGTAGAGCAATGGATTTTAGAGCAATATTTGAAAACTCCAACAAATAAAATTAAAAATAAATTTGTTGTAGAGCAATAGATTTTAACACAATCATTGAGTAAAAGAAAAATTTAATGTAAAAAAAATTCGTTTATTGGGCAGTAGAAAGCCATATATAAGCAAATTTATTACCTTTATTTGAATATAGATAAAAGCAGTTTTAAATAATTGATAGAAAAGCAGTTTTGCGTTTCTTTAGTTTTTAGCGTTTTGTTTTCTTTTGCAATGCGTTCTGGCGTTTTTTGACAGTTGAATGCGCCTGAAGTACGAAAATGCCAGATCGTATTTTTTAAACCCCCAAAAAATTTGGATTTTGACTGAGTCATTACAGAGGTACCAACAATACATACACGAAACGTTTCGATTATTTGTTTCTTATGTTTCGTATTATTTTTGGTGTTTCGTGATTTTTTTTTGAATTTTGTGAGACCTCTGATTTTGTAATTTTAAAGCCAAAACTGAAGCCAACTGCTAAAAAATTCCCCCACGTTTATTGATAATTTAAAAATTTTCGCCTGCGGCGCGAAATGGTGATTAGAAAATGTGTCCCTTTTTTTGTATTTATTAGACTATTTAATATAAGTGTTCATTAGTGTCGTTTTAAATAATAAGAATAATAAAAAATATATATATATATATAAATCGAGTATTTTTGTGAGAAAAATTAATATTATGTTCGTTTAATAAGGGATTATAACATTTGAAATATGGTTTGATAAAAACTTTTTTGAGCAATGATTTTAGTATATTGTAGAAAATAATAAAATATATATATATTGTAATGTTTATATATCATATCCTATACGTTTTTATTAGAGTTGCTGGCGTTTTTGAAAAAAAAATTTTTTGAAAATTAACCGTTCTTAGAAAATTTTGAAGCCCGAAAACAACATTGAAAATAAGCGATTTTATTTAAAAAAAAATTCTCCCTAAATAAAACCGGTATTTGCAACTTTAATTTATATGTATATTTAAAAATATTTGTGTAAAACTATATATATATTTTGTGGAAAGTATTTTGGAAGACAGACGGAATAAATAAAAAATGTTTTATTTGAAAAAAAAAGGAAAAGAATAAAAGTCGTTCCTTTCTATCTTATGACACAGACAAAAAGGATTTTATTTATTTATTTTTTTAATTTTCAGTCGTTACTCTTTTCCCCACTTTTATGTGTAAAAAAAAATTGTTGTTCGCAACCTTTTTTTAAATCTTTTTATTGGAATGGACAATGACTCAGCTAAAACTCATTTTTCTTTGGTTTTTTTTTTGTGTCTAGGGTAATGTCTTCTGACTAATTGATACTTTAAAGATTGGAAAAGAATATAAAAAAAAATATATATATATTTTTTTGAAAGTGTTTTTAAAGAAAGTAAAAAAAAATTTTAAAGAAATTTTGAAGAGGAAGAAAAAAAAATTGTTTTTCCGATTATTGAAAAAATTGTTGAAGAAAAGTATTTCTTTTTTTTTTTGATTGTAGAAGAATTAGTATAATAATAAAAGGAAATTTTTCCATTGTTGACTTTTTAATAAAAGAAAAAAATTTTTTTTTTAAAAAGAATTTTGAAGAATTTTTTGTTGTTGTTGAAATTAAAAGAATGAAGTAAAAAAAAATTTTTTTGAATTTTTGTTGTTGAAGTAATTAATTTTTTTGTGTATATATTTTTATATACATTTATTATTTTTTTGTAGGCCCGTAGGCCTCATGCCACAATGGCAGCTTTTCTTCCTCCATTCCGCACCTCACCTTGATCTCCCTCCCCACCGCCATGGCCAGTGGCGGGGGGAGGTGGGACGGTGCTACCAGTAAAGCTTGTCCATCCGGTGCTACCAGTAAAGCTTGTGCTGGGCCAGGATGGTGTTGGGATGTTGGGCGGGTTGCGTGCGATGTTGAGGGTCCCGAGAGGCGATGCCGATGAGTATATTGCGGAGCGGAGGGTAGGCCTTTCTATGCGCTTGTATAATGCTGGTCGGTTACGAGACCGACTTGCCCGGGAATAATATGCGCTGATTAATAAGCTCTAGGCTTCTTCTGCAGGATTAATGAATAAGCTCTCAGCTTCTTCGGCCGGTTATTCACTTTTCTATTGATTACTTTCCAACTGACTGGTGAATAGTCGACTGATCCCCTTTTCTCCTATTTTCCACTTAGTTTTATCCTAAGGCCTTATTTGTCAATCTCCTCCCCTTATTCAATCCTTTCCCAGAGGAACTAAAGATTCTTTTCTCCATCCTTGCCCATCCGGATCAAAGTACGCCTTACACCTCCAACCCCGGGGAAGACCGTCCCTTGGTCTTTTCCTAATTTCCCAAATTTCAATTTTATTTTTCATTTATTTTATTTTTAAACCCACCACAATTTACAGTTTTACCATGTGCCCCAAGTCTGTGCCTCCATTTTCTATCTTCTTCTTTTCTCATCTTCTTCTACAGTCTCTTGCCAAGTGTCCGGGATTTCCACATCTGTTGCAAATAAGTTGTCCTCTTCCTGTTCGTAATTCGCCACCACGTATTAGATTAGCTTCTTCAACTTTCACTTCAATTGACCTTCCTTTTAAATCATTGAGTACTCCATTCGAGTCGCGTGTTGGTTCCTCATTTTCCATTACTTCTAAATATCGTTCGTCAACAAAGGGAGTGTGTCGTTTTGCCATAGTAATGAATCTTCTCCACGTTTCTCCTCGTATGGATTCAAAATCGGCAATAATGATTAATCCGCTTTGTGCCCTGAACAACGCTACGGTGGCGCGTCTGCTATCCTTCAAAAAGTCAGAGACATCGGCGCGAGCTGCTGATCCAGGCGATTTAGTGCTTGTTGTCACAAGAATGATTAAACGGTGCTCGCGGCTTTGAAACGCATCTACAGAGTTCACAGATACCTGCAGATTTTCTTGGTAGAGTCTTTCCCTTATTTTTTCGCATTGGTACGTGTATAGGCATATAATGGCAACACCTTGAGGATCTCGGTGCTCCAGCGCTTTTGCAATTATAATAGCGGCCTCAGTCTGTTCAGGTGAAGAAAGAGAGTAGAGGCGCTGTCTTGCTCTATCGTTCCTCTTATATTTAAAAGTATGAGTGGAACGTCGTTCACCGGAAGATTTATTCCAAGCTTTGTCAATCCTGTGCGCTTTGATGCGGGAACTGCGATTACTCGTTCGTCGTGTTTTTGATACGAGGAATAGTTGAAGCATTCAGTTATAATGGGATGCGAGCGGTAACATCGTTCCAAGATTGTGACTGATACTCTCTCGCAATTTTCCATTTGATCAGTTACGCTTTCAAGACCGTAACCGCTTTGAATAAATTCTGGTAATTGTTATATGCCCCCGGTCAGTAATACGGAAAAACTAAAGGTAATTGAGAATGTTTTTACTAATTTTTATTTTTACACGCTTTAAATCTCTCAGAATATCACCTCCAACCACCGAATCGTCCGTCCCTGGACGACTAAATAAAACCTTGAGTATTTCAATTCGTCGAGATCTTTCTTCTTCATTAGCTTCTTCCATGATCTTTTGGAAAGCCTCTTCTTCTTCCACACTTGTATGTGTGGTTGATTTTGGTTTTTGTGAACCCGTAGGTTCCATGGTCATAAGACCAGCAGTTTTATTTAGAGTTTTTGAATCCGTGGATTTTGTGGTACCAAGGTACCACAAAATTCTTCGTCTTCTTCCAGTTTGGAGGAAACGCCAATCAATGTAGTTGACAAGAAACTACTAATAGGTAAATCCAACACAGCTCAGCTGAAGATACAGGACCTGGAACAGGTATTTGGTGAAACAATACGTTTAGAGGAGGGTGTAAACCGCTCTATTCGACTCATGAGTCGCAAGGTAAACCAAAATTCAACAGGGTTAACTAAATTAGCTGAGGAGGTTAATCAAGGGTTTTCCACTTTGGGTGACAAAATTAATAGCTGTGAGCAAAACATTACTGAATTATCTAAAAGAAAGGCTAGGTCTGCCTCCCCAAATAAAATAAGGGTAGGACAACAAACATTAATGCCTCTTATTATTCCAGAACTAAATATTTCGAATCTTAGTGAAAATAATGACAATAATTGGGCTGATGAATCACAGGTGGATGGACAAGTCAGACACCCACCCATGACAACTGATGAAGGATTGCACACTCTCAACATGCTTCACCACGAAGGTATCCCGTCGCTTGAGGTATACTCTGATGATAATATTATATCATTTGATAAATGGGGAAAGAAATTTTTAGAAAGAATTAAGGTCTTTGGGGTAAAACTTTCAGAAGAAGAAAAACTTGCTCGCTTGTCTCTATTTTTGGAGGACACACCTAAAAGAATCTTTGAAGAATTGTCTCCAACTCAAAAATTAACGTGTGAAATGGCACTTCAAAGCATAAGAAAGGAGTTGGACTCTCCTCAACGACGTGCTCTCTCAAGGCAAGCGCTTTTAATGTGCCGACAACATGAAGGTGAGTCAGTCAAAGATTTCCTCTCACGCTTCAGACCTCTGGCAATGGCTACAGCTGCTGATATCTCTGGTCCAAACAAGGAACGATATCTGTGTGAACTTTTATTAGAACGTTTAAGACCAAACATAGCATTTTGTATGAAATTACTAAACTTTTCTCAGACAGATAGAGGTTTTGAACAATTATGCTTAGATCTTCGTGAAGTCGAAATCATGTTACCTGGAGGCACTGGATCAATGTTTGACATGCCAAATCAAGAAGTGCATGCAATGCAACAATCAAATTCCTTTAATGTACCAGGGAAGTTCCAATCACTGAATCCGACTAATCCAAATAGACAAAAGCTCGGTCAAAGGTGGGGACAAAGTCAAAATAGAAATGATTTTCAAAATAATCGAAATAATTTTGGAGAATTTAGGCAAAACAACCTTCGACGAGACATGAACTATCGTGACACAAGACAAATGCGAACACCAACTAATGATCGACGATGGAACAACAGACCTATTTGTAATTACTGCTCGAAAGTTGGTCACTTTGCAAATGTATGTCGCACCAGAATTGCAGACTTTCAAACACAACGTGGTCAAAGCCGAAGGGAACCAGATGTTGGTACATCAAATATGCCCAATGATAGTGGTATGCTAAAAGAAATATTATCAACCCTAAGGAACATGCAGGTGGGAAGTTCTAAAAATAATGGATCCCCACAAAATGTTAATCTCCTACATGGTAAAACAAAGCCAATAAACGAGGAACCCGAAGAAAAACAATTAAATGTTAAGAAGGAAAAACCTTTTATTGTCTCTTGGGAACCTTTTAAATTAAGTCCCAAACTACTCCCAATGGTAATTCTGGTATTAGCGCTAGCAACACCGCTGCAGGCAATTGAAAAATTATCAATTCCACAGTACCCAATGATATGCCAAACTGAAAAACAGTCTACTTTATGGTCTCTTCCTGACATGACAGACTGTCCAATACCCGCTCCAAATATTTCTCATGTACCAATTTCACAAACTAGAAATGTATATATGTTAAATGACTTAGAGTACACAACCCAAGGATGGGCTTGTAAAAAAATAAGAAAAACTCTTAGAAAATTTACAACCCTTTCTAATGTACCAATCAATGAACCTGTAGGCTCAGAAATTCTCCCAGTAGATGAACAAGAATGTAAGAGAATGATTAAAAATAAAGAATGTAGTCTAGGTAAATTAATTGAAGAAAATGATCTTTGGACCACTTCAAATAAAATAGACGCGAGTCCGAAAATGTGGTTTATAGGATCGTTTTGGTGGACCGAGGTCAAATCCGAAAATTGCTTATTATTTAGTGTACAAATTAATTCCCATTGGGGTGAAGAAGGTATAGGAACCTCATTTGGGGAAAGTAATAATTGCTCCTATTCGAAGGGTCTTTGTGTATTAAGTGACAATACTGTACTAAAATGGGAACCCACAAAGGATAGAATGTGTCGATATATCAAGATTGGGACTTGGGAAGGAAAATTTTTAGATAACACCTGGTTGTCGGATGACGCACAATTAGCACTTCATTTCGCTAAACCAACTCCAAAATTTTGGGATTGCAGTAACATTCTAGAAATTTCCGAACAAGGACTAGCTACAGTTACTAGGAGTCGCTCTAAAAGAAGCGTCAGTAACCAAAAACTTAGCTTAGTAACATCACCTGAAATGGCAGCGAAGCTAACATATTTAGACAAAGAAATGGCTGACACTCTAACATTTACTTTCACGCATTCGCTTAAAACCTTTTGCCAAAATTTGGATCTAGTTAAGAAATGGGCACTTGCTGCATATTTGTCCAACCCAACGGGCTTAGCTAGAATGATATTTGAAAATGACTATGTCACGGCAAAACGAGAAGGGTCATCACTACTGCGTGTATGGCCATGTATACCAATTAAAAATGACGAGTACTCTTTCAAAGCTACTAATCTTAGCGAATGTTTCGACTTAATCCCAATTCAGTTCAAAGCAGAAAGTCGGGAACACTTAGCATTCCTTAATCCACTAACCATGACAATTGAGCCCACAGCTCGAAAAGCACCTTGTTCAATATATGGGAAAACAATTGTAGAAATAAATCATGAGGTACTAGAAGTAAACCAGACCTCAGGGGAATTTAGAAAAATTCAACCTCGTCCAATCAATTTAAGGGAACTCAAATCCTACAGTATACCTGAAATAAAATCACACTCATTCCATCAATTAATGCTAGTAAATCTCACGGATCTCAAAACGCATACATTCATGAGTAACCTAGTCCGTGCAAGCGAAATTTCATATCGCATTGAACAAAAAGATATGCATATAGTAAAAACGCTCTCTGATCAATGGAAAGAGGCAGGAAATAGTCTCGTTACTGAAATTATTGGGGACTATACATGGATTTGGAAGGTCATAATATCAATTTTAATAGCCATATTAACTCTAGATTTAGTAATAAGATGGGGAATTAAAGCAGCAGAAAATTATTTAGGACAAGGACAGTTAGGAAATATGCTATTTGGTCAAAGTCGAAATATAATTAACAGAGCTAGACAGACAAGCATTAACAGAAACACAGAAGAGATTCCAATGGTCAAAGTTAACAAAAATCCTGAGTTTAAAAGAGAAAAAACTCCAAGTGTAAGGTCACAAAGACGAAAAATGTCTTGGATCCCAAAGGTTTCTAAATTTCCTCAATCGGTAGAAACTGAAGGTCACACTGTAAATGTCATGAGAGCAAACAAAATGTGTGATAAAAAGCTGTCGAAAGACATGGATGCCACGGCATCACAAAATTTTTCTATAAATACCCTACAGTCATGTCCCACAATAACTGGGGTGTTTATAAACAACAAAGCAGTAAAATGTTTAATTGATACAGGTGCGAGCATATCGATTGCTCCTATCTCACTTGCAAGGACTTTAGGACTAAACCTAACACCAGCAACAATTAGCATAACGTCTGCCTCTGGGCATGAAATTAATGTATTAGCTCAAGCTGAAGTATTACTAGAAATTGCGGATACTAAATTACCTGTAACTATAAGAGTGGTTGAAGACAATCAAATTACAGGAAATAGAACATACCAATTAATTATAGGATGTGACATTCTAAAAAGACTTCCGCCAATAACATTCGATTTTAATAAAGGAAAAATTAATTTTGAAAACAAATTTAATTATTCAGATAAAAATAAGTCAAAGTCAAAAAACATGCGTGTAGCAGCTATTGAAGCTAAAACAATTTTACCAGGAAAACACGGACTTGTCTCAGTGAAAATTAAAACTAATGGTGGAGAAAAATTGGCACTTGTACACTCACTGGACCAAAGGCTTGAGAAGGACCATCTTGCACTCATTGAAGCAGTGGTCGCACCAAATGCAAAAGAAAACAAAATTTTGATTGCCAATCCAACAACTGAACCAAAGCACATATGTAAAGGAATGCACATTGCTCTGGCTGATGAGGTTTGGTCAATTAATGAACAGCCATGGTTAACACAGGTAGAAAACATTAATGTCAATGAACATGTAAACACTGTAGAAGCAAATCCGACATTCAAGGTAGATTTTTCCAAAAGCTCAGTACAGGGGGAAGATAGACAAAAATTAGAAAAATTGTGTGAAGAATTTTCTGATGTATTTAGTAAAACACAATATGATCTAGGGTCATGTATAGCAGGTGAATATGACATTATTACCACAACTGAGGAACCTATAACATCTAGGCCACATAGAGTTCCATTTAAATACCGAGAAGAACTTCAGAAACACATTGAAGCACTTTTAAAATCTGGAGTAATGGTTAAATCAGACACTCCATGGGTATCGAACATAGTTCTAGTACAAAAGAAAGACGGAGGTTTAAGACCCTGCATTGATTTTAGGAAGCTTAACGAAGTAACAGTCCCAGACCACTTTCCTCTTCCGCGATTAGAATCAATAATGGAAAGGATAGGAAACTGCAACTATTATTCCTCACTAGATTTGTCAAGCGGTTACCTACAGATTAGATTAACAGAAAGAGCTTCTAGAAAATGTGGAGTAATAATGGAAGATGAGATATACCAAATGACACACATGCCTTTTGGACTAAGGAACGCAACAAGCGCATTTGCGAGAGTAATGGCGCATGTAATAAGCGGATTAGATGAGTGTGTTCTAGCATATGTAGATGATTTCCTAGTCTTTACAAAATCTCCAGACTTTGATAAACATTTAAATGCATTAAGGCAGGTCTTTACCAGATTAAGAAAGTATTTTCTAAAAATAAGTCCCAAGAAATGCATATTTGCCTCAAGGGAAATGAATTTCTTAGGATACACAATAAATGCCAAAGGGTACACTCCCAGTATCGCTAAAGTTGAAACAATAAATAATTTACCTGCACCCACCACTGTCAAAGAAGTTAGGCAAGCTATAGGCATGGCATCATTTTTCAGAAAGCATATTCAAAACTTTTCGCTAATAGTTGAACCTCTCACAAAGCTTACTAGGAAGGAAATCGAATTCCATTGGGGTGACGAACAACAGCAAGCATTTGATAAAATCAAGAAAATTTTAACTAGTCAACCAGTTCTTGTATTTCCGGATTACGAAAAACCTTTCCACATATTCACCGATGCGTCCCTTACTGGACAGGGAGGCGCTCTAATGCAAAAAGATATTGAAAATAATACATATAAAGCAATCGCGTACTGTAGCAGGACTCTAACAATTTCAGAACGCAAATGGGCACCCGTCCAAATCGAACTGGGCGCCATAATATTTTCTTTAAGACAATTCAGACCTTTTATTTATATGGCTGAAATAGAACTGCACACAGATCATAAACCTCTTGCGTACCTACTAAAGAAAGCAGATGCAAGTCCAAATTTAGCACGCTGGCTTATAGAATTGCAAAATTACAATATCAAAATTGTACACATAGCTGGTAAAGAAAATCTACTCGCTGATGCACTCTCACGATTGCAAAATCAACCAGAAGAAGAGCAAACTGAATTAGAAGACATTGCAGAATTCCCAGTTTGTTTCACGCTCCCTATAAAAGATGGGCTTATTAATGAACATTACGCTTCAGTGTTAACACTTAGGAAAGAAAATGAAAATTATGCTATAGACATTAAGCAAGAACAAGAAAATGACATGGAAGCTGCAGACTATATTAAATTTATAAAAACCGGGGAACTCCCAGAAGACATATCACCCAATGATCAGGAGAAATTCGTATTAAATGCTGAAAACCTGAGAATTATAGGGGATATACTATGTCACAAACTTCCGAATTTAAAACCAAGAATATTCGTACCATCGTCACTCAGGGCTCTTATTTTTGACTCATTTCACTCCTCACAACTAGGGGGTGGACATATGAACTTGAAAAAGACCCTCAAGAAGTGTAGAAAATATTATTGGCCAAGAATGCACGCTGATATTTTAACTTGGACACGAAATTGCATAACTTGTCAACTTAGACACTCACCCAATCCACCATACAGGGCAGAAATGCAAATGGTACCAGTAAACACACTATTTGCTAAAGTAGGGTTAGATCTTGCAGGACCATTCCCATTAACGCAAAATGGCAATAAGCATGTAATGAATATAATTTGCTGGTTCACTAAATACGTTATTTCAGTACCGGTACCAGACACTAAAGCAATGACTCTAGCAAGAGCATTTCTCAATAATTGTTATTTAAAATATGGTGGCTGCGTAGAACTAGTAACTGACAATGCCACAGCTTTCACAAGCGAATTCTTTAAGGACTTCTGCTCAATGTTATACATTAATAAAAGCTATGCCACACCACACTGGTCTCAAGGAAACTCAGTGACTGAAAGATCCTTTAGAACATTCCATAATATTCTCTCCAAGTACATAAGTAAGGATCAACCAGATTTTGACGAATTTTTAGACTGCGCATGCTTCTGTTATAACACTTCGATACACACGTCGACAGGTGAAACGCCATTCTTTCTCATGTTTGGTCGTGATCCTATCTTTTGCGTAGACCAAATACTAGACCCGTCAGTGTACAGTCCTGTTGCGTTTACAGACATTTCCGAATTTAAGCAAAGACTAATCACTTCACTTAGATGCGCCTGGGAGGCTGCAGATGAAGCAAATAAGCAAGCACAGTTAAGAGCAAAGACTCAATATGACAAATTAGTAAGAAATCCCACAGTCACAGTAGGAGATAGAGTATTACTCAGAAACTATGCAGGGAAAATAGGAACTTCTAAGAAATTTCATATGCCTTGGAAAGGTGTATTTAGAGTAGTAAAAATTGAAGGAGTACATGTCACAATAGTAAGTTGTAACTCACCTCAGGGTACATCCAGAAAAGTGCATATAAATCAACTAAAGAAGTGTTTTGAAGCACTAACACCCGCTTGTACAGTACCTGAATTATCGAGTGATGAAGAAAAAGCTCTGGCAAGAGCTGAAGAAAACGAAAGTATTGAAAATGAAAATATTTCCCAAGAAATCGAAACTCCCGATATACAGGAAAATCAAAACTCAAATACTGAAATAGTAGAAAAGAACACTTACAAGAAATATAATTTACGAGAAAATCCCAAAAAGAAGAAGTTTTCCTTTTGAAAAAAATAAAACTTATAGGGGTCATACATTCAAAACTCTCATTCTATTCATCTAATTTCACTTAATCAATCTTTTAATTTTTATTCTTCTAACAAAATCATTTAAAACTATTTCAATTAATCAATTTTCTTTATTCGCGTATTTTATCTCACATTTAATTTTTTTTTACATAACCGCGTGTTTAACTCACATTTAATTTTTTTTTCTCTCCCAATTTAAAATTTTTTTAAAATTTTTTTTTTCAATTTTCAGTTATAAATGGACAATCAAAATGTTAGAAAACGTGGCCGCGGTCATTTCTATTTCAAAACTGAGAAAAATGAAACAACAACAACAAATAAAGCTGGTCCTTTGACCATGGAATCCACGGATTCAAAAAGCTTAAATAAAAATGATGGTCTGTTGACCATGGAATCCACGGATTCAAAAACTCTAAATAAAACTGCTGGTCTTTTGACCATGGAATCCACGGATTCAAAAAACTCAAATAAAAATGCTGGTCTTTTGACCATGGAATCTACGGATTCAAAAAACTTAAACAAAACTGCTGGTCTTATGACCATGGAACCTACGGGTTCACAAAAACCAAAATCAACCACACAGACAAGTGTGGAAGAAGAGGAAGCCTTCCAAAAGATCATGGAAGATGCTGAAAAAGAAGAAAGACAAGAAATTTCTGAAAGTATGGAAAAGCTTATTCTTGAAGAAGATATGGAAATAAACGAGGAAAATGAAGATGAACAAATGGAGGAAGGCGAAATAAACGAATCTGAATGGGCCCAATCGTCTTCTAACTGGGAAAACCCGAATAAAGAAGAATCATTTGCTAATAAAGCTTTTGAAAATCAAGAATGGCAAGAAGTAAAATCAAAATCTGCCAAGAAGAAAGAAGAAATTGAAGCCGAAGCCATAACTGCAAGTCGAAAGAAGAGATACGTGATTTCTCAAGTGCAAGAGAAACGATCAATCGCAGTTATTCCCAACCCCGAAAAATTATCGATGTGGCCTTTTGCAATTGAAATTCCCGATGAACTAACAACCGATCTTGAACGTCCATTATTTCCAGGAGATTCAATATTTGTAAATAAATTTGCATGGATTGAAGGAAGAAGACAAGTTACTATTGACAACTGGTATAGGAAGGAAACAGGAATGCTAAGTTACCAAGCCACAGCATTAATGATTGATGTAACTCACTTTCCTTATTGGACTACCAAAACGGGAATTATTGTATATTTGAAGAAGAAAGAAGGCAAAGCAGCGTTAGCTCGTGTGACAGCATATGGAATGGAGAGATCTGGAATGCTATACGCAAAACAATGCAGACACGGTCTTGACTTATCAAAAACACGGCTATCAGAATTTGTAAATCTAAAATTAGCTCCAATCCCAGCTGGTTGGATGATAGGAACAAATTATATAGTTCCACCCGGAGGATCATATAGACTCGGAACAGAAATTATGGCTAAAGAAGGATCTCAAATCTTAGCCTGTGCTGAACCGTTCACTGAAAGATGGCGCTGGCTAACAAAAACAGGACTTCCGAAAGTATTTCCTATTGATAAGGATTATACGTTGAAGGAGATGAAGTTAGCTGAAGACATAATCGCAGCAGCATTAATTATGGAAACCAGTTATTTCGGAGTAGTTAAACCGCTTGAAGATGAAAAGAAGAGAACATTCACGATTAACCACATACACGAACAAAAAGCCCACATAGCTAAAGTACTCAGTATTTGGACAAAAGATACACCAGTAACTGCTAAAACTGGTTTTGAAAGGAAAGCATTTGCTAACGGTTACATAAAAGAAGTATTTAAATGTGACCGAGACGACGGTCTACTGCAAATTGAAGTTAATATAATTCTAGTCCCGAATGAAGGTCTTTATGAACACGATGAAGACTTTGAAGCTATGACACACGGAATGTTAACAATTATTCAAGTTGCCGAAACACCCGGCGGATACCGCGATCAAGCCGATACTTTTGGCCTACATACCCCAACTCAATTAATTAAAGAAGAAAAATCTCCACGAACTGAAATACTCAAGGCGCTATTCGGTCGTCCAGGGACGGACGATTCGGTGGTTGGAGGTGATATTCCGAAGGAATTAGAGTGTGTAAAGAGTTTAAATGAAGAACAGCAAAATACACTCTCTAATTGGCTGCATGAAGGAAGGGGGCGCCTACATTACCAGCAGGCGCCCCCAGGTACAGGAAAAACGCGCCTGGCAGCCGCATGTATAGCCGCAGCTTTGAAGAAGGACCCGAAAATTGCAGTCTTGGCCACGGCAAATTCAAACTTGCCTGTGAGCAAGTTGATCGATGAAAGTGCCCAAATTAATCTAGGAAGTGAGATGTTGGCATTCTTCGCCTCGACAGCACGCATCCGATATGGAGATCAAATACCTCCCCCCGCCACTGGCCTCCCCCCGCCACTGGCCATGGCGGTGGGGAGGGAGATCCAGGTGAGGTGCGGAATGGAGGAAGAAAAGCTGCCATAGTGGCATGAGGCCCACGGGCCTACAAAAAAATAATAATGTATATAAAAATATATATACAAAAATTTCTTACTTCAACAACAAAATACTTCAATTTTTCTTTTAAAAAAAATTCAACAACAAAAATTCTTCTAATCTTTTTTTAACACCAAAAATTTTCTTCAAAAAATCTCAGCAAATTTTTTCAAAAAAAATATCTTTTAAAACAATCAAAATGTTTTCCGATTCAGCAATAAACTCTTCAAAAAAAAAAATTTTTTATTGTTCTTCAACAAAAAAAATAATATATATATAATTCTTCAAAAATTATAATTCTTCAAAAAAAAAGATTTTTCAAAAATTTTTCAAAACACAGACATGATTCATTTAAAAAAAAAAAAAGAAGGTTACAGACAGCCTTTCATCATTTACATTTTTCCTTCAAAAAATTGTATAATGTTACTCACATATAATTTATTATTTTTCGCTTCGAAATCAACAGTGTCTCTCTCCCCATTTTAATTTTTTTTAACAAAAAGAGTAAAGACTGAAAATTAAAAATAAAATTTTTGTCTGTGTGAAAGTTTCTCTTTATTTTATTACTTTTAAAATTACTCTTCTCTTTCCCACTAAGCTCTTACTTTCTCTAGAGCATTTAAACCATTTTGCAGCAAAAGAAAATTTTTTCTTTTATTGGTAAAGTCATTTGATTTAATCGGTATTTTCTTTAAATTCTTCTATATTCCTTACACTTTACTTAAAAAAAATATTTATATTTTTACTAATACAATTAATGAATCAATTATTCACTTTCTGTTTCTCTACTAAAAAGACTTCAAATAATTATTTTACTTTCCCAAATCTGACTCAGTTAGAATTCCTATTTTAAGTTAAAATTTTTAAAGTATTTTAAATATACGCGGTAATCTTGTTTCCCTTTTCAATCTTTCCATTAAAAGCAAATTTATTTTATTTTGCTTGGGTGCCCTCTTCCTCTCTTAATGGTTTAATGGAGATCAGTTGATAAGTAAAATTAACGGGAAAAACATAAATATAAATGTTTAGTGACATTAACTATGAAATTGGGGGTATTTCGAAACAAAATTCCCCCTCAGTGGTTATCCAATTTCTAGAAAACTGGGTTTAATAGATTTTGGTCTTTGTTGAATTCATTGGTTTTAATCTTAATTCCTTTCAAATAAACATTTTACAATTTTTCTATTAAAATCTACAACTTTTCCATTAAAAAAATCTACAATTCCCTTTACAATTTTTCATTAAAATAATAGAAAATTTATTTTATTTTGCGTGCCTTTTCTCTTCATTAATTTATTGGATATTATTTTATTGGTAAAATGACCGGAAAAATACAATTATAAATGTTTAGTGACATTAACTATGAAATCTGGGATTATCGAAATAAAATCCCCTCTCAGTAACTATCCAAATTTTAGAAAACTGGGTTTAATAGAAATCTCTTAAATTTTAAAGGCCAACCAAAAATGTTTGAATGGGGTATATAAGTCCTAACTCCTTCTTTCAATCAAAAAAAAATTTTTTTTAACTCTATTTTCTTTAAAAATTTTTAAATTCTGTGTTTTCTCCTTTTTACTCCAAATGTATCCGAATTTGCCTACTTTATAATACTACCATTCATTTGTTACAGAATTTAAAGTTTTTAATGTTTTATTAACTAATAACACATCAATTTTTTTTTACTATTTAGTATTATTTTAATATCCATTACTGTTTTGAATACTTACTCAATTAATTTTTATCCCTCTTCCAAAAATTTCCTCGATCGTTTTGAATGTATGACCATGTCTGATATGATTTCCAAAAATAGGATAAAGTATAAAGGTTTAAAGGAAAGCGTCAAATGAAGGGGTCAAAGGTTTAAAGTGATTAAAGCAAAGAGAAAAGAAGCCTTCTTATTAAAAAAAAAAAGAGAAAGGCCAAGGTTTAAAGAGAAAAAGAGCGGAAGTAAAGATAAACAATCACAGTCTTAAAAAGAAAGTGAAAAGTTTGTTGGGAAAAGAACAGTGTAAAGTAAAAAGAAATTAATGGGAAAAAGGATAAGCATTTAAACATTTATCTAAACATCTTGTTTGAGAAAAATTCTGTGTAAAGTAAAAAGAAATTAATGGGAAAATGTTTAAAGGAAAGGATAAGCATCTAAACATTTATGTAAACATCCGAAAGGGATGAATAAGCATTCACAGTTATTTAAACATTTAAATGAAGAAGCATTTAAACATTTGTTTAACATTCATGTAAGCTGTAAACAGCAGTCATTTTAAGATTTACAGATTCACTTTCAAGTTGTCTCTTTAGCTTTTAGCAAGGCTAACACTAAGAATTTTTTTAAAATTTCTATTTAAATTAAAGTATCAATTACAGATAAAATTTAAAAGCTATCAGAAAGCAACAAAAGCAACGATTAATTGGTCTTCATGGTTGGTAATGAAGACACAAGCAACAAGGGCATCACGCCCGCGGATACCAAGGTACCACAAAATTCTTCGTCTTCTTCCAGTTTGGAGGAAACGCCAATCAATGTAGTTGACAAGAAACTACTAATAGGTAAATCCAACACAGCTCAGCTGAAGATACAGGACCTGGAACAGGTATTTGGTGAAACAATACGTTTAGAGGAGGGTGTAAACCGCTCTCTTCGACTCATGAGTCGCAAGGTAAACCAAAATTCAACAGGGTTAACTAAATTAGCTGAGGAGGTTAATCAAGGGTTCTCCACTTTGGGTGATAAAATAAATAGCTGTGAGCAAAACATTACTGAATTATCTAAAAGAAAGTCGAGGTCTGCCTCTCCAAATAAAATTAGGGTTGGACAACAAACATTAATGCCTCTTATTATTCCAGAATTAAATATTTCGAATCTTAGTGAAAATAATGACAATAATTGGGCTGATGAATCACAGGTGGATGGACAAGTTAGACACCCACCCATGACAACTGATGAAGGATTGCACACTCTCAACATGCTTCACCACGAAGGTATCCCATCGCTTGAGGTATACTCTGATGATAACATTATATCATTTGATAAATGGGGAAAGAAATTTTTAGAAAGAATTAAGGTCTTTGGGGTAAAACTTTCAGAAGAAGAAAAACTTGCTCGCTTGTCTTTATTTTTGGAGGACACACCCAAAAGAATCTTTGAAGAATTGTCTCCAACTCAAAAATTAACGTGTGAAATGGCACTTCAAAGCATAAGAAAGGAGTTGGACTCTCCACAACGACGTGCCCTCTCAAGGCAGGCGCTTTTAATGTGCCGCCAACATGAAGGTGAGTCAGTCAAAGATTTCCTATCACGCTTTAGACCTCTGGCAATGGCTACAGCTGCTGATATTTCTGGTCCAAACAAGGAACGGTACTTATGTGAACTCTTATTAGAACGTTTAAGACCTAACATAGCATTTTGTATGAAATTATTAAACTTTTCACAGACAGATAGAGGTTTTGAACAATTATGCTTAGATCTTCGCGAAGTCGAAATCATGTTACCTGGAGGCACTGGATCAATGTTTGACATGCCAAATCAAGAAGTGCATGCAATGCAACAATCAAACTCCTTTAATGTACCAGGGAAGTTCCAATCACTAAATCCCACCAATCCAAATAGACAAAAGCTCGGACAAAGGTGGGGACAAAGTCAAAATAGAAATGAATTTCAAAATAATCGAAATAATTTTGGAGAATTTAGGCAAAACAACCCTCGTCGAGACATGAACTACCGTGATTCAAGACAAATGCGAACACCAACTAATGATCGCCGATGGAACAACAGACCTATTTGTAATTATTGCTCGAAAGTTGGTCACTTTGCAAATGTATGTCGCACTAGAATTGCAGACTTTCAAACACAACGTGGTCAAAGCCGAAGGGAACCAGATGTTGGTCCATCAAATATGTCCAATGATAGTGGTATGCTAAAAGAAATATTATCAACCCTAAGGAACATGCAGGTGGGAAGTTCTAAAAATAATGGATCCTCACAAAATGTTAATCTCTTACATGGTGAAACAAAGCCAATAAACGAGGAACCCGAAGAAGAGCAATTAAATGTTAAGAAGGAAAAACCTTCGATTGTCTCTTGGGAACCTTTCAAATTAAGTCCCAAACTACTTCCAATGGTAATTCTAGTATTAGCGCTAGCAGCACCGCTGCAGGCAATTGAAAGATTATCAATTCCACAGTACCCAATGATATGTCAAACTGAAAAACAGTCTACGTTATGGTCTCTTCCTGACATGACAGACTGTCCAATACCCTCTCCAAATATTTCTCATGTACCAATTTCACAAACTAGAAATGTCTATATGCTAAATGATCTTGAGTACACAACTCAAGGATGGGCTTGTAGAAAAATAAGAAAAACTCTTAGAAAATTTACAACCCTTTCTAATGTACCAATCAATGAACCTGTAGGCTCTGAAATTCTCCCAGTAGATGAACAAGAATGTAAGAGAATGATTAAAAATAAAGAATGTAGTTTAGGTAAATTAATTGAAGAAAATGATCTTTGGACCACTGCAAATAAAATAGACGCGAGTCCGAAAATGTAGTTTATAGGATCGTTTTGGTGGACCGAGGTCAAATCCGAAAATTGCTTATTATTTAGTGTACAAATTAATTCCCATTGGGGTGAAGAAGGTATAGGAACCTCATTTGGGGAAAGTAATAATTGCTCCTATTCGAAGGGTCTTTGTGTATTAAGTGACAATACTGTACTAAAATGGGAACCCACAAAGGATAGAATGTGTCGATATATTAAGATTGGGACTTGGGAAGGAAAATTTTTAGATAACACCTGGTTATCGGATGACGCACAATTAGCACTTCATTTTGCTAAACCTACTCCAAAATTTTGGGATTGCAGTAATATTCTAGAAATTTCCGAACAAGGACTAGCCACAGTCACTAGGCGTCGCTCTAAAAGAAGCCACAGTAACCCAAAACTTAGTTTAGTAACATCACCTGAAATGGCAGCGAAGCTAACATATCTAGACAAAGAAATGGCTGACACTCTAACATTTACTTTCACGCATTCGCTTAAAACCTTTTGCCAAAATTTGGATCTAGTTAAGAAATGGGCACTTGCTGCATATTTGTCCAATCCAACGGGCCTTGCTAGGATGATATTTGAAAATGACTATGTCACGGCAAAACGAGAAGGGTCATCACTACTGCGTGTATGGCCATGTATACCAATCAAAAATGATGAGTACTCATTCAAAGCTACTAATCTTAGCGAATGTTTCGACTTAATCCCAATCCAGGTCAAAGCAGAAAACCGGGAACACTTAGCATTTCTTAACCCGCTAACCATGACAATTGAACCCACAGCTCGAAAAGCACCTTGTTCAACATATGGGAAAATAATCGTAGAAATAAATCATGAGGTACTAGAAGTAAACCAGACCTCAGGGGAATTTAGAAAAATTCAACCCCGTCCAATCAATTTAAGGGAACTCAAATCCTACAGTATACCTGAAATAAAATCACATTCATTCCATCAATTAATGCTAGTAAATCTCACGGATCTCAAAACGCATACATTCATGAGTAACTTAGTCCGTTCAAGCGAAATTTCTTATCGCATCGAACAAAAAGACATGCGTGTAGTGAAAACGCTATCTGATCAGTGGAAAGAGGCAGGAAACAGTCTCGTTACCGAAATTATTGGGGACTATACATGGATTTGGAAGGTCATAATATCGATTTTAATCGCCATACTAACATTAGATTTGTTGATAAGATGGGGAATTAAAGCAGCAGAAAATTATTTAGGGCAAGGACAATTAGGTAATATGTTATTTGGTCAAAGTCGAAATATAATTAACAGAGCTAGAGCTACAAGCATTAACAGAAACACAGAAGAGATTCCAATGGTAAAAGTTAACAAAAATCCTGAGTTTAAAAGAGACAAAACTCCAAGTGTAAGGTCACAAAAACGGAAAATGTCTTGGATCCCAAAGGTTTCTAAATTTCCTCAATCGGTAGAAATTGAAGGTCACACAGTAAATGTCATGAGAGCAAATAAAATGGGTGATAAAAAGTTGTCGGAAGACATGGATGCCGCGGCATCACAAAATTTTTCTATAAATACCCTACAGTCATGTCCCACAATAACTGGGGTGTTTATAAATAACAAAGCAGTAAAGTGTTTAATTGATACAGGTGCGAGCATATCGATTGCTCCCATCTCACTCGCAAGAACTTTAGGACTAAACCTAACACCAGCAACAATTAGTATAACGTCTGCCTCAGGGCATGAAATTAATGTACTAGCTCAAGCTGAAGTATTATTAGAAATGGCGGGAACTAAATTACCTGTAACTATAAGAGTAGTAGAAGATAATCAAATTACAGGAAATAGAACATACCAATTAATTATAGGATGTGACATTCTAAAAAGACTTCCGCCAATAACATTCGATTTTAATAAAGGAAAAATTAATTTTGAAAATAAATTTAATTATTCAGATAAAATTAAGTCAAAGTCAAAAAACATGCGTGTAGCAGCCATTGAAGCTAAAACAATTTTACCAGGAAAACACGGACTTGTTTCAGTGAAAATCAAAACTAATGGTGGAGAAAAGATGGCACTTGTACACTCATTGGACCAAAGGCTTGAGAAGGACCATCTTGCACTCATTGAGGCAGTGGTCACACCAAATGCAAAAGAAAACAAAATTTTGATTGCCAACCCAACAACTGAACCAAAGCACATATGTAAAGGAATGCACATTGCTCTGGCTGATGAGGTTTGGTCAATTAATGAACTGCCATGGTTAACACAGGTAGAAAACATTAATGTCAATGAATATGTAAACACTGTAGAAGCAAATCCGACATTCAAGGTAGATTTTTCTAAAAGCTCAGTACAAGGGGAAGATAGACAAAAATTAGAAAAATTGTGTGAAGAATTTTCTGATGTATTTAGTAAAACACAATATGATCTAGGGTCATGTATAGCAGGTGAATACGACATTATTACCACAACTGAAGAACCTATAACGTCTAGGCCACATAGAGTTCCATTTAAATACCGAGAAGAACTTCAGAAACACATTGAAGCACTTTTAAAATCTGGAGTAATGGTTAAGTCAGACACTCCATGGGTATCGAATATAGTTTTAGTACAAAAGAAAGATGGAGGACTAAGACCATGCATTGACTTTAGAAAGCTTAACGAGGTAACAGTCCCAGACCACTTTCCTCTACCGCGATTAGAGTCAATAATGGAAAGAATAGGAAACTGCAACTATTATTCTTCACTAGATTTGTCAAGCGGTTACCTACAGATTAGATTAACAGAAAGAGCTTCTAGAAAATGTGGAGTAATAATGGAAGATGAGATATACCAAATGACACACATGCCTTTTGGGCTAAGGAATGCAACAAGCGCATTTGCGAGAGTAATGGCGCATGTAATAAGCGGATTAGATGAGTGTGTTCTAGCATATGTAGATGATTTCCTAGTCTTTACAAAATCTCCAAACTTTGATGAACATTTAAATGCATTAAGGCAGGTCTTTACCAGATTAAGAAAGTATTTTCTAAAAATAAGTCCCAAGAAATGTATATTTGCCTCAAGGGAGATGAATTTCTTAGGATACACAATAAATGCCAAAGGGTACACTCCCAGTACTGCTAAAGTTGAAACAATAAATAATTTACCTGCACCCTCCACTGTTAAAGAAGTTAGACAAGCGATAGGCATGGCTTCATTTTTCAGAAAGCATATTCAAAACTTTTCGCTAATAGTTGAACCTCTCACAAAGCTTACTAGGAAGGAAATCGAATTCCATTGGGGTGACGAACAACAGCAAGCATTTGATAAAATCAAGAAAATTTTAACTAGTCAACCAGTTCTTGTATTTCCGGATTACGAAAAACCTTTCCATATATTCACCGATGCGTCCCTTACTGGACAGGGAGGCGCTCTAATGCAAAAAGATATTGAAAATAATACATATAAAGCAATCGCGTACTGTAGCAGGACTCTAACAATTTCAGAACGCAAATGGGCACCCGTCCAAATCGAACTGGGAGCCATAATATTTTCTTTAAGACAATTCAGACCTTTTATTTATATGGCTGAAATAGAACTACACACTGATCACAAACCTCTTGCTTACCTACTAAAGAAAGCAGATGCAAGTCCAAATTTAGCACGCTGGCTTATAGAATTGCAAAATTACAATATTAAAATTGTACACATAGCTGGTAAAGAAAATCTACTCGCTGATGCACTTTCGCGATTGCAAAACCAGCCTGAAGAAGAGCAAACTGAACTAGAAGACATTGCAGAATTCCCAGTTTGTTTCACGCTTCCTATAAAAGATGGGCTTATTAATGAACATTATGCTTCAGTTTTAACACTTAGGAAAGAAAATGAAAATTATGCGATAGACATTAAGCAAGAACAAGAAAATGACATGGAAGCTGCAGACTATATTAAATTTAAAAAACCGGGGAAATTCCAGAAGACATATCACCCACTAATCAGGAGAAATTTGTATTAAATGCTGAAAATTTGAGAATTATAGGGGATATACTATGTCACAAACTTCCGAACTTAAAACCAAGAATATTCGTACCATCTTCACTCAGGGCTCTAATCTTTGACTCATTTCACTCCTCTCAACTAGGGGGTGGACACATGAATTTGAAAAAGACCCTCAAGAAGTGTAGAAAATACTATTGGCCAAGAATGCACGCTGATATTTTAACCTGGACACGAAATTGTATAACTTGTCAACTTAGACACTCACCCAATCCACCATATAGGGCAGAAATGCAAATGGTACCAGTAAACACACTATTTGCCAAAGTTGGATTAGATCTAGCAGGACCATTCCCATTAACACAAAATGGCAATAAACATGTAATGAATATAATTTGCTGGTTCACTAAATACGTTATTTCAGTACCAGTCCCAGACACTAAAGCAATGACTCTAGCAAAAGCATTTCTCAATAATTGCTATTTAAAATATGGGGGCTGCGTAGAACTAGTAACTGACAATGCCACAGCCTTCACAAGCGAATTCTTTAAGGATTTCTGTTCAATGCTATACATTAATAAAAGCTATGCCACACCACACTGGTCTCAAGGAAACTCAGTGACTGAAAGATCCTTTAGAACATTCCATAATATTCTCTCCAAGTATATAAGTAAGGATCAACCAGATTTTGACGAGTTTTTAGACTGCGCATGCTTCTGTTATAACACTTCGGTACACACGTCGACAGGTGAAACGCCATTCTTTCTCATGTTTGGTCGTGATCCTATCTTTTGCGTAGACCAAATACTAGACCCGTCAGTGTACAGTCCTGTTGCGTTTACAGACATTTCCGAATTTAAGCAAAGACTAATCACTTCACTTAGATGCGCCTGGGAGGCTGCAGATGAAGCAAATAAGCAAGCACAGTTAAGAGCAAAGACTCAATATGACAAATTAGTAAGAAATCCCACAGTCACCGTAGGAGATAGAGTATTACTTAGAAACTATGCAGGGAAAATAGGTACTTCCAAGAAATTTCATATGCCTTGGAAAGGTGTATTTAGAGTAGTAAAAATTGAAGGAGTACATGTCACAATAGTAAGTTGTAATTCACCTCAGAGTACGCCCAGGAAAGTGCATATAAATCAATTAAAGAAATGTTTTGAAGCACTACACCCGCTTGTACAGTACCTGAATTATCGAGTGAAGAAGAAAAGGCTCTAGAAAGAGCCGAACAAAATGAAGGTATTGAAAATGAAAATATTTTCCAAGAACTTGAAACTCACGATACACAGGAAAATCAAAACTCAGACACAGAACGGGTAGAAAAGAATACTCGAAAGAAATATAATTTACGAGAAAATCCAAAAAAGAAAAAGTTTTCCTTTTAAAAAAAAAAAAAATAAATAAATAAATAAATAAAAGTGATAGGGGTCATACATTCAAAACTCTCATTCTATTCATCTAATTTCACTTAATCAATCTTTTAATTTTCAATTTCTTTAAAACAAAATCATTTAAAACTATATCTATTAATCAATTTTTTTTTATCCGCGTATTTTATTTCACATTTGATTTTTTTACACAACCGCGTATTTAACTCACATTTAATTTTTTTTTCTTCTCTCATTCATTTAAATTTTTTTTTTTTAATTAAAAATCCAATTTTCAGTTATCAATGGACAACAATCAAAATGTTCGAAAACGTGGCCGTGGCCATTTCTATTTCAAGTCTGAGAAAAATGAAACAACAACAACAAATAAAGCTGGTCTTTTGACCATGGAATCCACGGATTCAAAAAGCTTTACTAAAACTGTTGGTCTTTTGACCATGGAATCTACGGATTCAAAAAACTCAAATAAAACTGTTGGTCTTTTGACCATGGAACCTACGGGTTCACAAAGTCTAAAAATGCTGGTCTCTGACCATGGAACCTACGGGTTCACAAAAACCAAAATCAACCACAAACACAAGTGTGGAAGAAGAAAACGCCTTCCAAAAGATCATGGAAGAGCTAAAAAAAAAGAAGAAAGACAAGAAATTTTCGTTATTTTGGAAAAGCTTATTCATGAAGAAGATATGGAAATAAATGATGAAAATGAAGAAAAGAGATTCCCACAAACTGAAATATTCAGGCTTTATTCGGTCGTCCAGGGACGGACGATTCGGTGGTTGGAGGTGATATTGTGAGAGATTTAAAGCAGTTTGTTCCGTACTACTGACCGGGCATACAAAATTTACCATAAATTATTCAAAGCGGTTACGGTCTTAAAAACGTAACTGATCAATTGGTAAATTGCTAAAACGCTTAATTGCTTCCCGCATAATTACAAAAGCGCTGGAACACCGAGATCCTCAAGGTGTTGCCATTATTTGCCTCTACACGTACCAATGCGAGAAGATAAGAGAAAGGCTCCAACAAGAAAATCTACAAGTATCTGTGAACTCTGTAGATGCGTTTCAAAGCCGAGAGCACCGTTTAATCGTTCTTGTGACAACGAGCACTAAATCGCCTGGCTCAGCAGCTCGCGCAGATGCCTCTGATTTCTTGAAGGACAGCAGGCGTGCCACGGTTGCATTGTCCCGGGCACAAAGTGGATTAATAATTATTGCTGATTTTGAAGCAATACGAGAAGGCGAAACATGGAGAAGATTCATCACTGCGGCAAAACAACACACTCCCTTTGTTGACGAACGCTATTTAGAAGTAATGGAAAATGATGAACCAACACGCGACTCGAATGGAGTACTTAATGATTTAAAAGGAAAGTCAATTGAAGTTAAAGTGGAAGAAGTTAAACTAATACGTGGTGGTGAACTAAGAACAGGAAGAGGAAAAATGATTTGCAACAGATGTGGAAATCCCGGACATTTGGCAAGAGACTGTAGAAGAAGATGAGAAAAGAAGAAGAGGGAAAATGGAAGCACAGACTTGGGGCACATGGTAAAGCTGTAAATTGTGGTGGGTTTAAAAATAAAATAAAAATGAAAATAAAACAAAATTGAAAATTTGGGAAATTAGGAAAAGACCAGGGGACGGTCTTCCCCGGGGTTGGAGGTGTAAGGCGGACTTTGATCCGGATGGGCAAGGATGGAGAAAAGGAACTTTAGTTCCTCTGGGAAAGGATTAAATAAGGGGTGGAGATTGACAAATAAGGCCGTAAGATAAAAGCTAGTGGAAAATAGTGAAAACGGGATCAGTCGACTGTTCACCAGTCAGTTGGAAAGTAATCAATGTAAAGAAAGAATATCCTGCAGAAGAAGCTAAAAGCTTATATTATTAATTCCTTGCAAGCGCATATTATTCCCGGGCAAGTCGATCTCGTAATCGACCAGCAGCACCGGCGCATAGAAAGGCCTACCCTCCGCTCCGCAATATACTCATCGGCATCGCCTCTCGGGACCTTAACATCGCACGCAACCCGCCCAACATCCCAACACCATCCTGGCCCAGCACAAGCTTTACTGGTAGCACCGTCCCACCTCCCCCCGCCACTGGCCATGGCGGTGGGGAGGGGATCAAGGTGAGGTGCGGAATGGAGGAAGAAAAGCTGCCATTGTGGCATGAGGCCCACGGGCCTACAAAAAAATAATAAATGTATATAAAAATATATACACAAAAAAAATTAATTACTTCAACAACAAAAATTCAAAAAAAATTTTTTTTTTACTTCATTCTTTTAATTTCAACAACAACAAAAATTCTTCAAAATTCTTTTTTTTTTTAAAAAAAAAAATTTTTTCTTTTATTAAAAAGTCAACAATGGAAAAATTTCCTTTTATTATTATACTAATTCTTCTACAATCAAAAAAAAAGAAATACTTTTCTTCAACAATTTTTTCAATAATCGGAAAAACAATTTTTTTTCTTCCTCTTCAAAATTTCTTTAAAATTTTTTTTTACTTTCTTTAAAAACACTTTCAACAAAAAATATATATATATATTTTTTTTTATATTCTTTTCCAATCTTTAAAGTATCAATTAGTCAGAAGACATTACCCTAGACACAAAAAAAAACCAAAGAAAAATGAGTTTTAGCTGAGTCATTGTCCATTCCAATAAAAAGATTTAAAAAAAAGGTTGCGAACAACAATTTTTTTTACACATAAAAGTGGGGAAAAGAGTAACGACTGAAAATTAAAAAAATAAATAAATAAAATCCTTTTTGTCTGTGTCATAAGATAGAAAGGAACGACTTTTATTCTTTTCCTTTTTTTCAAATAAAACATTTTTTATTTATTCCGTCTGTCTTCCAAAATACTTTCCACAAAATATATATATAGTTTTACACAAATATTTTTAAATATACATATAAATTAAAGTTGCAAATACCGGTTTTATTTAGGGAGAATTTTTTTTAAATAAAATCGCTTATTTTCAATGTTGTTTTCGGGCTTCAAAATTTTCTAAGAACGGTTAATTTTCAAAAAATTTTTTTCAAAAACGCCAGCTCTAATAAAAACGTATAGGATATAATATATAAACATTACAATATATATATTTTATTATTTTCTACAATATACTAAAATCATTGCTCAAAAAAGTTTTTATCAAACCATATTTCAAATGTTATAATCCTTTTTAAACAAACATAATATAATTTTTCGCTCACAAAATATTCGATTTTTATATATCTGTTAATTTTATTATTTAAATCAACGACTACTTTAACACTTATATTAAATATTCTAGTAAATACAAAATAGAAAAAAGAAACCCTACCTTTCTTATCACCATTTTGCGCCGCAGGCGAAAATTTTAAATTATCAATGAACGTGGGCAAATTTTTTTAGCAGTTGGCTTCAGTTTTGGCTTTAAAATTACAAAATCAGAGGTCTCACAAAATTCAAAAAAAATCACGAAACACCAAAAATAATACGAAACATAAGAAACAAATAATCGAAACGTTTCGTGTATGTATGGTTGGTACCTCTGTAATGACTCAGTCAAAATCCAAAATTTTTTTTGGGGGTTTAAAAAATACGATCTGGCATTTTCGTGCTTAAGGCGCATTCAACTGTCAAAAAACGCCAGAACGCATTGCAAAAGAAAACAAAACGCTAAAAACTAAAGCAACGCTCATCTTTTCTATCAATTATTTAAAACTATCTATATTCAAATAAGGGTAATAAATTTGCTTATATATGGCTTTCTACTGCCCAATAAATGAATTTTTTTTTTACATTAAATTTTTTTAACTCAACGATTGTGTTAAAATCTATTGCCCTACAACGAATTTTTTTTTTAAACTTTATTTGTTGGAGTTTTCAACTATTGCTTTAAAATCCATTGCTCTACGCAAAAAAAATTTTTTTTTTTTGTTTGTTCGTGTTAATTTTTTCTCCTAATTAATTCACTGTCCAACAATTTTGATTTTTTTTATTATTTTCGTAACTCTCTTCAAAATTTTCGCGTTCATTATAAAATACCTCTTTTACAATATTTCGTAAATCTTCTTTAAAGAATTTTGAATGTATGAACCAAAATTTTTTTTACATCCAATCCAAAAAGGGTCAAAGGTTCAAAAAAAAGTTAAACCAAAGAGCAGGGGAAAGGGAAAAGAGCGGAAGTAAAGATAAACAATCACAATTTTAAAAAAAAAAAAGTGAAAAGTTTGTTGGGAAAAGAACAGTGTAAAGTAAAAGGAAATTAATGGGAAAAAGGATAAGCATTTAAACATTTATCTAAACATTGTGTTTGAGAAAAATTCAGTGTAAAGTAAAAATAAATTAATGGAAAAATGTTTAAAGGAAAGGATAAGCATCTAAACATTTATGTAAACATCCCAAAGGGATGATTAAGCATTCACAGTTATTTAAACATTTAAATGAAGAAGCTTTCAACATTTGTTTAACATTCATGTAAGCTGTAAACAGGAGTCATTTTAAGATTTACAGATTCACTTTCAAGTTGTCTCTTTAGCTTTTAGCAAGGCTAACACTAAGAATTTTTTTTTAATTTCTTTTTAAATCAAAGCATCAATTACAGATAAAATTTAAAAGCTATCAGAAAGCAACAAAAGCAACGATGTTTTGGTCTTCATGGTTGGTAATGAAGACACAAGCAACAAGGGCATTACGCCCGCGGGTACCAAGGTACCACAAAATTCTTCGTCTTCTTCCAATTTGGAGGAAACGCCAATCAATGTAGTTGACAAGAAACTACTAATAGGTAAATCCAACACAGCTCAGCTGAAGATACAGGACCTGGAACAGGTATTTGGTGAAACAATACGTTTAGAGGAAGGTGTAAACCGCTCTCTTCGACTCATGAGTCGCAAGGTAAACCAAAATTCAACAGGGTTAACCAAATTAGCCGAGGAGGTTAATCAAGGGTTTTCCACTTTGGGCGACAAAATAAATAGCTGTGAGCAAAACATTACTGAATTATCTAAAAGAAAGGCTAGGTCTGCCTCTCCAAATAAAATAAGGGTAGGACAACAAACATTAATGCCTCTTATTATTCCAGAACTAAACATTTCGAATCTTAGTGAAAATAATGACAATAACTGGGCTGATGAATCACAGGTGGATGGACAAGTCAGACACCTACCCATGACAAATGATGAAGGCTTTCACACTCTGAACATGCTTCATCACGAAGGTATCCCAGCGCTTGAGGTATATTCTGATGACAATATTATATCATTTGATAAATGGGGAAAGAAATTTTTAGAGAGAATTAAGGTCTTTGGGGTAAAACTTTCAGAAGAAGAAAAACTTGCTCGGTTGTCTTTATTTTTGGAAGACACACCCAAAAGAATCTTTGAAGAGATGTCTCCAACTCAAAAACTAACGTGTGAAATGGCACTTCAAAGCATAAGAAAGGAGTTGGACTCTCCTCAACGACGTGCTCTCTCAAGGCAGGCGCTTTTAATGTGCCGCCAACACGAAGGTGAGTCAGTCAAAGATTTCCTATCACGCTTTAGACCTCTGGCAATGGCTACAGCTGCTGATATTTCTGGTCCAAACAAGGAACGCTATCTGTGTGAACTTTTATTAGAACGTTTAAGACCAAACATAGCATTTTGTATGAAATTACTAAACTTTTCTCAGACAGATAGAGGTTTTGAACAATTATGCTTAGATCTTCGTGAAGTCGAAATCATGCTACCTGGAGGTACTGGATCAATGTTTGACATGCCAACTCAAGAAGTGCATGCAATGCAACAATCAAATTCCTTTAATGTACCAGGGAAGTTCCAATCACTAAATCCCACCAATCCAAATAGACAAAAGCTCGGACAAAGGTGGGGACAAAGTCAAAATAGAAATGAATTTCAAAATAATCGAAATAATTTTGGAGAATTTAGGCAAAACAACCTTCGACGAGACATGAACTATCGTGACACAAGACAAATGCGAACACCAACCAATGATCGACGATGGAACAACAGACCTATTTGTAATTATTGCTCGAAAGTTGGTCACTTTGCAAATGTATGTCGCACCAGAATTGCAGACTTTCAAACACAACGTGGTCAAAGCCGAAGGGAACCAGATGTTGGTCCATCAAATATGTCAAATGATAGTGGTATGCTAAAAGAAATATTATCAACCCTAAGGAACATGCAGGTGGGAAGCTCTAAAAATAATGGGGCCTCACAAAATGTTAATCTCTTACATGGTGAAACAAAGCCAATAAATGACGAACCCGAAGAAAAGCAATTAAATGTTAAGAAGGAAAAACCCTCGATTGTCTCTTGGGAACCTTTCAAATTAAGTCCCAAACTACTTCCAATGGTAATTCTAGTATTAGCGCTAGCAGCACCGCTGCAGGCAATTGAAAGATTATCAATTCCACAGTACCCAATGATATGTCAAACTGAAAAACAGTCTACTTTATGGTCTCTTCCTGACATGACAGACTGTCCAATACCCGCTCCAAATATTTCTCATGTACCAATTTCACAAACTAGAAATGTATATATGTTAAATGACTTAGAGTACACAACCCAAGGATGGGCTTGTAAAAAAATAAGAAAAACTCTTAGAAAATTTACAACTCTTTCTAATGTACCAATCAATGAACCTGTAGGCTCTGAAATTCTCCCAGTAGACGAAAATGAATGCATAAAAATGATTAAGAATAAAGAATGTAGTTTAGGTAAATTAATTGAAGAAAATGATCTTTGGACCACTTCAAATAAAATAGACGCGAGTCCGAAAATGTGGTTTATAGGATCGTTTTGGTGGACCGAGGTCAAATCCGAAAATTGCTTATTATTTAGTGTACAAATTAATTCCCATTGGGGTGAAGAAGGTATAGGAACCTCATTTGGGGAAAGTAATAATTGCTCCTATTCGAAGGGTCTTTGTGTATTAAGTGACAATACTGTACTAAAATGGGAACCCACAAAGGATAGAATGTGTCGATATATCAAGATTGGGACTTGGGAAGGAAAATTTTTAGATAACACCTGGTTGTCGGATGACGCACAATTAGCACTTCATTTCGCTAAACCAACTCCAAAATTTTGGGATTGCAGTAACATTCTAGAAATTTCCGAACAAGGACTAGCTACAGTTACTAGGAGTCGCTCTAAAAGAAGCGTCAGTAACCAAAAACTTAGCTTAGTAACATCACCTGAAATGGCAGCGAAGCTAACATATTTAGACAAAGAAATGGCTGACACTCTAACATTTACTTTCACGCATTCGCTTAAAACCTTTTGCCAAAATTTGGATCTAGTTAAGAAATGGGCACTTGCTGCATATTTGTCCAACCCAACGGGCTTAGCTAGAATGATATTTGAAAATGACTATGTCACGGCAAAACGAGAAGGGTCATCACTACTGCGTGTATGGCCATGTATACCAATTATAAATGACGAGTACTCTTTCAAAGCTACCAATCTTAGCGAATGTTTCGACTTAATCCCAATTCAGTTCAAAGCAGAAAGTCGGGAACACTTAGCATTCCTTAATCCACTAACCATGACAATTGAGCCCACAGCTCGAAAAGCACCTTGTTCAATATATGGGAAAACAATTGTAGAAATAAATCATGAGGTACTAGAAGTAAACCAGACCTCAGGGGAATTTAGAAAAATTCAACCTCGTCCAATCAATTTAAGGGAACTCAAATCCTACAGTATACCTGAAATAAAATCACACTCATTCCATCAATTAATGCTAGTAAATCTCACGGATCTCAAAACGCATACATTCATGAGTAACCTAGTCCGTGCAAGCGAAATTTCATATCGCATTGAACAAAAAGATATGCATATAGTAAAAACGCTCTCTGATCAATGGAAAGAGGCAGGAAATAGTCTCGTTACTGAAATTATTGGGGACTATACATGGATTTGGAAGGTCATAATATCAATTTTAATAGCCATATTAACTCTAGATTTAGTAATAAGATGGGGAATTAAAGCAGCAGAAAATTATTTAGGACAAGGACAGTTAGGAAATATGCTATTTGGTCAAAGTCGAAATATAATTAACAGAGCTAGACAGACAAGCATTAACAGAAACACAGAAGAGATTCCAATGGTAAAAGTTAACAAAAATCCTGAGTTTAAAAGAGAAAAAACTCCAAGTGTAAGGTCACAAAGACGAAAAATGTCTTGGATCCCAAAGGTTTCTAAATTTCCTCAATCGGTAGAAACTGAAGGTCACACTGTAAATGTCATGAGAGCAAACAAAATGTGTGATAAAAAGCTGTCGAAAGACATGGATGCCACGGCATCACAAAATTTTTCTATAAATACCCTACAGTCATGTCCCACAATAACTGGGGTGTTTATAAACAACAAAGCAGTAAAATGTTTAATTGATACAGGTGCGAGCATATCGATTGCTCCTATCTCACTTGCAAGGACTTTAGGACTAAACCTAACACCAGCAACAATTAGCATAACGTCTGCCTCTGGGCATGAAATTAATGTATTAGCTCAAGCTGAAGTATTACTAGAAATTGCGGATACTAAATTACCTGTAACTATAAGAGTGGTTGAAGACAATCAAATTACAGGAAATAGAACATACCAATTAATTATAGGATGTGACATTCTAAAAAGACTTCCGCCAATAACATTCGATTTTAATAAAGGAAAAATTAATTTTGAAAACAAATTTAATTATTCAGATAAAAATAAGTCAAAGTCAAAAAACATGCGTGTAGCAGCTATTGAAGCTAAAACAATTTTACCAGGAAAACACGGACTTGTCTCAGTGAAAATTAAAACTAATGGTGGAGAAAAATTGGCACTTGTACACTCACTGGACCAAAGGCTTGAGAAGGACCATCTTGCACTCATTGAAGCAGTGGTCGCACCAAATGCAAAAGAAAACAAAATTTTGATTGCCAATCCAACAACTGAACCAAAGCACATATGTAAAGGAATGCACATTGCTCTGGCTGATGAGGTTTGGTCAATTAATGAACAGCCATGGTTAACACAGGTAGAAAACATTAATGTCAATGAACATGTAAACACTGTAGAAGCAAATCCGACATTCAAGGTAGATTTTTCCAAAAGCTCAGTACAGGGGGAAGATAGACAAAAATTAGAAAAATTGTGTGAAGAATTTTCTGATGTATTTAGTAAAACACAATATGATCTAGGGTCATGTATAGCAGGGGAATACGACATTATTACCACAACTGAAGAACCTATAACATCTAGGCCACATAGAGTTCCATTTAAATACCGAGAAGAACTTCAGAAACACATTGAAGCACTTTTAAAATCTGGAGTAATGGTTAAATCAGACACTCCATGGGTATCGAACATAGTTCTAGTACAAAAGAAAGATGGAGGTTTAAGACCTTGCATTGATTTTAGGAAACTTAACGAAGTAACAGTCCCAGACCACTTTCCTCTTCCGCGATTAGAATCAATAATGGAAAGGATAGGAAACTGCAACTATTATTCCTCACTAGATTTGTCAAGCGGTTACCTACAGATTAGATTAACAGAAAGAGCTTCTAGAAAATGTGGAGTAATAATGGAAGATGAGATATACCAAATGACACACATGCCTTTTGGGCTAAGGAATGCAACAAGCGCATTTGCGAGAGTAATGGCGCATGTAATAAGCGGATTAGATGAGTGTGTTCTAGCATATGTAGATGATTTCCTAGTCTTTACAAAATCTCCAGACTTTGATGAACATTTAAAAGCATTAAGGCAGGTCTTTACCAGATTAAGAAAGTATTTTCTAAAAATAAGTCCCAAGAAATGCATATTTGCCTCAAGGGAAATGAATTTCTTAGGATACACAATAAATGCCAAAGGGTACACTCCCAGTATCGCTAAAGTTGAAACAATAAATAATTTACCTGCACCCACCACTGTCAAAGAAGTTAGGCAAGCTATAGGCATGGCATCATTTTTCAGAAAGCATATTCAAAACTTTTCGCTAATAGTTGAACCACTCACAAAGCTTACTAGGAAGGAAATCGAATTCCATTGGGGTGACGAACAACAGCAAGCATTTGATAAAATCAAGAAAATCCTAACTAGTCAACCAGTTCTTGTATTTCCGGATTACGAAAAACCTTTCCACATATTCACCGATGCGTCCCTTACTGGACAGGGAGGCGCTCTAATGCAAAAAGATATTGAAAATAATACATATAAAGCAATCGCGTACTGTAGCAGGACTCTAACAATTTCAGAACGCAAATGGGCACCCGTCCAAATCGAATTGGGCGCCATAATATTCTCTTTAAGACAATTCAGACCTTTTATTTATATGGCTGAAATAGAACTGCACACAGATCACAAACCTCTTGCTTACCTACTAAAGAAAGCAGATGCAAGCCCAAATTTAGCACGCTGGCTTATAGAATTGCAAAATTACAATATTAAAATTGTACACATAGCTGGTAAAGAAAATCTACTCGCTGATGCACTTTCGCGACTGCAAAACCAGTCTGAAGAAGAGCAAACTGAACTAGAAGACATTGCAGAATTCCCAGTTTGTTTCACGCTTCCTATAAAAGATGGGCTTATTAATGAACATTATGCTTCAGTTTTAACACTTAGGAAAGAAAATGAAAATTATGCAATAGACATTAAGCAAGAACAAGAAAATGACATGGAAGCTGCAGACTATATTAAATTTATAAAAACCGGGGAACTCCCAGAAGACATATCACCCAATGATCAGGAGAAATTCGTATTAAATGCCGAAAATCTGAGAATTATAGGGGATATACTATGTCACAAACTTCCGAATTTAAAACCACGAATATTTGTACCATCTTCACTCAGGGCTCTAATTTTTGACTCATTTCACTCCTCTCAACTAGGGGGTGGACACATGAATTTGAAAAAGACCCTCAAGAAGTGTAGAAAATATTATTGGCCAAGAATGCACGCTGATATTTTAACCTGGACACGAAATTGTATAACTTGTCAACTTAGACACTCACCCAATCCACCATATAGGGCAGAAATGCAAATGGTACCAGTAAACACACTATTTGCTAAAGTTGGATTAGATCTAGCAGGACCATTCCCATTAACACAAAATGGCAATAAACATGTAATGAATATAATTTGCTGGTTCACTAAATACGTTATTTCGGTACCAGTCCCTGACACTAAAGCAATGACTCTAGCAAGAGCATTTCTCAATAATTGTTACTTAAAATATGGTGGCTGTGTTGAACTAGTAACTGACAATGCCACAGCCTTCACAAGCGAATTCTTTAAGGATTTCTGTTCAATGCTATACATTAATAAAAGCTATGCCACACCACACTGGTCTCAAGGAAACTCAGTTACTGAAAGATCCTTTAGAACATTCCATAATATTCTCTCCAAGTACATAAGTAAGGATCAACCAGATTTTGACGAATTTTTAGACTGCGCATGCTTCTGTTATAACACTTCGATACACGTGTCGACAGGTGAAACGCCATTCTTTCTCATGTTTGGTCGTGATCCTATCTTTTGCGTAGACCAGATACTAGACCCGTCAGTGTACAGTCCTGTTGCGTTTACAGACATTTCCGAATTTAAGCAAAGACTAATCACTTCACTTAGATGCGCCTGGGAGGCTGCCGATGAAGCAAATAAGCAAGCACAGTTAAGAGCAAAGACTCAATATGACAAATTAGTAAGAAACCCCACAGTCACAGTAGGAGATAGAGTATTACTCAGAAACTATGCAGGAAAAATAGGTACTTCCAAGAAATTTCATATGCCTTGGAAAGGTGTATTTAGAGTAGTAAAAATTGATGGAGTACATGTCACAATAGTAAGTTGTAACTCACCTCAGGGTACACCCAGAAAAGTACATATAAATCAACTAAAAAAGTGTTTTGAAGCACTAACACCCGCTTGTACGGTACCTGAATTATCGAGTGAAGAAGAAAAGGCTCTGGAAAGAGCTGAAGAAAACGAAGGTATTGAAAATGAAAATATTTCCCAAGAAATAGAAACTCCCGATATACAGGAAAATCAAAACTCGAACACTGAATTAGTACAAAAGAACACTCAAAAGAAATATAATTTACGAGAAAATCCCAAAAAGAAAAAATTTTCCTTTTAAAAAAATAAAATTAATAGGGGTCATACATTCAAATTCTTATTTTATTCATCTAATTTCACTTAATCAATCTTTTAATTTTCATTTTTTTAAAATCATTTAATACTTTTTCAATTAATCAAATTTTTATTCGCTTATTTTATTTCATATTTAATTTTTATACAACCGCGTATTTAACTCACACTTAATTTTTTCTCCCATTAAAAAAAAAATTTTTTTTTTAAATTAAAAACTAAATTTCAGTTATCAATGGACAACAATCAAAATGTTCGAAAACGTGGCCGCGGTCATTTCTATTTCAAAACTGAGAAAAATGAAACAACAACAACAAATAAAGCTGGTCCTTTGACCATGGAATCCACGGATTCAAAAAGCTTAAATAAAAATGCTGGTCTGTTGACCATGGAATCCACGGATTCAAAAACTCTAAATAAAACTGCTGGTCTTATGACCATGGAACCTACGGGTTCACAAAAACCAAAATCAACCACACATACAAGTGTGGAAGAAGAAGAGGCTTTCCAAAAGATCATGGAAGAAGCTAATGAAGAAGAAAGATCTCGACGAATTGAAATACTCAAGGTTTTATTTAGTCGTCCAGGGACGGACGATTCGGTGGTTGGAGGTGATATTCTGAGAGATTTAAAGCGTGTAAAAATAAAAATTAGTAAAAACATTCTCAATTACCTTTAGTTTTTCCGTATTACTGACCGGGGGCATATAACAATTACCAGAATTTATTCAAAGCGGTTACGGTCTTGAAAGCGTAACTGATCAAATGGAAAATTGCGAGAGAGTATCAGTCACAATCTTGGAACGATGTTACCGCTCGCATCCCATTATAACTGAATGCTTCAACTATTCCTCGTATCAAAAACACGACGAACGAGTAATCGCAGTTCCCGCATCAAAGCGCACAGGATTGACAAAGCTTGGAATAAATCTTCCGGTGAACGACGTTCCACTCATACTTTTAAATATAAGAGGAACGATAGAGCAAGACAGCGCCTCTACTCTCTTTCTTCACCTGAACAGACTGAGGCCGCTATTATAATTGCAAAAGCGCTGGAGCACCGAGATCCTCAAGGTGTTGCCATTATATGCCTATACACGTACCAATGCGAAAAAATAAGGGAAAGACTCTACCAAGAAAATCTGCAGGTATCTGTGAACTCTGTAGATGCGTTTCAAAGCCGCGAGCACCGTTTAATCATTCTTGTGACAACAAGCACTAAATCGCCTGGATCAGCAGCTCGCGCCGATGTCTCTGACTTTTTGAAGGATAGCAGACGCGCCACCGTAGCGTTGTTCAGGGCACAAAGCGGATTAATCATTATTGCCGATTTTGAATCCATACGAGGAGAAACGTGGAGAAGATTCATTACTATGGCAAAACGACACACTCCCTTTGTTGACGAACGATATTTAGAAGTAATGGAAAATGAGGAACCAACACGCGACTCGAATGGAGTACTCAATGATTTAAAAGGAAGGTCAATTGAAGTGAAAGTTGAAGAAGCTAATCTAATACGTGGTGGCGAATTACGAACAGGAAGAGGACAACTTATTTGCAACAGATGTGGAAATCCCGGACACTTGGCAAGAGACTGTAGAAGAAGATGAGAAAAGAAGAAGATAGAAAATGGAGGCACAGACTTGGGGCACATGGTAAAACTGTAAATTGTGGTGGGTTTAAAAATAAAATAAATGAAAAATAAAATTGAAATTTGGGAAATTAGGAAAAGACCAAGGGACGGTCTTCCCCGGGGTTGGAGGTGTAAGGCGTACTTTGATCCGGATGGGCAAGGATGGAGAAAAGGAACTTTAGTTCCTTTGGGAAAGGATTTAATAAGGGGAGGAGATTGACAGATAAGGCCTTAGGATAAAACTAAGTGGAAAATAGTGAAAAGGGGATCAGTCGACTGTTCACCAGTCAGTTGGAAAGTAATCAATAGAGAAGTGAATAAACCGGCCGAAGAAGCTGAGAGCTTATTCATTAATCCTGCAGAAGAAGCCTAAGAGCTTATTAATCAGCGCATATTATTCCCGGGCAAGTCGGTCTCGTAACCGACCAGCATTATACAAGCGCATAGAAAGGCCTACCCTCCGCTCCGCAATATACTCATCGGCATCGCCTCTCGGGACCCTCAACATCGCACGCAACCCGCCCAACATCCCAACACCATCCTGGCCCAGCACAAGCTTTACTATCAGATATTCGAAATGAGGATTTACTAAAATGGGGCTATTAGAATGATAAAGATTTCGAATTTAGAAAAATCAGATATAGCGAAATGAGGATTTACTAAAATGGGGCTATTAGAATGATAAAGATTTCGAATTTAGAAAAATCAGATATAGCGAAATGAGGATTTACTAAAATGGGGCTATTAGAATGATAAAGATTTCGAATTTAGAAAAATCAGATATAGCGAAATGAGGATTTACTAAAATGGGGCTATTAGAATGATAAAGATTTCGAATTTAGAAAAATCAGACATAGCGAAATGAGGATTTTTTTACTAAAATGCTTGTTTAGGTTTAATGGCCAATTTTTTGTTCTCTTTTGGCACCTTGCTTGGCCAAATGTTTTTCAAAAAGTTTATCGTCATCTATTTTCTGCTGTGTCGCCCTTGCAGCTTTACTATTTTTGTCTGCATAAACTTTTGAAGTTGAATGATATCAACATACAATATTTTTTCCACTTTTTTGCTTTGTTCATTGCATTGAGAGCACCAAAGCTCAGCCCACGACACCCTTTACTTCTTTAAAAGTAGGCACGAAAAAATTCATTTTTGGTATTTTGTAAACTTTGAACTTTAACTAAACTTCTTAAAAGTGGGTCTATAATTTTGACACTGATAAATTGTTTTTATTTATATAAAAAAATTTTAATTGGAGAAGCTTGAATTTATGTAACAATTAATATACATATGTACTAATTCAGATATACTCTTAAATTTTCAACAAAATTCTTTGGATTTTCGATGAGTTATGAGAAAAAAAGGTGGAAATATAATTTTGAAACAAAGTGTATGCATATCAGACAATAAAATAATTAAACATTTATTTATTTTTTAGACAAAAAATTGTAAAAAAATATTCAAAGACGTCCAATTTTATTATTTTATTATTATGATTTATGTGTCCTAGTAAATTTTTAGAAATAACAATTGATTAATTTAAAAATTAAAAAACAATAATACATTGTTTCTTTAATTAAATAAAACATGATTTTCTGAAAAAAATATTTTTACAATTTTTAATTTTTTATTATTTAAAAATAATTCGAACAAAATTTTAATGACAATATTATTTTTAAATTTTATAATTATTTTAAATATTATTTTAACGATTACAACACAAAATAATTTAAATGATGACGAAATGTGAATTTAATTTTTAATTTAAAAATTTTTTCGTAACTGAATATTTTAATTTTAATTAGAAAAATCAGAAAAATATTTTAAACAATCCTCTTTCCCATTCCAGAGATATTCAAAGACGTGCCAATTTTATGGTGTCAACAGTCAAATGGCTAGCGCCTAAATTTACAGCTTTATTAAAATTGGGATATAAGGTTGTTCTGATTAAGAAAAAGATTGAAAATAACAAAAATTGTACTACAAATAATACTAATACAAATATAATACAAATAATTGTACTAAATTAAAATGTTAATCTCTTGATTGTTATCTATTGACTGATTAAATCAAGACAAAATTTTATTGACGGATATTGTAATGATGATTCACCTAGATCATTTAAAAAGGCGGGGCAATAATTCCTGCCCTGTAGCTAAGCTTTTACTGAACTCTTTCTATATTTAAAACTCGAGAATAGGTTAATAGATGCCAGAAGGTCTATCTGGCTAAAATCTTGCTTAGCTTTTCATACTAATTCTGATTTTGGTTTTAATAAACTTTAGAGTTGTCACTTTAGAATTGTCGCTTGTATAGTAGATCTGTTATAAAGTCTAAATAATATCTCAAAAAAATTTTCCTTTATAAAATATGTAAATAAAATAAGCATATTTATTTCAAACCAGTTTGATTTATTAATAAATATCATCTAATAACTGATTGATTAATATGGGAATTTTGACCACTATTTATGTGTATAAATTAGCCTGCGATCTGGATACAGTCTTGATTTTTCCTGGATTCAGAGTCAATATAAAGGAATTTTTCAATTTTCCTTGATTTTACTTGACTTAAGGGTCAAAGAATCTGGTCAAGATCCTCTACCAAAATCAAGAATGAGAGTCAATGTTTTTTAAAATTTTCAAGCGCTATTTGTCTCCCTTATACATATGTCCTTTAAATTTTGGTTTAATTTTAATTCTAAAAATGAACCAGATTACACAAAAAATGTTCTACTGTATCAACATATTTTCCATAATATAAATTATATTTTTGGTTCCATAACCTTAAAAGTACAAAATCCTTTAAAAATAAAACTTTTATGATTAATTAACTTTAACGACGATAATAAATTGGAATTGCTTTTTTATTTTTTTACCTATTAGTTCCGCTTTTCTCTTTGATTTTTAATATCTGGTTCACTTTATTTACTACTCTTTTCTTTCTAATCACTAAATATATCCTTCCAAAAATGTTTAATAGACAAGCTGATCTGGTTGGTAATAAAAGGAAGTGGAAAAAGGCGAAAGGAAGTGATGAAAAGCTAAAAAAGATCATTAAAAACGACCTAAAAAATTAATTTAAAAAATAATCTGATTAAAAGAATTTATTTACTATATTAAAGTTTTAGTTAATCTATAACATTCCTTTTATTATTATTTAATCAAATTATATTTTTGTTCTAAATTAGATTTAATTTAGAATTTTTTTATCTTAACCATCTATGGTAATAAAGACAATTATCGTTATAGTCCCTTCTTAAAATTGAAAATTCTTATTCCAACTAGGGATGAAAGTACCATAAATCCCCTCCCGATTCACTGACCAGATCCCACCATCTAAGGTAATACAGACAATTATCATTATAGTATACCTTATTTAATTGAGAATTCTTATTCCAACCAGAGGTAAAACGCATACAGAAATCCCCATCCCGATTCAATAACCAAATCTCAAACTTGGTACATTAGGGGAAGTCTTTAGTTTCTTAAATTGAATTTCGACACCATTAGTTGTGAGGCCTTCAGTGCGGTTGAGGAGAGGGATACTAAAACAAGCTTTGAAGGAACTATAACAAATTTTATTTAATAATTTTAATTAATTAAGTTTTTTTAATTTTTAAAATAAATCCTTAGAAAAAAGCATTTATGTAAAATGCAAAATGCACTTTTCAACATACAGCTAAATTACAATTTAATATTATTAAATTGGCAAAAATTTTTATTTTTAATTTTCATTTTATTAAATATTTTGATAGCAAGTGTAGACAGTGTTGCTAGTTCTGAGAGGTCCTCTATTGAGAGATCTTTACCTAACCGTGTGTTTTTATTTTGATTTAATTTTTTAAAATAATTTTCCTATTAGTAACTCGAGTTCGAGGAGATACAGAAATAAATCAGAATAAATCAAAAGAATTAAAAGAAGAGGATGATGAAGATGAAGAAGATAGAATATGTAAAGCACGCTTAGAAAGTAAATTTATTTTTTTTTAATTTTTAAAATAAAATCAAAATCATTATGCCCACATGAGGTTGAAAAAATCTTATCTTATAAGGAGGTATATATTAAATTTAAAGCGGGATATCGCTTAGACTAGAGGCCAATCATATTGAAGCCAACCAAATTTAAAATAACTATATCTTAAATTACGGGTTTTGGCTAAAAATTATCAGAAATGTAAAATTCTGATTCCAAAAATTCTGAAATATTAATAAAATTCTATTGTAAATTAATTTTAATTTTGAAATAATTTTTGATTTTAATTTTAAATTAATTTAGATTCTTAATTGTAATTTTAAAAAATACTGATTTTAAATTTAAAAATAAATATTTTAATTAAAAAGGCAAGAAACGCAAACAACAAAAAATTAAAGAACATTCATCTGAAGAAATTGGAAAAACTAAATTTTTAAAAAATGAAACTGAAGATTTTGTAGTTAAAAAATCCTTGAAACCTTTTTCTTCGAGTAAAGAAAGTGAAAAAATAAATGATGAAATAAAAGAGGAGATAATAACAAAAAGGTAATATTCTGATTTTTAATTTAAAAATAATAATTCTGAAATACTAAGAGACAATAAAGTTCTGATTTCTAAAATTATAATCGGAAAATAAAAATTCTGATTTTAATAATTCTGATTTAAATTAAGTACTATAGAAATTCTGATTTTTAAAAATTCTGATTTAAATTAATTTTGATTTAATTTTAATTCTGATTCTGATAGAATTCTGATTTAAATTAATTCTGATTTAAGTTAACTAATATAGAAATTCTAATTTTTAAAAATTCTGATTTAAATTAATTCTGATTTAATTTTAATTCTGATTCTGATAAAATTCTGATTTAAATTAATTCTGATTTAAGTTAACTAATATAGAAATTCTAATTTTTAAAAATTCTGATTTAAATTAATTCTGATTTAATTTTAATTCTGATTCTGATAAAATTCTGATTTAAATTAATTCTGATTTAATTTTAATTCTGATTTTTAAAAATTCTGAAATTTTAAGAAAATAAAATTCTGCTCTAAATTCTGATTCTGAATTTTAATTTATTTCATATTCTGGTTGGCAAATAATTTCTAATTTCATAAAAAAAATAATTCTGATTACAATTCTGATTCTAAAAATAAAAAATTCTGATTTTCAATTTACTATCTTTTGTATTTTTATAAAGGCCAGCTTTAGAGGCCACAACCTTACAGGAGGAAATAGAGGAGGAAACATCAACTTTGCCTGACAACAAAGAAAATTCTGAAAATGAAGCAAGCACAAAAAAGCCTAAGAGAAGTAATTTTTAAATTTAATACTGATTTTTAAATTTAATTTTTAAAAGAATGTCGTAAACGAAAAGAAAAAAAAGAGGAAGAAGAAAAAATAGAAAAACAAAGAAATGCAGAAATCGGGGGAAATGATAACGAAAATAAAATTTTGGACCCTAATTTAATTGAAAAAGAAAATAATACAGTATTAATTAGTGAATTGGCTCCAAAAATAAATTCTTCAGTTATTGACAATGAAGAAGAAAGTTTAAAAAAGGATGGAAGAACTACTGCTGGGGCTGAAAAGGAGGAGGAAATTATTAACTCAAAAACGACAAGTTCACCCAAAGGAAATAAATATTGGGGTACGAAATTTTGTTTAAGAAAAAAGGGGGAAGAATGAGGAAGATAAGAGTGAAATCTTCCAGTCAGTTATTGTTAAGCGTTTATGCTCCCCAAGTTCAATACTGCTCTATTATTATAACTCAAAGTTCTATCACCATCTGAATCTCCTTTTTTCTGAAAAAGGAGATCAGATGGAAGTGGAAGTTTGGATTCTATTAAAAGAAAGGGAGGAGGAAGTCATAGAAAAGGAGGAGCAGGTCATGGAAAAGGAGGAGTCCAAGAGGAATCGAGCTTATTCCATTTTTAATCAAAAGATAAATTCTCTCTCGGGTCATTAAATTAAGTAACATAAGTCTCCACACGTCAGTGGCAGATCACATCTCTCACCCCCTCATCTCTCACCCATATCTCACCCGTATCTAAGGTCAGGAAGATTTACTAACCTTAGAAGACTCCCCGAGTTCCTTTCGGTAACTGTCCGGGAAGGAAAAATGAAAGAAATATTTAACAAAAAAATTTTTCCCTTAGATTTCGACCAAATAAAGCTTCCAACAAACACCACAAGAAATAAAGAATCAAGTGAAACTGAAGAATTAAAACAAATAACAATATCCACTTCAATTAGCGAATCGAAATTAAAAGAAATAAATAAAAAGGATACGGAGAAGGACGCAGAAAAGGAAGAAACTCGAGTAGAAACAGTCAAAGAAGATGTGAAGAGTTTAGAAAAACGTAAAGGGAAGCATCGGAAAGGGTCGAGATCGAGGTCTTATGAGGTTAGATCTGGAGAAAGACGACATGGAAGGAAAGGAAAGAAATCTAGAGAAAGACATCATCATGGAAGTAGATCGAGATCTTCGGAAGAATATAGAAGAAGATCGAAAGAAAGGAGACACTCAAAAGAGAGAAGACACTCGAAAGAAAAGAGGAGATCGGGATCTTCGGAATCTAGAGAAAGGTATTCCTTAATTTGCCTCCAGTTCTAGCGAAAAAAAGAGTAAGTATGAAACTATCCGTAGATGTTGGAATTGTTGAGTGTGACAAACAACCTACATTGACGGAATTGACAACATTACAGAATCATATCCTATAGAATCTTTTGCTTATTTTTCCAGGATGGGATTTTCATTTTAGAAAAAGCACGGTCTCAGTTATATTGAGGCGTATGGTTGTCGGTTCTAAAAAATCTTTGGATATCGAAACTTGAACCGTAGAATCTACAACCCTATTAAGAAAAACCAAGTCCAATATAAACTATGCAACACTCATTGTCTGCAATGGGTGGTCTCTCCCTCCCTCCTATATTTAAGGAGGGAAGGAGAAAGAGAGGGGGGAGAGAGACTTCCTCCCAATGGTGGTCTCTCTCTCGGGCAATGGGTGGTCTCTCCCTCCCTCCTCTATTTAAGGAGGGAGGGAGAGAGAGAGGGGGGAGAGAGACTCCCTCCCAATGGGTTGTCTCTGGGTGGTCTCTCTCTCGGGCAATGGGTGGTCTCTCCCTCCCTCCTCTATTTAAGGAGGGAGGGAGAGAGAGGTGGAGAGAGACTCCCTCCCAATGGGTGGTCTCTGGGTGGTCTCTCTCTCGGGCAATGGGTGGTCTCTCCCTCCCTCCTCTATTTAAGGAGGGAGGGAGAGAGAGAGGGGGGAGAGAGACTCCCTCCCAATGGGTTGTCTCTGGGTGGTCTCTCTCTCGGACAATGGGTGGTCTCTCCCTCCCTCCTCTATTTAAGGAGGGAGGGAGAGAGAGGTGGAGAGAGACTCCCTCCCAATGGGTGGTCTCTGGGTGGTCTCTCTCTCGGGCAATGGGTGGTCTCTCCCTCCCTCCTCTATTTAAGGAGGGAGGGAGAGAGAGAGGGGGAGAGAGACGCCCTCCCCCTCTCTATTTAATATACCCCTCATTATAAGGTACAAAATTCCCGACATAAGGGTGTAATTATAAATGAGGGTATGGTTAAAGATATTTTTACAGGCATCGAACTGGAAAGCACAAAGGGGGAAGGAGAGGAAGTAGATCTGAAGAAATATTGAAAAGGGCTTCAAAAGAAGCAGTAAATTCAAAAGAAGAAAATTTAAAAGAAATTAAAAAAGAAAATTTAAATAAAAAATCTGTGGAAGTAAAAGTAGAAAAATCTGTGGAAAGGACAGAAAAATCGGAAGAAAAATTGGAAAAAAGAAAAAAGGATGAAAGTAGCGAAAAGGAGAAAATTGAAAATGAGGAAGGGAAGAAGAAAATAGTTGAAAGGAGGGAAGAGGAGAAGGAAGGAAAGTTATTAAGTGAAGAAAAGAAGGAAATAAATACTTCTAATGAAGAAAAGAAAAGAGAGGTGAATTTAAAAAATTTTTTGAAATTTTAAAGCTTTTCGCAATTGTGGGTGCTGGAAAGAATGGTGTTTCCCTCAGCCTAGTAAGGGCAAAATGAAAAGATTAGTCGGTGGTGAGCAGGGGTGGGCGCATTGCGTCTTGCGTTTTTTGCGTTTTGCGTTGATTTTTGGCCTTGCGTTGCGTTTTGCGTTTTTTGAAATTGTCTCTTGCGCCCACACCTGGTGGTGAGATGGTTTGAGGAGGTTAACTATCGTAAGAGCGAGGTAACAGTTTAATCCCGGGCAGGCTTCGATCCTGCGACCGCTGACCTCGTACAGGTGCTCTACCGACTGAGCTACCGGGACGCTACCTTCACCTTCTCTTTTATATCAGCTTTTAAACCCTCGGAGCGTTTTAAATGCTAGCCAGCTGGATCTTTCTCTTCCTTACACTAGCATCCATCGGAGAGCTCTCAAGCTCTCATCTCTCTCAGATCCCTTACACTCTTCTGTCTATATTCTGGGATGTAGCCTTACTCGATAAAGCAACAGATTCTCTTTATGACACTCAGAATGAGACGTTTTTTAACACTAAAAATATACATAAAGTTCGACTAAAACTAAATCTAAATTTCAATCTTTTAGTCAGAAAATTCATCTGAAACCAAAACAAAATTTGAAAAAACAGAAGAAACCCAAATTGACAAAAAAGAAGCAAAAGAAAGTGAGTTAGCCACTGATAAAGACATATCCGTTGAAAAACGTGAAAATATTAGAAATAAAACAAAAGCTGTTAATTGTGATGAAACGAGAGAAACACGAAGTAAATTTAAAAAATATTCTTCAAAAAATTTTTTATAAATTTTCAAAAATTCCGAAAATTTTTAAAAATTTCAAAAAATTTTCTAGACGAAAACACAAAAAAGAAAAATCTAAAAACCCGCCAAAACGGAATAAAAATGGAAGAATTAACTAATAATGAAGGCAAGTCTAAGAGAAAATCAACAAGAAAAAATTTAAATAATGATGGGAAGGCTACAGAATTTTTTTCTGCCATAGATGACGAATTAACTGAAAATTCGGAAAATAAAATATCAGAAGATGAGGAAAATACAAGTTGAAAAAAAAAATTTTTTTTAATAAAAAATTTATTTAATTTTAAGAGCCTACAGCACCCAAAGCAAAACCAATGCATTTAAAAAATAAATTAGGGTTGGTAGGGACAACTACAGAACGTGAAGGTATTTAATAAATAAATAAAAATCAGAATTTTGTGTGTTTTTGTATTAAGTATTTTTCCAGAATTTATTTCAGAATTTGTTTCGGAATTTTTTAATTTTATTTTTAATAAAGGGAATGTTTATACAAATCAGAATTATTTTTATTTTAAATAATAATCAGAATTTTAAGAATCAGAACTTATTTAATGAGAATTTTACTTTCCAGAATTTTAATAAACAGAATTTTATACAAAATAATCAGAATTCTAGAAATCAGACTTTAAAAATCAGAATTTATTAAATCGGAATTTTAAGAATCAGAATTTATCTAATCAGAATTTTTAATAATCAGAATTTTTTAATAATCAGAATTTTCTAATAAGCAGAATTCTAGAAATCAGATTTAAAAATCAGAATTTATTAAATCAGAATTTTTAATAATCAGAATTTTTACTTATCAGAGTTTTAAAAATCAGAATTTATTAAATCAGAATTTTTAATAATCAGAATTTTTACTTATCAGAGTTTTAAAAATCAGAATTTATTTAACCAGAATTTTATTTTAAACTTTACTTAAATATAAAATCAGAATTTATAATTTTAACTTTAATAATTCTGATTCTTATATTAATTATTAAATAATAACACCATTACTTAATTATATTTTCCCTCTTTTTAAGCTTCTCCATTAAAAACAACAACAGCCGCTTTTCAAAGATGTTATTAATTAATTTAAATATTTTTAAAATTAATTTTAAGGGACTCCCTACATTTTTGACTGTGAACACGAAGTAGATGACAGAGGGGAACTTTTGTGTACTGAATGGGCTAGGGGTGACTTCGAAAAAAAATTTTTTGAATTTTTTAAAATTTAAATTTTAAGGAGGATTTTGCGAAATAAACAAGGCAACCAAATTTTTATTTTGTAGAAAGACTTGTTTGTGTATTGGTGCCAACTGAATTTTTTAAAAATTAATTAGGAGAAAATTAACCAGAAATTAATTTAATAAATAGTTCAACTAGTTTATTTTTAAATATTTTAATTTTTAAAAATTAATTACGTGTCTTTCATTGCTCTTTATTTTTCAAAAAATCATTTTTAACAATAATAAAAATTAAAATAATTTTTTCAAAAAATTTTTTAAAAATTAGTCGAATTCTGTTTATTATTTAAATAATCTACTAAACGCTTCCTTCGCTTTCCAAATCCTCCTCCTCCACAGCAGGGGCATGATGGTTGTTGTGGACGCATCATACCTCCCCCTCCGAATGGTGGGGGTGGAGGAAGCATTCCTCCTTAAATTGATATTTATTAAAAATCAGAATTTTTCTTTAACGATCAGAATATTTTGGAAAAATAATAAAATCAGAATTCTAGTAGAAATCTGAGGATCAGAATTTCTGGCAAAAATCAGAGAATCAGAATTTTTGATAAAATCTGAATCAGAATTTTTGGAAAATAAGAAAGATCAGAATTTTTGGGATAAATCAGAAGGTCAGAATTTTTTGGAAAATCAGAAAAATCAGAATTTCTGGTAAAAATCAGAATTTCCAGTTAAATAAAATAATATTCTCCTACCTCCAAACCCTCCTCCAAATCCTCCACCAAAATGAGGTGGTTGTTGTGAATGTGATTGTATAGTACAACAACAACAGCAAGGACAGCAACATGGAGGTGGTGGCGGTGGCGGAAGTTGTTGTTGTTGTGGAGGACAGCAGCAACAACAGCAAGGGCAAGGCTGTGGTGGTGGTGGAGGTGGCATTGGTGGAGGCATTGGCGGGGGTGCTGAAATATTATATTGTCAGAATTTTAGTAGAAAAACCAGAATATTCAAAAATCAGAATATTCAAAAATCAGAATATTCAGAAATCAGAATATTCAAAGATCGGAATATTCTGAAATCAGAATATTCAAAAATCAGAATATTGAAAAATCAGAACATTCAAAAATCAGAATATCCAAAATCAGAAGATTCACATTTTATTATAAAACTCACCTGGAGGACAGCAACAACAACAGCAAGGACAAGGCGGAGGAGGAGGCGGCGGCATTGGAGGGGGCATTGGTGGCGGAGGTGGTGGGGGACAACAACAGCAACATGGACAGCAGCAGCAACAAGGCTGTGGAGGAGGGGGTGGTGGAAGTGGTGGTGGAGGAGGGGGAGCTTGTTCGCAACAGCAAAGAAGGCAAACTTGAAAAAATTTTTGAGGGCAAAAAAAAATATTTTTTTACTCACTTTGTGGGGGCGGAGGGGGTGGTGGTGGTAGTGGCTGCAGAATTATTGGTGGAGGCATTGGTGGTGGTTCCTAAAAAATTTTTAAAAATAAAAACAAAATTAATTAAAAATATTTACTTGTTGTTCACAACAACAAATTACACAGCATGGGGGTCTTTGTGGAGGTGCCATCATTGGTGGGGGTGGTGGAGGTGGAGGACAACAGCAGCAACAACCTGTTTTAAATTAATATCAGAATTCTGATTTTTTAAAATAATTTTATGATTTTTTCCGGAATTAAAAGCAGAATTCTGATTTTATAAAATAATTTTTCTGATTTTACAGAATTAAAAAATCTGAATTCTGATTCAAAAGTATATTTCTGATTTTTTTGGAATTAAAATAAGAATTCTTATTTTTAAAAAATTCTGATTTTTCAGAATTAAAATCAGAATTCTGATTCTCATTCATTTTCTGATTTCTCTCGGAATTAAAAACTCAGAATTCTGATTTTCACAAATAATTTTTCTGATTTTTCCGTAATTAAAATCAGAATTCTGACATTTTTTATTAATTAGACACTAACATCTTTCATCTCTTTGTTGCATTTGTTGCCCATTAGGAGGCATTAAAGCAAATTGTTGTAAAGGTTGTTGATGTTGTATTGAATTTCCCATGTTTGGACCTCCACACATTGCCGCACACGGATCTGATTGAAATCCACCTCCTCCCAAATTATTTCCAATAGGGGGGAATGCATTGTTGGGAGGGGCATTTAGAGGAGGACCTCCAAACTGTGGACCTCCAAATTGAGGCAATACAGGAGGGGTTGTTAATAGAAGCAAAACGAGAAGAAAGTGGAGATGATGAGTAAACATTTTGAGAAAATATTTAATTAATTTTAATTTATTATTTTTGAATTTTCATATAAATATATTAAATTATAGGAGGTCCTAAATTAAATATAAAATATGAATTTATTTCTGATTTCATTTTATTAGTTAAAAAATTTTTTTAATTAAAAGGGGACTACAATAATAAATATACTATGCTTACCTAAAGTTCTATATATAATTCTGGTTTTAATAATTAAATTCTGGTTTAGATAGTTAAATTCTGATTATAATTATAGAAATAATTCTGATTAATTTAATTAGAAATAATTCTGATTTTTTTTTATTTTTTAATTCTGATTCTAAAAAATAATTCTGGCTTTAAATTAATTGTTTAATTTTGATTTTAAGAGTAATTCTGACCAGTAATTTTTTAAAAATTCTGATTAAATTCTGATTTATAGTTAAAAATAATTCTGATAAGAAATAATGATGATAAAATTCTGATCTTAAAGAAATTCTGATTTTAATATATAATTCTGTAAAATAATTCTGGTTTTAAATTATTAAAAAAAAATATTTTACAAATCAGAATTATAAGTAATCAAAATTATAAGCAAATCAGAATTATAAGTTTAAAATCAGAATTAAATACAGCAAACTAAAACGAAAATACAAAAAATACAATTCTGATTTTAAATATTTATTCAAACCAGAATTAATGAACAAATGCACTGTTCTGATGATTATATAGGGTTAAAACGACTCAGAAAAATATTTTAAAAAATCAGAAAAAATCAGAAAAAAATCAGAAAAAATTGTAAATCTTGTAAATTTGTATCCTAAACATTTTTGAGTTGCTTTTAGAATATTTTGAAGAATATTTTGAGGAATATTTAAGTACTAACAGTTTTCCAGGCTTTTATGTATTATTATTGCTTACAAGTACATTTCACACAAATACTATTGTTTCTTATCTTTGTTTTTTTTTATTTATTTTTATGTTTTTTTTGGTTTTTGGTTAAGTTTTGCAACAGACAATTTTTAAAAAAATAAAAAAGAAATAAAGAGGATTATATGAAATTTAAGTAAATATTGTTTTTGAAGAACAAGAGGAAGACAATGAAGATTTAAAAAAATTATTGGGGAAAATTAGCAAAAAATAAATAAAAATAAAGAGAAAAGATGTATTACTTTCTCTCTCCTAGTCCAGTTAAAAAATTATTTTTTTGTGGTTGTTTAAGTGCCTAACGTACTATGAAAGTAAATTTTCTGTTTTTTGTACTTAAATTATCATAAATAAATATTATATATCCGGATTGATGACCAGAAAGTAAGTGGAAAGATATTGCTCTTGAAATTCTGCTGCTTTTGTTAGCGGGAGGGATAATTTTTTAAATATTGATATATACAAAGGGATGGATATTAATATAATAAATTACAGATTCTGATTTTCTAAAATTCTGATTTGTAAACTTGAAAATAAATAAAGAATTCTGATTTATGAAAATAAATATACATAAATTCTGATTTTTTAAAATTCTGATTTGTAAACAATAAAATAAATAGGGAATTCTGATTTATAAAAATAAATTACAAATTCTGATTTTTTAAAATTCTGGTTTGTAAACCTGAGAATAAATAAGTAATTCTGATTTGTTAAAATAAATTATAAATTCTGATTTTCTTTAAATTCTGATTTGTAAACTTGAAAAAAAGAAATTTTGATTTTTAAAAATAAATTACAAATTCTGATTTTTTTAATTCTGATTTGTAAACTTAAAAATAAATAAGGAATTCTGATTTGTGAAAATAAATTACAAATTCTGATATTCAGAATTTATAACAAAAAGATGGATATTACAAATTCTGATTTTATAAATTTAAAAATTAAATAAAATTCTGATTTTTACCATTTCTGGTTTGTAAATATATTTAGACAAAATACAAATTCTGATATCCATATTTTGTAAATTGTAAATTCTAATTTAAAATTAAATAAAATACAATTTCTGATTTTTTTATTAATTAATTTCTAGTTATAATTATTTTCTCTCCTTTTTTATTAAAAATCCGATAATAATTTTAATTCTGATTTTTATCAAATAATTCTGTTTTATAAAAATTTTATTTTACATTTATTATTACATATAAAGGTTTACAGTTATTGACACCACTATATTTATTTAACAAAACAACAAAAAATTGCTAATATTCTCAAATTTCATTTTTATTTACTTGGAGGTGAGGATGGTCTTAAAACCTTTTCCCTCTCCCCCTCATTTTTTTCTTCCTTAAATTACCCTTCTCTCTATTGCCATTCATTTCACGGCTACATTTCTTACCCTAAAAAATAAATTTTCATTTTCTTTCATTTTCTTTTTTTATTTGGCCCTATGTCTTTGGACGACTTAAAGTAGATTTTCTCACATTTCAATTTTTTGTTCATCAATTCACTTTTATTTTTATTTAATTTTATAAATTATTTATTTATGTATTTTATAATGCAAAATAATTAATTAATGTAATTTACAATTGTAATTTAAAAAAGTTCTGATTAATTTTAGAAAACCAATTAATCGAAAATAATTCTGATTTGTAATTCTGAAAGTTAATTAAAATAAAAAATTCTGATTTTATTATGATCTAAACAGAAATTCTGGTTTATAGAACGCAAGTTTTACAAATCAGAATTTTTATTTTTTCAAGCAATGTTTTACCAAAGAAAAATTCTGATTTGTAAAACTTGTATTGTACTATATAAATCAGAATTTTGAAAAAATATTCTGATTTGTAATATGCTTTATAAAATAAACAGAAATTCTGGTTTATACAATTCAGGTTTTACAAATCAGAATTTTCATTTTTAAGTAAAGTTTTACAAAAAGAAAATTCTGATTTGTAAAACTTGCTTTGTACTATATAAATCAGAATTTTTATTTATTAATTAAGTTTTTAAAACCAGAATTATTTAACAAACTTAAGTAAAATAAATTCTGATTTGTAAAAACTTATTATAACACATAATTACAATTATTTTATCAGAAATTCTGATTTGTAATTTTTTAAAAATTCTGAATATAATTTAATTTCAATTGAATTTCTTTGCAAATTCTTTCCAAATTATTTTTGTGTATTTACATATTATAAATAAACTTTCTTTCCATCCAATATATTTTCTTAACGTGC